>OX422217.1:176537174-176932174 GCA_949130495.1 Sambucus nigra | reverse complement strand
GCAAACAAAGAAATAATGATTAGAATTTCAATGAGCGCATAAATATATAACCATTTAAGACATCATTGTCTACATTCAATATTATACTCTCTTTAGATCTGAAGTCAAATTATTGGTCGGTGTGTTCAGATTTAAAGTCGAATTTGGCAAAATCATACGATACATAAATCAAAACCAAATAGAAAATAGATGAAAGAGTGTAAACTTAACCTATCCGAAATATATGCAAACCAAGTTAAAAGTTAACCAATCCAAAAGCTAAATAAAAATTCATCATCATAGGTACAAAAATGGTTTTGGTTGATGGTCAGGTGTAACCCCACAAATTAATCACTGCAGCAACCCTTGTAGCTTGATAACTGCTGGATCACATTCATAACAGCGTCTTGATCGCTGGTTGATCGCCAAGTGTAACAGCAACCTTAATAAAAAAAACCTTTTTCGTTGCTCGATCTCTTTCATAACAACGTCTTTATCCAATAGCTTGTCCACTTGTTTGTCAAATTGTAGACATTTTCAATATCCTTCCGGTTAAAATGTTATGCGGGTATGCCTGTAGTAATTCAAAATGTTAATTAATGTAAGAATCTAGAGATCCAAACCTATTTAAGTCTAACATCTTATGTAATATAATTCAAGTACAACATCCTAATTATAAAAATTAGTTACTTAAAAACCGCAGAGATGGAGAGAAAAATAAACTCCAAATCAGAAAACGTGTAACAAAAACCGATAGCTAGTTAAGAGGCGGAAAATACTACTTGCGTCGCTTGCCTCACCTCAACTGTTGAATAACATCAACCTTAAGGCCAGGGGAGTACTGCAGCATTCGCTAAATGCATTGAATCTGACATAAGATTCTGCGTCGATGGCCTTCCCTCATGAAGAATCGCGAAAATGCAACCTGAATCTTCCTCCAATCCATGTAATATTCTAAACTAACAAAATTTAGACATAAGATACTAATCAAAATCAAAATAGAACTATTAAAATGACTATTAAAGACATAATAGATAAGCGTAAAATCAGAATATATACTTACAATTTTTTTAAAATATAGTCCTTTCTGAGTAATCTGCACAGTAATTTGGGATCCTCTATCTTGCCGTGGTCATATAGTCCTTTCTGAGTTATTCGGAAATCTTTCATTACCCAATGATTTCTTCGTCCATGAGGGACTTCGCCTTCATAAAACTCGAGAGTAGTTCTCCAACCAATAATATCAGAGTTTGGAATATATCAGAGGCTTCACCTTTAGCCTTCCAGAATCCAACTTCTGTATATTTTTTGAGGGCATGATCTGGTAAGGATTCTCATCCGAGTGTATGAAGTACCAAGCAAATTTGTGTAATTTTGAGGGCATGATCTGGTAAGGATTCTCACCTAGAATCACGTTATCGGGGAGAAGGTAATTATATAAATGGTGCCAATAAAAGAGAAATAAAGTGTCATATTATGAATCAAAAAATAGTAACACGAATTGTAACACAAATAAAGTGTCAAATTAAGGAGGATATCATTCAACAACACTGCTGCAAAAATAAATAGCAAATCGGAAAAGATAATTAGATAAATGGGGTTATACATAAATGTGTGTATAATTACAAAAAGAAAAGTATATGAATATGAACGCTTAAAGACAAAAGCCTACCTAGTCAAAAGCATATAAATACTTTTATACTTTGAACATAAACTAAGTATGGAAAAAGTAGCAATGCAACTCTAATTAACATGGTTTAGTAAGGTAGTAAATTGACCAAAACAAAGTATTCATAAGTGATGTTCAGAAATCAAACAACAATAAGAATATACATTTACTCTAAATTGAAAAATAAACCCATATAAGAATTATTAAACATAAAGCAACAATTCCAGGTTCAGGACGTGTGTCCAGGATAATTAGAGATTAGGACTAAATCAAGTCCATCCATGTCCTGATCAGATTGGTAAATATAAACCTTTTCTCTAGCTAAATATAAACCTTTTCTTGTCTCAAATATATAGGCCGAATCAACAAAAGCCTATTAAAAGTGTTGAGTGGAGACCTCCTGAAGAAAAATGGGTCAAAATAAATGTAGATGGAAGTTGTAAAGGTAATCCAGGGCCTATGGTAGGAGGAGGTATTTTAAGAAATTCTAAAGGGAAATTTATCACTGCCTTTGCTTGTAGGTTTGGTTTTGGAACGAATGTGATGTCAGAAGCCTTGTCAATCCTCAAAGACATTGAAATATGTGAATCTAAAGTGAAGGAACGTTTAATTGTTGAATCTGATTCCTTATCTGTTATTAAAGTGTTGAATGGTCAGATGTTGAGCCCTTGGAGTATTACGCCTATTATTGCTAAAATTCAAAACAAGTCTCAGAATTTAAAGGTGCATTACTGCCATATTCTCAGAGAAGGAAATACATGTGATGATTTCCTGGCTAATCATGGAGCTTCTTCCCAAATAAATCTAACCTCTAATTCTTTAAATGATTTTTGTAAAGAATTAAAAGGTTTGATTAATCTAGATGCTTGGGGTTTTCCCAAATTTCAGATCCTAATTAGTTTTATTGTCGTTGTAAAGGTGGCTATTTATAAAGTCATCCTTCATTCTTGTAAGATCTTTTGATCATTTGCCTATTTATTAATAAATCAGTGGGGAATTGTCCCTATTTTTGGAAAAATAAAGAAATAAAAAAAATTCAGATTGGTAAATTGTTACATTATCACGTCCTAATCAAATTGGTTTAATCCAAGTCTATAATTACCAATTAACAATTTGTAATGCACAACAATATGTGAATTACAAATAACCAATTCACTATAATATTTACAATTACCAAATATTTAATTACCAAATCTGATCGGACAATTTAATAATTCAATGCGATAATTACAGATTTGGACTAAACCAATTTACCGACACGCGTGGTAACGTCCTGAACAGTGTTGGATCATTCAAAGTATTGATAACATAAAGCACAAAGATATTACCGAAACTGTTCAGGACCCATTAGCACAAAATTAACAATTCCAGCTATGATCATGACCGTATGTACATGTAGGTTACCATCTTTGAGAGCCTCGACTCCCCAAACAACACAATATCCTAAAAACCTAAAACACAGACATTAAAATGATGTTGTCAATTGTTATAATAACATAACAATTATTAAACAACGATATAAATTCATCTCTCTCTAGAACCCAACAAAATTAATTATACCCAATCATCAAACACACAAAATTATATATAAATGTTAAGAAACTGAGTTCAACAACATACAAAACTATATATGAAGTTCTATACATGAATTTATAATAGTTCCAAATTAGAATGATCTATACATGTCTGTTATAGGTTAAATGTATTTGTTATTCTAAATGAAAAGAGGAAGTAAAGTCTTTATATAATAAAGGTCATCAATTCATTTTAAAACATATGTAGACATGAATTCAAAGACCCCATAAAACCCAATATAAGGATTTATTGAACAATAAAGACTCACGTCCTACTAAATCAATGATTTAATCTATTTGAATAATATTCTCCAACCCAAACCTACGAAACACGAATACCCCATTAACACAACAAACATACAAAGACGCAAAGACGAAATCTAAAAAAAGATCCATTAAAATCACAGAACACAGCAGGACATGTCTTCCCGCACACACACTCGTGGACAACATAAAAGAGCAAAAAGAAAAATGAATGCCTCAACACGCTTCCCATATACCTTTAAATAAACACGCTGCCTAGCCTTCACTTCTACCTCTCTTAACCTCTCACTCATCCGAGCTGTCACGTGCACACCCAGTCTGCCCAAAATCACCCACAATATAAACTCACAACACACTTTCTAAATTCTATTTTAGAAATCAATCAAATACTAATTACAAATGTTTTACAAACCACTAATGTATACATCAAAATAAAAATTAGAAATTAAGAAGAAAAATTCATGATTACAGTCTCAAAAAACACACCCAATTGCATGAATTCTCAAAAACTAAAAAAAATATTCAGGTTTGGATTGGATCTGCAAGAAAAAATAATACAGTTGGTTAGATCTATAAAAAAAATACTTCGAATATATGTTAAAAAACATATATAAGTGGAACAACCTAAAATCCAAATGCCTGAACCCAAAGATATCATGAAGACCCCAATAAACAACCATTAATTTCAAACGCAAACATATATAATCTGAAATTTGAAATCCAAACATATATGACCTGAAACTTCAAACCCATATTTGCAACCCTCAAATCAAACCTACAAAATGGAAATTTGAACCATCATAATGTAATACATTATTTATGAGAAAAACACAACCACAAAATAAGTTTGTGATATTATACAGTAAAAATATCTAAACATATTTACCTGTGAAATGAACTACACTTTTGAGCTTTTCTTTGGTTACATGTGAAATAAAAAAAACAGAAAGTTTAATCAACTTTTGGCCATAGAAAATGAAATATAGACCAATGGGGATATAATTCCAAAAAATACTCTAAACAAATGTGCAAGGAAACTGTAATACCCCTTATTTTTATGCTTTCTAAATTTGGGGATTTATTAAATTTAATGTGAGTAATTAATTTAATATAAATCCGAAAATTAATTATTTCAATAATTACTAACGTGACGACAGTTAGTAATCATTATAAACTTATTGAATATTACTAATGATCAATGTAATATGTACTATTGGTTCTATTAAATGTCACGAGTGAATAAAATGACTATTTTGAAAATTTAAGTCGGGACGCGCCTGTGTCGTGTCGGGACCAAACGCTGATTAATAAAAGTGAATAAATTATAAATCACCCATATGGTCATTTCGAGTGCGCCAAATTGTCTGAAAGGGTCGAGATAGTCAAAATAATGTACCCGTGGGTTTAATTTGGGTCTCGGGGCGTTTTTAGGCTTAATTAGTACCTGGGGAGGGCATTTTGGACATTTCGTAATTATGGGTAATTAAACCCACGAATTTGCTAGGGCTATATCAGATGGTAAGTGTTGTCTTCTAGGGTTAGCATAACCAAAAACTAATGACGGCCATTGGAGAGGAAGAGGAGAAGTTTTCCAAGGGTTCTAGGCCAAGAACTCCTCCGGTTGCACCGCTATCATCACCAAATCGTCGATCGCGCGAAGGTGATCACAACCACACCTTTTTCTTCCACAAATCAGAGACTAAATTTACAGGCAAGTATCTAACTTGCTTTAATAAAGTAAATGCATCCTTTTATATTAGTCTAAGGTCGATTAGAATTAGTGTTGTTGAAGAAAAACATTAATTGGAGACAAAAATTACATGTTGTAGAGGTAAAGATTATATTCTGGAAATACATTTCACATGTGGAGGTTGAACCATGAATTTCCATGGTGTTAGTGATAGAAAATCTGGAAAAAATGAAAGAAACTAAGCTAAAGAAAATATTAGGGTTCTTGAGATTTATATAGATTTTACCCTCTTATGTTGTTATAATCGATGACAACTCGCATGTTTTACGTAGGATATTGTTTACATGGGTATACAACACTTGTAGTATAAGTTGTTGGGAGTTTGGTACTGATATATGATGATTTGGATGAGTTTGGAGTAAGATTTCCGTAGCTGGGTTTTCTGCAGTTTCGCCATAACTGCTTGATCGATTGATCGATCGACCCCTTTTTATTGATCGATCGACCCCTCCTGGAAAACTACATTTTTGCTCGTGTTAGCTTAATCCGATTTCATGCGTAGTAAACCTTGATTAGGGTTGCTGGAATATAATAGAACATAAAAAGGACCAGTAGAGTCAAGATAAACCCCGTTAAGTGGAACTTTAATGAGAAGAGAAATAAAGGGTAAACGGGGAGATATTCATACTTAGAAAATCGTACGTGCGTTGATAAATAATCGAAATGTCTAGGAAGTTCGATTAGAAGGTGAGAGAGGGCCTACTGAAATTGTACTTAGATAAAGAGAATACTTCGAGTGATGAGAAGTGAGTTTAGAATAACTTAATTACAAGAATAAAATGGACGAGTCCGCTATACGAGATAATCGAATAAAATGTGTAATAACGGATAATTATAATTATGGGTCGTGAGCGCACCTAATTTTATAATGTGGATGTTTGTATATATATGAATGTGTGATTGTGCAAATATTATATCTGTATAAAAATCATACTCGGGCTACTTGCTATCACGGGGGTTTCTGCGCCGGGACAATCTTATCTCGATAGGACCTTTATGGGGGATACTCACGTGTACCCTAGAACATAAGATTCCTAGGTATAGGCTATCTGATTGATAGTCAGACGGTCCTAAGAGACGTGAGGGTATGTGCTGACCTCTTAGTGACGTGGAACTATGCTTCACCTCCATTTCTTTGTGTTTTGTGTTAACACAGTTCGAGAGTGATTCTGAACTAGTATTTCCCTTAGTTTGTGTGATACAGGGACTTGATAGCAGAGTATGCCAGCACCATAGTTTTTATGTTGGGTGCCATTAGTATATATATAATTTATGAGTGATTGGTATATATATACTGATATATGGAAGCCTAGCACCATAGATTTTATGTGGGGTGCTGTTTGTATATATATTATACGAGTAATTAATATATATACGTATATCTATATGAGAACTTCCTACTATGCGTGAGAGAAGTTAAGCAATGTATAAATTTTCAATTTCACTATAAGTATTCGGAAACGTTATAATGATACAGAGTTATTCTAATTAACGTAAGAAATCTTGAAGAGGTAGATTTTTTAAAAGTGAATATCATAACCTTAATTTCACATGATAAGACTTATGGAGAATAAGTTAGAGAGATATATGAGGTTCATTAGTACGATAGACGTGCACACTAGATGAGAGGTGAGAATTCTCAAGTGAGTATCGCATACTAGTATGATTGTTGCATTAGCCGGTAAGCCTTTTAAATACTTGCTAAACTATTTTAAAACTGTTTTACATTCGGGATCTGACCCGTTTGCTGTTATCTCTTCTCTCTTGTGTGTGTGTATATATATATATATATATATATATATATATATATATATATATGTATTACAGGTGCCCAGCCACAGGGGCATCATGCTTAGGATTCTTTGGATGGAACGTGTTGTAGCTTTTGTGGGAGTTGCATTCCATTGCTTAGACGACTTCATTGTTGACTCCACTTCTAGTTGAGTTTCATCCAGTGGGGCATGTGTTGCCCTTTTCCATTATTTAGTTGGTTTTGTCGGAGATTGTAATTCTTTTACTTTCAGTATCTTTACTTCGGGATTTATTACTGTCAGGATGTTTTCCTTTAGTGTTTTAAAGTTGGGATTTGTTATTGATGGTTAAACTCTTGAATGTTCATTTTTATTCTTATACTTAATGTGTGACTCTAAAAATGTTAATGGTCAAAGGTTTTATAATTGGATTTAATAAAATGGAAATAAGGTTTTAAATGGTTTTGACACTTAGCTAATTAATCAAGGCCATTAAAATTGAAAATTTTAATTTGCGACAGTGATGCTAAGAATGAACCAACTGTTCACCTTGATTTTAATTTAATAAAGGATTGATCGCCCGGTATTTAATTAGGCGGGGTGTCACAGAAACTCCAAGGTCTAAACCATAAAACACACATAGAAACACAAAGGCTCCACTAACATAGTTTCATCATATATTCTTGACAACAATGATCAGATTGAAGACCTTACACAAATTCAAACCAAAAAATATGAGGGGGTGGGAGAGAGAGGTTGTGGGGAGCCAAAGGCGGGGCCGTAATGGGTACGTGTGTGGATACGTACAATGCAAACCCCCTTAAAATCAAAATCACTTTATATTGCCTAGATTCTTAGTGGAGTTACCCTTTCAATAGAATTTTCACTTCAGAAAAATATCTCTGTTAGTTTAAAGTATAATCCAAACCCCAAATCTGAAATACCTTAGATTAAAAAGGAAAAAATACAAAAATATACAAACATGCAAACTAAACAACCTAAAACCGAACTAAATCATATAAAACATGAAGAAAAACTATTAGCAACCTAAAAAAACTAAAAAATATAAAATTTTCATCAACCGCAAAGATAAAAGATTTAAAATGAGAAGTCTGAGATGAATAGAAAATCGCCAGAAGAAAACAACTGTAAATCGCACAAAAAAAAAATGAATCTCACCTAACAGCAAAATGTTCATTTATGAATATAATTTAGGAGACAATACCAACAACGATCTACTTGTGATGATGGTTTCTCGTCCCAAATCTGCTCGATAATGGCACCTCCATTTAGGTATCGTACCAGATCATCTACGGTTAAGTACCAGATTCACTCGGTTCCTAAGGTTCATGGCGGCAGAGATGAGTTCTCCGTTTGGGTCTCGACCAGATCATCAAGGGTCTTTGTGTTAGGTCTCTATGGATCTTTGTGTTGAAAGAGATGGATAAAAACCCACCTTCTTGCGTGATGGTTCCATCACCGATTTTTAGAGACGAAAATCATTGAGGGTGAGGATATTTTATGTGGGTGAGACTCTGTCTAGGGAAAATAGTGAGGTTTTAAATTAAAGTGGTTTTGAAAAGATGGGTGATGCAACCACAAATTTGTCTAAAGTGCGTGCTTTATAGGCTCAAGTGCAAGCCTGTCGCGTTAGTAATAATCAGATAAGTCGGGATCGTCTCCATAGGGAACAGAAATTGGCAGTTCTGAATAACGTAGGAAAAGATTATTTAATCTTCAAATGATTCTTCAAAAGAAAAGATAAGATGATGATTGATGGTTTAAAATTTCCAATTGGTGGTGAAATAAAAATTTAGAAAGAACTACGTGCACAAAAACAACGAAGAATTGTAAAGGGAATAGATATGAGTATGAGAGGAAATAGGTAAGGATACAATCCCCAATCCCTAATAATTTATCGTATAGAATACTAGAATTGTAAACAAAAATCTTAACTGAACCCAGTCTTTATAGATCCTAAGCATTACATATATGAGGGAACTAGCCCGCATCATATGAAATCAAAGGTAAATATAAAGCGGTGTAGAACAATTACACTTGCATAGTCGTTTTAAACATCCCAAGTACCTAGGGCAAGAGAGATTAAAATATCTACTATGTTCGTGTAATTTTTCCACATGATTCGGGAAATTTTTAATTTAAACTCTATTTTCTACATGGGTAATTTACCTCAGGATGGGTTCATGCACCCCAACCCTCGAAAATTTAGCTAGACATGGTTTTGTTAGATGAAAATAGAATTATAACAATGCATGGAATCATATATCTAAGAAACATAACTCCAAAAGAGAATTGCAAAACAATTGCGAATCAAATTGAAAATAAACTAAAGAATAAATAAGAGAATGAAAATTGATACTAGGATTGAAGATTAAAATCTGTAACCAACACTTGAAAGAGAATTTAACTTGAATCTGAGATACTCCTTTTCCTCCAAATTACAACGAGGGTTTCTAAAATATGAAAAATGTTTGCAAAAAAAAACTTATTTTCTTTTTCTTTAGGGTTTGGCCTTTTATAATACCCAAGTATTGTTTTTAAAGCTAAGAATAATTAATTATACAAAGATTTTCCAAGATTTGAACCTCTTCAGCCTCCATAATAAATGTCAGAATTTCGAATAGTCGGACCGGTCCGGATCCCATCAGATTGGTTCTTTTTTCATTAGTCGAATCAGTTCTTTTTTTTCTCCCACCGGACAGGTCCGAATACTATCGAATCGGTTTTCTTTTCATCGGTTCGGTATCGACTCGGGGTCTACTGGAATGGATGCATTTCGGATTGATCCGATATCAACCGGATCGATCTGATATTCTTCAATTTTGACTTTTTCTTTCCAAATTTGACTTGCCATATCTTTTGATCTCGAGCTCCGATTTGATTACTGTTTCTTCCTACGCTCTTGTGAAATGATGATCTTCAACTTTCATTTAGGCTTCAAATCCAAACTCTGGGTGCAAATTTATGCTTTTGCCCTTTGACTTTCTTCCTTTGTTCTCTTCCTTTCTTTCGGTTTCTTTCTTTCTTTTCTTGCACTAAATACCTATAAAATCAGTAAGAAATACAAAAAACTTGGGGTACTTGTTAGAAATAGTCATTGGAAATGATATGGGATAAAATCAAATCAATTACGTTGTTTGAGATATTAAAATTACTTAATTAAGGGGTTAAATTCAGAAAAATTTATGCGTAGTCAAATCCCCATAACTTAGAACTTTGCACGTCCCGGGCAATGTAAATGAAGGTAACTTAAATTCCACTCTTGAGAATTCCTTTATAAAAATAAAATTCCACTTTCGCAGGCACGCGATTGCATTGAGCATATGCAACAAGGCTTTAAACCCATAGGTTACCCTAGTAGGATGAGTTTGGTCTCGTGAGGGTTTGTAGTGAATACACCCACAAAATTCTTTATTGACTCAAATAACTATCAAAATACTTAAAAATTTTACAATTTAAAATTTTCAAAAAATAATCACCATAAATTCATATTCAAATGTCTCAAACCATTGTGTGTGTGTGTGCAAAGCCAAAAATTAAACCTCAAATTTCCAGCGATTGAGCATTACGTTACTTTCCAAACATTCGTTTTGATTCAAATTCTTACAGATGCACTCACAAATGAATCACTTGAATTGTGGTTGTTTTCTCTCGGTATGCATGATACAAGGAGTAAATATAATGGACACAAGTTCACGAATACAAAATTGAAAAGAAGGAAATATATGGTGAAAATATCTCATCATCGAAATACAGTTATTAGGAAACCGAAAACATCATCTCTTAATCACACCATTTTAATCTCTTTTATTATCTTTTCATGCCATAGCTCTCCATGCAGTAATTAATTTCGCCATTCGGACTCGGTTAGGACTTTTCGGGTTAAAAAGTGTAAAGGGTAAAAATGGGAATGAACGGAATGTTTGGAATTGGAAAATGTCCTTATGACGTCCATTAGTGCTTTTTCGGGAATTTGCTCATTTTCTCTTTCTTTTACTATTTTCATTTTTTTTCTTGCTATTTTTCTTTTCTTATCCCTTTTTTTATTTTTTATTACACTTTGGACTTACTTGATGAATTTCCAATTTTTCACAATTTCGGGCTATTTGGGTTTTTCGGGTTATCAAACGAAAAAAAAATATTTGATTAGGCTCAAAGTGGCTTGCAAAGGGATAATTTTTACACAACTTTATTATGGCTAATATTTTTGGGTTAAACAAAAGAGGGCCTACTTCATTGTCCAAATGGCTAATCACATTACCATATGCATCTTCAGATTAATTAAGTTTAGAGATATATTTAGCATGAATTTTGAGAGAACATTTCACACATTTCCCATAATCGATCAAAACAAAGGATTGAGATCATCAACGACCTATTAAAACGCTGAAAAGAACTTTGAGTTAATCATAAACTCAGATTGATTTAAAAACTCGTTAAAAATTGAAAGGCTCGAAATCTCACTGGGTTTGATCAATCTCCACACTTATTCGTTAAGTCGTCAATTTTCTCTCAATTTCCATCTTCGGTCAATTTTGGCTTAGTTCATTTTGACTGTTAACAATTTGAGACTTTAAATAGAATAAATGTGATATTTTGGAAGCCTTTAAATTCCAATTTTTATTTATTTTTTAAGAAAAATATTTTTGGCTTTTTTTTGCGAAGTTTTATGAATACGCACTTATCATCCCCCCTAACTTAGGCTTTTGCATTGTCCACAATCAAAAGGGCAAAAATCTAAATAAGACGAAATAAGAAGTGCGATAAATAAAATAAGAAAATAATGATAACAAAAACTATTCATTAAAACAGATCTGTGGAAACAAAAGAACACAACATAATAAAGTCAACATAAAGCAAAACCAGAGGGGGACTGTGAAAGAATATGACGGGGGCTGCCTACAGTGCTGGAGGGTTGTGGGACTACTGAGCACATTGGGGCCATAAGGATCATAAAAATAAGTAGGAGGTGGGGCATCAGGACCCAACTGGAGGCGATAAAGATCAGCCTGAAGGTGTAGCATCATACTCGTGTCGCGACAGTATGAGGACATAAACCCGTCAAAATGCGTCTCAAGAGAAATAACTCGCTCGGTGAGGCCCGTACCATCTCGAACATAATCAGGATCAACAGCTTCATCATATTCTTCCTCATCACCTTCTCCCATCTCAACATCCACCGCACCAACACCCTCCTCCTCATCGGCGGACTCATCATCCGAGGCATCACTATCACCCTGGAACGCTCGGATCAGTTGTATTGTTTTTACCCAAGTGGTTTAGGTAAGCGAATAAGATCACGCGGGGATACAATCCCGGCATCCTTAAGAATGGAGGTAATGAGACGACCATAAGGAAGAGGTGTTTTGCCCTTCTTGTCTAGTGTCGCAAAAATGATATCATTGTAAAATGCGCGGGCTAAATTTATAACAGTGTCATGGGCAAAAAAATGATACACCAGAGTGGCTTGACGCGGTCGCATAGTCGAATCATTTGAAGTTTGCAAAATGTTGTCACAAACGATGTGAAAAGTGATGCGGACCTTGTTAGTAAACGACCCACAGGAAAAGTCTCGATATGCCAAACCAAACTGGGAGGGATTCAAGACATGAAAACATCTTTGGAGATGGTTGGATCGTGACTGGGATACGAAAATTGGGCTGGAATGTTCACACCCTTGGACTCAAGTTTTTAGGCCAGAAGCTCCCGTGAGAACGGTATCGATGTCGAGTCAATAAGCGCTTGAGATTCAAAATCTGCAGTACATATGAGCGAACCATAGAACGAACGCACTTCATTCTCCCACACCACCTCATACGTTTCATAAAAGAATCTGCACCAGCCTCAGGACATGAATAGGCTGGTGATAGAATTCAGAAGCTGATCCCAAAGCACCTAACGCACAATGTGGATTTTTCACGTAGGACCGAAGAAATGGAGGTACCAAATTCCCTCTCGATGGGAATGATATTCTCTATTACCATCGGGCTGCACTTCAATGGAATTATATTTCTGGGGAGCATCCATTGGAAATGATGAACTGGACAGAAAAAGAGAGTGGAAATTGGAGACGGAGGTGTGAAGAAAAATGGGTAGGAGAGGTAAGTATTTATAGGTGTGATGGGTGAGAGGGGGAAAAGATTTGGTCGGAAATAAGGGAGGGAAAGAATGGGGAAGGGGGTTGTACAAAATTTTTGGGGAGAGGAAAGATTGGGGAATGAATGGGGTGTGGAGGTTGAAGAGGTTTTAACCTCGGGAAGGGACACAGACTGCAGATCTCTGGACAGATCCGAATTCAGACCGAACCGATCTGACCTTTTATTATTTTTCCCTTCTAGAGACCGGATCAGTTCTTTTTTTTTTTTGGCTGGACCAATCCAGTTTGTGAAAATGTCCTCCTTCCCCTGTTCAGTTTTGTGGTCACTCTCCTCGTAATTTTTCTATCCCAACACTCCTTCCAATGCAATTGGACTTTAAAACTCTTAGAACTCCCATTGAAACCTGTAATGCTCTCGAGACATGTGTATGACTCTCACCTCTGGTAGTGACACACAACTATGAATTCCTAACAACCCTAACATCTTATTATGACTATACAAAATTCACCCCATACACGTCGGGGGTGAGGCGACTTCACCTAATCTGTTCAGTCAATCCCCATAAATGGGGTCCGACAACCAGATTATGTCAATTTCCATGACAACCGCTTCCAAGTACGGCTCGAGACGTTGTCCGTTAACCTTGGATGTGTTTTCCCTTTTTTGATCCTCTAATTCAATAGCTCCATGGGGGAACACTTCCTTCACAATGAATGGACCTGACCATAGTGATCGTAATTTTTTAGGAAATAAGTTAACCTCGAGTTGTAGAAAAGTACTTTCTGTCCCGAATGAAACTCCTTACGTCAGATAATTTTATCGTGAGATCGTTTCATTCGTTCCTTTGAGATATTAGCATTTTCATATGCATCGTTGCGTATTTCTTTTAACTCGTTCAACAGAAATTTGCGTGCTTCACCGGCTTTCTCCATGTTAAAGTTCACCTTTTAATAGCCAAATACGCCTTGTGTTCAATTTCAATAGGAAGATGACAAGGTTTTCCATACACAAAATGAAATGTGGACATCCCATGGGGATTCTTGTATGCAGTTCGATAAGCCCATAGTGCATCATTAAATCTCAGAGACCAATCTTTACTGTTAGGTTCGACTGGCTTCTCCAAGATATTCTTGATTTCCTGATTCGCTAGCTCGGCTTGGCCATTCGATTGGGGGTGATAAGTCGTTAAAACCTTATGGACGATCCCATACTTTCGCATTAGCTTTTCCATTGGCCTATTGCAAAAATGAGTGACATTATAACTGATGATAGCCTTAAGAAATCTGAAGCGAGAAAGTATGGGGTCTTGAATGAGTTTTATCACCACCTTATTGTCATTCGTCCTTATAGCTATGGCCTCTACCCATTTTGAGACGTAGTCTACTGCGACGAGGATGTAAAGAAAGCCAAAAGAGGGTGGAAAAGGCCCCACAAAGTCAATAACCCAGCAATCAAACAACTCTATGGCAAGTATGGGGGTTAATGGCATTATGTCACGGCAAGTAATATATCCCATTCTTTGGCATCCATCACACGATTTATAATAACTATTCACATCTTAAAAGATTGTGGGCCAAAAGAGAGCGCTTTGCAGGATTTTTGCAGTCGTTTTGTTTTTAGAGAAATGACCTGCACATGCTTCCGTATGACAAAATTGGATTACCCCTTGAATTTCTTCATCAGGTACACATTTTTGAATGACTTAATCGGCACAATACATAAACAAATATGGATCATCATAAAGGAACACGCGTGACCAAGTAGTGAACTTATTTCTCTCTTACGGAGTCCAATTGGAGGGAACGACCCCCGTGATAAGGTAATTCACTATATTCGCAAACCAGGGAAGAGAACAATTAGCAAATAGATTCTCATCCAGAAAATACTTGTCTATAGGGATTGGATCAATAGGTACATCGGATGAGAGCCGTGACAAATGGTCGGCAATGACATTTTCTAATCTTTTCTTATCTTGAATTGAGAGATTAAACTCTTGTAGGAGTAGGATCCACCTGATTAGGCGCGGTTTGGAATATTTCTTGTTCAGAAGATATTTGAGTGCCGAGTAATCAGTGAAGCAAATGATGGGCGACTCAACAATGTAAGATCAGAATTTATCGAGAGGAAAAATGACCGCTAGTAATTCTTTCTCCGTAGTGGAGTAGTTAAGCTGGGGGGCCGAATAATGTCCTACTATCATAGTAAATAACATGAGCTTTTTTGTCTTTCCTCTATCCTTAAATAACCCCAATCGCGTAATCACTTGCGTCACACATAAGCTCAAATGGGAGTGACCAATCCGGATCTTACATGATAGGAGCAGAAATTTTCATGCTTTTTAATTTATCAAAAGCTTCTTGACATGCATTATTCCATTCAATCGGAGTGTCCTTCATGAGAAGATTACTAAAGGGTCTAGCGATGGCGCTAAAGTCCTTGATAAACCTCCTATAAAATCTAGCATGACCTAGAAAGGACCTCACATCTTTAAGTGATTTTGGCGGGGGTAGCTCAGCTATTACTTCAGTTTTTTCTCGATCAACCTCAATTCCCCTATATGAGACTATGTGGCCCAGAACTACGCCCTCAGTGACCATAAAGTGGCATTTTTCCCAATTGAGGACTAAGTCTTTTTCCACACACCGAAATAAAACTATTTCAAGATTATCTAAGCATTGGTCGAAAGAGGGGCCGAAAACACTGAAATCGTCCATAAACACCTCGAGCCTTTTTTCTACCACGTCGCTAAAGAGCCTGAACATGCACCTTTGAAAAGTCGTTGGCGCATTACATAAACCAAAAGGAATACGTTTGTTGGCAAACGTACCAAACGGACATGTAAAAGTCATATTTTCATGATAAATTATATCCACTTAAATCTTATTATAGCCAGAATACCCATCTAGAAAATAATAGCAAGGATGGCCTTCTAATCATTCAATTACTTGGTCAATAAAAGGTAAGGGAAAATGGTATTTTCTTATTCCAACATTGATCTTTCGATAATCAATACAAACACGCCACCCGGTGGTGGTGCGATGAGGTATTAATTCTCCCTTACTATTTTCAACCACAGTCATACTTGACTTCTTCGGGATGACCTGAATTGGGCTCACCCATTTACTATCGGAAATGAGATAGATAATCCCAGCATCTAACAATTTAATGATCTCCGCTCAAACTACGTCTTTCATTGTTGGGTTCAGTCGCCTTTGCATTTCTCTCGAGGGCTTCACCTCCTCCTCGAGATGGATTTTATGGGTACAAATCAAAGGATTTATACCTTTCAAATATTCTATTATCCAACCAAAAGCACTCCTATGCTTTCGTAAAACATCTAACAACTTACCCTCTTGCTCTTTTTTTAAACTAGAAGAGACAACAATAGGAAACGTATCATCTTCTCCTAGAAAAGCATATTTTACATGAGAAGGTAGTTTCTTTAACTCAAGACTAGGAAATCTATCTTTAGAGGGGATCATGCGTGATTCCCTCGGGGGTAGTTCCTCAAATCTATAAATCGAGTCAACCTCTCTCAACTCCTCAAAAGTCACTACTTCTTGGAATAAGACTCCCAAGTCCTCCACTTCCCGCTCAAACTCTGTATATGAACTCTCGCTCTCAACACCTTGTACTAAACAACCTTCAAGTTCATCCCCACCTATGATCTTCTCAATGTGCTCATCCAGCACCTCTTCAATAAGATCAAACTCATGAATTTCATCCTCATCACCCATTTGGTTAGCAACATTGAAAATATTAGTCTCGAGGTTCATGTTTACAAAAGTGAGTTGCATTTGGCCATTCCGTGTGTTGATCAAAGCATTAGCAGTAGCTAAAAATAGATGGCCTAAAATTATGGGAACATGATTACTAGAATGGGGGGAAGGCTCCATGTCCCAAATGACAAAATCTACAGGGAAGTAGAATGTGTCCACTTGAACGATCACGTCCTCCACAATCCCACGAGGCACTTTCACTGTTCGATCTGCTAACTGTAGAGTGATTCGGGTAGGTTTAAGATCACCTAAATCAAGCTGCTTATAGATAGAGTATGGAAGGATATTCACACTCGCACCTAAGTCTAGAAAGGCTTTTTCAACTCTACTCTCTCCAATAACACACGAGATTGTGGGTGCACCAGGATCCTTGAATTTTGGTGGAAGATCATTAAGAAGGACCGAGCTCACATTTTGTGCCAAAAAGATGTTCTTTTTTACCTTAATCCGTCGTTTGATAGTCAAAAGATCTTTGATGACACTGGCATAGGCGGGAATATGCTGGATAGCATCCAAAAATGGCAAGTTCAACTTCACTTGCTTCAAAACATCTAACACTTTAGTAGCGAGGCTCCCTTTTTTGCTGGTGCCAAGCATTGAGGAAATGGAGGAGCAGTGGGCGTTTTTACTTTAACTTCAGGATCACCTTCTTCATCCTTATCATTCATGTGTAATGCGGTCTCGTACGAATCTGAGACTTCTTTAGCTTTAGATTCTTTGGGAGGTGGTGGGGCTAGATCAATTACGCTACCACTTCGTAAAGTAGTGACAGCTTGACATGGATCCGGAAAATCCGTTGATGTAGAGCTAACCGTAGTTTTCCCTTGAGGAGGTCTTTGACCTTGAGCTTGGAATTTACACTTCTCCTGAGTATTCAATGCCGATTGTAACCTAGAGATGCTAGTATGAATTTTCGTAAACATTCAATCATACTTAGTATTTCTCTCCTTTTAAGATTTGATTGATTGATTCAGATTATCCACAAGAAATTGCCTAGGTGGAGTAACATACGAACCATGAGATGGTACTTTCATAGGGGTTTGCATCGGTTGAGGAATTTCTTTAAATTGAGGAGGGGGTGGAGGCAAAGCAACATGTGAATTAGGAGGAATACCACTTTGTGGTTGTGTGTAATTGAAACCATGATTACTCCTCCAATATTGATTGTATGTATTCCCCTGCGGTACATTAAAATTTCCGCAAAATCCTCCTATAGCTTCTACTTGCTCAGTGTACATTGCCTTGTAGGCATGTATTGTAGGACATCCTTTGGTAGAACGACCAGCAGCACAAATGGCACACACTTTCTCCTTTCCATCTTGTATGGGTCCGACAAATTATTTCAATCAAACCTCAAGTATGTCTCTGAAATTCTTTTCCAATTGGTCAAATCGACGATCTAACAAAGTGTCCTTGTCTAAGTGATAAATATCGGATGCAGCAGGCAAGTTGGACACTTGTCGATTTTTGTTTGACTATTGGGGTCGAAAACATCCCATGCTTGCATAGTATCTGCTACGTATTTCAGATGAGACTCAGCATCGCTCGAGTCTATCTCCCATAATGGTCTTTCGCACATTGTCTGCACGAGTTTTTTAGATGCTATAGTAAGCCCTTGGTGAAAAAAAGAAATGAGATGATGTTTTTCGAACCCATGATGTGGGAAGGCACTAACTAACTCCTAAAAATGTTCCCAACATTTGTCGAAAGCTTCCTTTAATTTTGGCGAAAAGCTTGTATTTGAGCTTTGACAGAGTTGGTTTTGTGATGTGGAAAGAACTTAGAGAGAAACTTAGTCTTCATATCTCTCCAGGATAAAATAAAATTCGGGGGTAGTGACCATAGCCAGGTCTTAGCTTTATCCTTTAAGGAAAAAGGGAAGAGATTTAACCAAATAACATCTTGTGGGCAGGTTTGATCACCAAACATCTCACACGCTTATTCGAATTCTCTAATATGGAGATATGGCTTTTCAGAATCCATACCATGGAATGTAGGAAGAATTTGAATCATCCCATTACGAAAGTGGAACTGACTTGCATTATACGAGAGTAAAATGCAACCAGGGGTTACAGTTCACTTAGGAAATAAAAGATCTTTCATGGGAAGATACAATAACTCTTCCTCTCTAGCACCAGCACCAACACCAACACTACCGTGCACAGACATATTGCTACCAAACGATTCAGAACCCTCACTCAGTGTTTGACTCAGAGTGCGACTTGTGATTAAATTTTGAGGTGAAAGAGGTGGAACCCAAAAGTGTGGCGAGTCGGTGGTATGAGAATTTTTAGAATTAGCTTCAGCAATGGGATTTTCATGAAGTTAGGTTGAAAAGGGATTTTGCATATAATCTTATGAGAGATGAGATGAATTTTTTTTAGAGAAATAAATTAGGATTAATTTCACTTTCCTAAGTATCACCAATTTACTCGAATTGCCCGGCAATGGCGCCAAAAACTTGACGCGACCACACATGTGTCTAAAGTGCGTGCTTTATAGGCTCAAGTGCAAGCCTGTCACTTTAGTAATAATCCAATAAGTCGGGATCGTCTCCCTAGGGAACCGAAATTGGCAGTTCTGAATAACGTAGGAAAAGCTTATTTAATCTTCAAATGATTCCTCAAAAGAAAAGAAAAGATGATGATTGATGGTTTGAAATTTCCTATTGGCGATGAAACAAAAATTTAGAATGAACTACGTGCACAAAAACAACTAAGAATTTTAAAGAGAATAGATATGAGTATGAGAGGAAATAGGTTAGGATACAATCCCCCAATCCCTAGTAATTTTACCGTATAGAATACTAGAATTGCAAATTAAAATCTTAACTGAACCCAGTCTTTATAGATCCTAAGCATTACATATATGAGGGAACTAGCCCGCATCATATGAAATCAAAGGTAAATATAAATCGGTGTAGAACAATTACACTTGCATAGTTTTCTTAAACATCCCAAGTACCTAGGGCAAGAGAGATTAAAAGATCTAATATATTCGTATAATTTTCCCACACGATTCGGTAAATGTTTAATTTAAACTCTATTTTCTACATGGGTAATTTACCTCAGGATGGGTTCATGCATCCCAACCCTTGAAAATTTAGCTAGACATGGTTTTGTTAGATGAAAACAGAATTATAGCAATTCATGGGATTATATATCTAAGAAACATAACTCCAAAAGAGAATTGCAAAATAATTGCGAATCGAATTGAAAATAAACTAAACAATAAATCTGAGAATGGAAATTGATACTAGGATTGAAGATTGAAATTTGTAACCAACGCTTGAAAGATAATTTAACTTGAATATGAGATACTCCTTTTCCTCCAAATTACAATGAGGGTTTCTAAAATATGAAAAATGTTTCCCAAAAAAAAGTTATTTTCTTTTTCTCTAGGATTTGGCCTTTTATAATACCCAAGTATTGTTTTTACAGCTAAGAATAATTAATTATACAAGGATTATCCAAGATTTGAACCTCTTCAACCTCCACAATAAATGCCAGAATTTCGAATAGTCGGACCGGTCCGGTTCCCATCGGATCGGTTCTTTTTTCATTAGTCGGATCGGTTCTTTTTTTCTCCACTGGATCGTTTTGAATGCTATCGGATCGGTTTTCTTTTCATCGGTTTTGTATCGAACTGGGCTCTACTGGAATGGATGCATTTAAGATCGGTTCGATATCAACTGGATCGGTTCGATATCAACTGGATCGGTTCGATATTCTTCAATTTTGACTTTTTCTTTCCAACTTTGACTTGCCATATCTTTTCATCTAGAGATCCGATTTGATTGTCGTTTCTTCCTACACTCTTGTGAAATGATGATATTCAACTTTCATTAGGCTTCAAATCCGAACTCTGGGTGTAAATTTATTCTTTTACCCTTTGAATTTCTTCCTTGTCTCTCTTCCTTTTTTTCGGTTACTTTCTTTCTTTTCTTGCACTAAATACGTGTAAAATCAGTAAGAAATACAAGAAACGCGGGGTTCCTTTTAGAAACAGTCATTGGCAATGATATGGGATAAAATCAAATCAATTACGCCATTCGAGATATTAAAATTACTAAATTAAGCGGCTAAATTCATAAGAATTTATGCTTAGTCAATGGGCAATGATTTAGACGGTGACTAATTTTTACAATTACCCAATTTTAACATATGAATTACGAATATACCATGCTAGTCTCAAATTTAAGCTTTCATTGTAAACCCTAGGATTGTCATAGATCTTCAAAGTTGACTTCATCCTCACCTCTACTTAGCTTATCAACTTATTGAATAGTGTCAAACATTCTAGTCCTTATTGTTTAATAGTGAGATTAGTTATAATTCATTTGTATATATATGTAGAAAATGTTGTTATATATATATATATATATATATATATATATATATATATATATATATATATATATATATATATATATTGCTGTTAGAACATCTGTTAGAACTTCGGTACGCATTTTGGTTTGGATACTCAATTACTTCTATTACATCAATTTTCTCCCACAAATCACAATTTTTAACATTATCAAGATAATATATATTGTATTCACTTGTTGAATAAAAATCCAACATACACGGTAGTTTAATAGTTTGGTTTAACAGTCTTGTTTAATAGTTCATTATAGTTTTTCTCCTTAACAATCTTGTGTAACAGTCCATTACTCTATTTTTATTTCTCTGGTAATAATGTTTTGTTTTAACTTGTGCCCAACACAAGGAGGGGGTATTCTTCATTACAAATATTTTGTGCTGAAGTTCATGATGTACTTCATGGAGGATCCTTCCACAAATCTTGTAACAAAGGTAGTTACCACTATTTTCTCCTTTTCTCCTATTATATAAAATATTGTTTAGTCATTAACTATTTTTATACCATAATAACAAAACTCAAATATGTCTATAATTTTTAGATGAGAAGATTGCCCGATAAAGTGGCATGCACGCTAAACGAAATAAATGAAGTTCCAAAGGAGTTCATTGAATTAATTATGGATTATATATATTAGGCACTTCCGAATAACTATATTTTATTATCTTATAATGACAATTTATTGAGAAGATTGTATTTGGATAGCGTAGAGAACAAATTTGATGGAGCTTTACGTTTCGACAATGCCCTCGCTTGAGTATTTTTTGAATTGTGGATCTTATGATACAACTCGCAATGCTAGTTTTTGGATATTGTGATGTGTCATCACTATTTTTTGGATATTATTACCTAGATAACACAACGTTAGCTAGTTTTTGGATATTATCGCGTAGCTCCCACACTAGCTAGTTTTTGGATATGATGTAGCTTAGATCACTAGTTTTTATTATATATATATTGATGTATATGAAATTAGTGATATTTATGACCTTAGTTATTATCTATTTACAATATGAAAAAATTGACAGCACGAGGTTGATTTAACCTCAAATAATAGTTTCCTATCGATGGAGCTATGATTTTTTTATAGCAACATTTATGTCAGTTGTGAAAAAACTCTCATAAAATTATGAAAATTACGATAAATGTGAATTTATACATCAAAAATTTTCTTGAAAATGTGATTAAAAACATGCTAAATATAGTAGTTATATGTGTGTTCTTAAAAATTGAAATATATATGAATATTATTTACATCAATTTTATGAACATTTATGTTAGGGCTTTATATGTCAGTGTTAAAAAATTCTAAAACACACATAAATGACCAATTATGTCAGTTTTTGATTAACATAAATGACTATTTTTATGGTAGTGGAACATCAATATCATATCTTTAATCATTCCCAAATGTCTGTCTAACCAAGTTCGTCAATTTACTACTCATTCTCTGAAAGACAAAAATTCTTATAGGGCAAAGAGCTTCATAGTTGTAATTAATACTTGAAGGATTGATAAAAATTGAGTCTATTATGGTTGGATGGAAATGTTGGGATTCTTATTCACCCCTCATTCAAGAAATTATTATATTTAGTGGTAAAACGAGAGACCAAGAATTATGAGCGATAGGAGAAGACCAATGCCGTAAGAAAACCTATTAGGTCACTCGGAGACAAACAAGAGAGAGTATCAAAGGTGGGGAGAAAATGCCCTAACACATTGAGAAGAGTAACTGAGAGGTTGAGATAGATATATGTCAATTATAGAGTAATGTTTATGGAAGTGGGGACCTTTAAATCTTCTAATTTTTTCTTGAGGATTGTGACCAAAGTGTTATTGATCTCCTTTACCAGTTCATTTCCTTTAGGACATAAAACGTTTGAACTATTGTGTATGGTATTGTATTTATCTTTTAAGGCCCATTTCTTTGCAAAAAAAATAATTCTCATTGTTTGTGGGAAAGACTTGGGGTATAAGATATATATATATATATATATATATATATATATATATATATATATATATATATGTGTGTGTGTGTGTGTGTGTGTGTGTGTGTGTGTGTGTGAGAGAGAGAGAGAGATATATATATATTATCGAATGAACTATACTAGCACTTGGGAATCAATCTTTATTAGTGGGATTGCTTATTCCTACTGTGTATATAACCTTGGGGCTACCAGGATGAAAGCCTTTCCATGAAGAGCCAGTGTAAAATTTTCCACTAGATCGAAATCTCATGTTTAGAAAAGGTATAAGGCTCCTAGACTTTGAAGTCTTACTAAAGGAGTGTGTTTAGGTTTCCATGTACCTATAAGGATCTACACATCCTAAAAACATTAGTGGAGTCTACCTACACCATAAGATACCAATATACCACTTTTATCAATTATTTATAAAATTTGGCCATTCCTATATGTGAAGGCTCATGCACCTTCTTCAGGACTGCCTAGACATCTTATTTTTCTATGAGTATTAACACTTTCATGTTGTATCCGTCTATGTATAACTCTCCATTTACTATATATAACCGAGCAATCATTTTCTTTAAATATATGTTGCTAACCCTCTCGACTGGTAATTCCCCGTATTTTAAAGGCTTCCACAGACCAAGCCTTTGTCGGTTGATCGAGTTGATTTGTGACTTAAGGAAATATTATCGCAACTTGCTTGTGTTAATGCTAATTCTTTATAATGATATACTTCAAGTTGTAAACACCCGCTCTTAATAAAATGATATTTGATCTTCATGTTTTCACAAAATAAGCCTAAATTTAAAGAATAAGAGGACAAACCTTGATGTGGTGCTATGATTTAATTTAGAGCATAAATACCTTTTGAATCATCTTAATAATTTCTTCGGCATAACCTTCATCACTTTCACACAAAAATATTAATTTTGAATTTTTGGATTTCTCTCTGTGACCTATAGCATTAGTGTGTTGCTTTATATTTATAGTATTAACGGGGTATAATCTACTATATAAAGAGTGAGAGGGGACCAAATTTCCTGGTTAAATATGAATTCTACCATCCATTATTATTAGAGTTTGATTAGGATGTCAACCCACCATCATAATCTTTAAAATTTTGATGACTTATCCACATGAATCCTTATCAAATTTGAATTATTATATAGAACACATTAATTAGGACACTACTACATAATTCCAAAATAAATTAATTAACAAATAAATTCTACCATCTCCCACCTCATCCATATGATAATTCCACTTTACGATTTGATTCGAGAAACATAATTTGCGCAATAAACTTTAGAATAGTCACCACCAACTATTTACCTTTATTAAATAACCCACCAATATAAGCCATGGTGGTTCCACACTAATTCAAGAGAGGGGATCCTTTTATGCACTACTCTAACAAAGTATTATCCAGTTAGGTTTATAATACGGTTTTCCAATAATTGCCCCATAATGTCTTCAAAAAAGAATATTTTTTGTCACATTCATTCATTCACATTAATCTATACAATCAAGGTTGAAATATATAATGCAGATTCACTTTACTGATACCATTAGGTTATTTGGGTTTTGGACCCATTCATTTTTGAATTAATCTTAAATACCGTACTTTTAGTTCTTGGAGTTTGGCACCCAAAATGACTTTTAACAATGCCAAATGTTGTGGAAAAAAATTAGTTTTTGTAGAAAAATTTCATTGCTAATAGTCATTTTGGGGGTCAAACCCCAAGAAGAGAAAATGAGAGGGGAAACTCAATATCCAAGAATTAATGAGAGAAACCCCCATAAACTAATATATCAATGTAGTGTCAAAGAATGAAACATTATAAATCCACAACATTAACAACTTTATTGGCCACACTTATGACCTATATCTTAAATATGTTGCATTAATATATCTGGGTGATAGCTTATCTATGAGTGAATTAGTTATGTTAGCACTTTTACTAATGTGTTCAATTTACACTCTTTCTTTTAGAATTTCTTTCTTAACTCACATATATTTCCATTTAACGTATTTATGTACTGCATAATACATTTTTTCATATATAACATTGCAGCGAAATTATAATATTTCAGTGTCTTAGTAGTAGTGTTGACGAATCCACATCCTAAAATTAAGTTTCAAAATCACAATCCATAAGTTTTAGCCTAAAAATATTCTAAAAAATTGGGTTTCATAATAAAAAGAGGATTATTTTTCACTCTTTTATAATATTGGACATTAAGCCAAAACAAACATACTTAATAAAAATAATGGACTTTATATTATCCATACATTCCATAAATCTGAGTAATAATAATCAATCATGTTTAAAAGAGAATCCATCCTAACTCCGAACATATAATCTTAGAAGTATCTGATTACTTTATGCATCATACTCTTAAAATACATATACGATATTCATTCATCTAATTTATAATTTCGTGGATGTATATAAAGAAATTTTATAATCATTAAAGATGTAATAGTATTCTTTCACAAAAGACAGTAGGTGGAAACTTACATGATTTTATATTATGATATCGTAAACATATATGCATTTTCTATTAGACTCCCATAATAAAAGTAGTTTTCATATCCCCTAAATGTAAATCTTAATACAATGAGATACTAATGCAAAAGTAATTCCATCTCTTTAGAAATAAGTGAACGGTCTATTAAAAAAATCCCCATTTATGTTGAGTTTTTTTTACAACAAGTCTAGATTAATATCGTATGATTACCATTATTGTCATATTTTCTCTTAGTTACCCACTCATACCTGATTATAATGTATAAATTAGGAAATTTATTGAGATAATCCTATGACTTGTGAAAACAAAACAAGATTATTACTTATCCCTATACCAAATTCATTTACTCATAAATATACTAGACAATTATTTAGGATAGGACGTTACTTTATTGATTGATAATTCATATGTTCTTTAGTGTTAAATAATACACCAACTAAAAGTACAATTACTTAAAGAACTTATTAGTAATTGGAATAATATCCTACTTCATTTATAACAACATTTCATGGTATTGTACTCCCACTAATTTCACTATTCATAAAAAAATTGATATTTTTGTTCCTTCTTAGTGCAATAAGTACATGTCTATGGTCATTATATTATCTATATTTATAAATTTTACAGAATTTTCTTACAAGCTCCCACTTGGGCCACACAGGCCATTCGTAGATTAGACATCGTAGCACCTTTAGAGCACAACTTGCTTATTAAGATTTATAAGAGATATTTTGAAAACAAACTTGTCCAATAAAATCATAAAAAGGGAGCCCAGATTCAATTTTTCAAAAAGATTGCATAGTTTCATCAATAAGACCACAATTATATTGCAAGATTAGAAGAGTCATTAAAGTTAATATGTTAAAACATTATATCGTACAAAACATTAAAATAATACCTTAACTAATAAAAATTTCATTCTTATAAAAGCTAAAATAATTTTTAGCAACATAAACTAAAATTACTTTCGATCGAGTCTAGATAACTTTGTTTTAAGAACAATGGAAACATTCAGGGTTTGTAAAAAATCCAAAGTCATAATTGAATCCGTAAAAGCATAAGAAAATTAATCTTACCTATATTTATGGTTTGTTTTGTTCAAAATCATTGCATCGAATTAAAACATTTTTTGTACAACCTTATGTTTAACTCAAAGCATATAAATGACTATTTTTAGTAATTATTTTTTGAACCATGTATTATAATTTTACACAATCTTCCTTAAAGCTCTCGGATATGAAACATAATAGGAACATATTTATATGTAAAGAATAGTTCATAGTAACATTTAGTCTCTAAAATTATTAGTCCAATTGTGAAATAATCATTTTCATCAACATAATATTCAATCTATTTAATCTCTTTCAAACTTTATATGCAGTGTGTTTACAGCTTATAATTTCCATCCAATGGTATATTGACACATGGATATATAAATCAATTAATCTAGTAGAAAAATAAAAATACAAATAGGCCAAATTAGGAAAAATGAATTAGTAACAAAATGATACATGTTACGCTCAAAATGTGGTGTAACCTCACATAACTATGTTAACGCATAATAATGCCAGGGCATGAATCTTTAAAATATATAATTGTCTAGAAGTTAGAGTGATAGTTGCAAAGGCAAAGGAATCTCTAAATAAGTGACTCAAGGACAATCCATAGGAGGACAGTCCAACCACATAAATATTTTTACTCTTTTAAACATTTTCCTTTTTATTTCTTTTCAGTTTTCTACTATAGTTTCGGCCTTTAACCATTCATTTTCTTCTTTAAAGTAATTTATAAGGTATATTGTAACTCTCTTTTAGTTTATTAAAAGTTTCCTTTCCCTTATATTATCATCTCTACATTCATTAGTTTCAAAGTTCTTCCCACTTCTTAGTTTAAATGATTTACTTCCATTAGTTTAAATTTTTTTTACACTCTTTAGTGTTAAATTCCTTTATTTTAGTATTTTAATTTCCTTGAACATTATTTTTACCTTTAGTATCCCATTGTATAACTCTCCTTTACATCTAGTTATTTTATTCACAAACTTAATTGGCACTCATTAGAGAGTCTTCTTAATTAAAGCATCAAACGATCGGTAGATCATCTTATTATTGTAGGATAATATAATTATACGGTTGGAAAGACCATAAACCTTGTCTGACATGCTCACGCATAATAAAAATCACCCAAACCAACCATGCCAATGAAATATATTTTTGGCATGCCATGTGGGACGTTAGTGTTATATAAGTGTTTTTTAGGACTAAGACATGAAGGGGAGATAATGGAACATAGAACGTTAAGGAACATGGTTCAGTAAGCCAACCCACCGTGACCACATACCAAATGGTTATGAAAGTTATCCAAGAGATGAGACGGCGTACTCAAAACCTGTACTTGGATGTAAGAATGGATTCAAAGGCTGGAAATCCAAATGTAGCGCCTGTTATATGTGTTTCTTCAAGCACCCTAAATAACCTAATAAATTAACTAAATTCGATGTTTGATCATCTTAGTAATATCATGTAGCATATGAACCCAATGTAATAATGACCAAATTCCCCGTACACCTCCACTAATGTCTTTCCAATCCAATAAAATGTGCCTCCACAAAATCCACCTCTAATTGTGCAAACTATACTAATGGAAATCCAATTAGTTTCCCTACCAAATAGAAAAAAGAAGTTGGGAGGAACGAGATTATGGATCTCAAATATGAAATTTGTGGGCCAATGGCCTCGGGTGCAGGCCCCAATGCAGAGAAATCCATACCCTGAATAGATAGACATGATTGAGCTCATAAGGGGTTTAAACTCCTAACCTTCTCCCAATTCTCAAGGTATGGAAATTAGTCCACAATAGAATATGTAGCGAGATTTAAGAGTCAATGAACTGGCGAACGAACTAATGAGTTTTTAAAACTCCACTTTTTTCTAATTTTGTCAGTAATTAATCTTTCACTCGATTCGGTATCCTTTCGTCTAAGTTTGTTCATAATTGGCAGGAAATTGAAGACATGTTTCATGCTTAATTCTTCTAAATTGAACCAAAAGTATTAATGGATAACTTGGATAGGATAAAACAAATTCCAGATGAGAGCGCCATTGGTTTCATAAATAGGTTTAAAATTATAAGGAATAAAAACAAATATTACCTGGGTTTGAGTTCGTCAAATTGGCCCAAAATGGGTTAAAATTTAGGCTTTGAAAGAAGTTTGTTTTATGCATTTGGTGGAAATGACTACCAAAGTATTTAGATGAGAATCTATATTAAAGGAACAATATGAATTGATTACCTCATCCTTTTAAACATACTATAAAGGTCCAACTTTAGAAGTAGATATTGCTGAAGTAATTGGGACTAGGTCTATAATTTGTAAACCTCTGATTTGAAAAAGCACAACAGCAGAATCATATGCGCATAAGTCAAAGGGAGTAATTAAGAAACACTCTTTTGACAAATCTAAGTATGAGGAAATCTTTAACTATCTTTCTGAAGTTGAAATGATATAATTGCGTGATGATGTAAAGATGCCAAGTGAAAATGGGTCAAAAGGAAAAAAAACTATTGTTAATGGAATTTTATTTTCTCTCCTCAACTAACTCTTAATATATATTTTTTGAGACGGGATGCAAGAGTTAATTAGGAAATGGAAAGTCAAATTTCTTAACAAGGAAGAGAACATAAAGGGGATTAATGAGGATCCGTTCCCCCAAAAGTAAAAGAAATGGGAATGGATATGCAGCTTATGCAGTAGCTATGAAACAAAGGCCATGTTATGTTCATAATGCTGACAAAAGTAGATAGAAAGGATTCGAGGACCAAGACAAATGTTGAACTATACCAACAGATCTTAAAACACATGTGCATTAGGTGTGGAGCAAATTACTCTAAAATGTGCCAAATTATTGATTCTAAAGGAAAGCAACATGTTCTAAGATACGTAAGTCAATTTGGGCTGTCATCATAAAATGTGGAAAAAGGGTATTTGAAATATCACTAGTCCACTAATCAATTATTTCCATAAATTAATTAGCGTTGGGGTATGTTTACTCCTTATATTTTTAAGCTAATGAGGCATTCACATGTGAACATATGAATCTATTAAGACTGAGGGATTAGCAAGAAAATGACACCTAGTATGATCAAAATGTGGTGTAACCTCACATAACTGCATTAGATCATAATAGCACCAAGGGGGAATATTTAAATCAGATAAGGATTCAACAATTTGAATGGTGGTCACAAAGGCAAAAGAATGTATAAATAAATGGCTTAAGGACAATTTGGAGAATGACCCTCCATCCATATTACCATTTTTACTCGTTAAAACATTTCCCTTTATTTTTTTCTTTTCTTTTCATTTATTTTCTATTTTCTAGCGTAGTTTTATCTTTTAATCATTCACTTTATTTTTCGAAGTAATTTTTAAGATAAATTGTAACTCTCTTTTCGTTTAATACAAACATCATTTGCCTGATTTAATTGTTTTTATGTTTTTTAGTTTTAAACTGCTTTACTTCCATTAGTTTTAAACTATTTGACTGTCATTAGTGTTAGATTACTTTACTTCACTGCTTTTCTGCGATCCTTCTTTTTACCTTTAGTATTCCATTTTACAACTCTCATTTAGTTTTAGTCTATTTCATTAAAATTAATTGGCACTCACTAGAAAGTGTTATTTGTTGAAGAATCGAACGGTTTGCAGATTGCCTAAGTATCAGGCTAAGATATTTGCAGGGGATTATTCGACCAGGCTTGAAGAAGAGACACACATCCATTTGATCCTATAAATGATCTTCTAAGAGTAGATAAGTATGGTTAACACCGATCAACCAAAATCTTGAAATTAGATGCAATCAATCATGTCCATATAACTATCTAAGGTCAAATAGTCTCACATGGCTCAATCTATTTCTTCTCCTTATAAATGTAAACCTTATCCCAAAGGAAAGGAAATGCAATATTTGTCATCAACGGACAATTGATAAATAGAGAGTAATGCCCCTTTAACACAGTCATATTAACAAACTACGTATATACTATTCTTGAGTGATTGATGTTTATTTCTTTTTATATTCAACTTTGATTTTATTGAATAATGCATTTAGGATTTTACCACCTACTAATTATTTTGTTTATGGGAAATACCTTTTTTTATAAGCCAAAAAAAGTAAATGAAGATTTATGTCTCATTCATATAACCCACATCCGTTATCTCATAGAACTCGATAAAATAATGATAATAACATTGAGGTTCCTGGAGTCAGCTCAAAATTATAATCTAATAGGAGCCGCAACATTTCCAACTCACATTATTTCCCACATGAGGATCAAACTGTGAAAAAAAATGATACACCACGGTACAACTAGAGCTCTATGCTTGTGGATGCCTATTATGATGACTCTATCTGCATGAGGAGGCAACACAACACTAATAAAAAGAGAATGTCCACCTTCAACATCTCCTTAAAAGAATGGAGTAGGATCTGCATGGAGATAAATGTAAACACTATCCCAATGCCCTTAGCCCTAAGGCGAGTAAAACTTGCAACTGATGAAGGTGTTCGCATCATGATTAGCATCATTCCAGCTGAAGAGGATCGCCAAAAAAGACCATGATGGCGGTTATTGAAGTAAGAATTGTGGGTACCCAGAATTTAGAACCATGGGCCTGGACGAGTAGCCCAGTTCTGGCGGCCCAAAGTCCAGGCCCTTTATCTTTTATATTGATCCAATATCCTCTCACGATCCCATAAAGGGAAGTTATAGGGGAGATGGGAAATGTGGAGGAACCCATCACCTCTACTCACCTACATGTAATTGTATATATTAAACCCTAGGTCCGGGGTTAAAGGACAAGTTGTATTCTCTGTAATCACTCTCCGGAGTATATAGAAATAACAACGACTGCACCACCATGGACGTAGGCACATTCGGGCTGAACCACGTACATCATTTGTTGTGTGATTGGCCTCTTCTATTCCTTGTTCTTTTCTTGATAATCTTTCTCTCATCTTTATTTGTGTTGCATAACAATTGCCTCCACAATTGGCGCCGTCTGTGGGAAACGTTCATCTTTCCCTGAGAAGAGCCCACATCAAGAAAAGAGTTTAGGATGTCTGGCCACAGCAGCAATGCCCCCCAAGCGGGAGATATCCAAGAGCCACCTGCTCCTCGCAGGATTAGGTCTCAAGTCCGGCATTCAGATCAGAGAGCTCGCCTAGAAAGACCAGCCTCAGAAGAAAGTCAGGGACCAGCGAGGTCAACGCAGATATCCAGGTTGATTGATGCGTACGAGGCAAGGCTCCATGAGCAGAGAGAGTCTTCTCGCAGGTACGAGGCTGAGAATGCTCGTTTGAAAAGAAGGCTAGAAAGACTAGAAAGGGAACCTCATCCTGATAATCGAAGACGCCCATATCGTACTCCTACCCCTCAGGCGAGCAAGTCTCGCAGCCGAGGAAGGAGCCCTAGGAGAGAATCTCAAAGGGACGTAAGAGGCGAGTCAGACGATGACCTCCACGAGCAGCTACGAAGAGCTCGCCGCCACCATAGCCCTGCTCGCAGTGACGAGCTCATATGAAACATGGTCCGAAGGGAGATGGACCAGCATCCCGCTCATCATGGGACAAGATCAACTAAAGAAATCGCGAGGCGAGCTCTCAAAACCCAGATGAAGTCACCTTTCACGAAATAAATCGAAGAGGAGGAAGCTCCCAAAAAATCGCCATTCCAAGATTCAAGGTTTACGACGGAAAGACTGATCCCATTGATCACGTCAGGCAATACCGACAGGCAATGACCCTCTGGAGTCACTGTGATGCCCTGATGTGCTGTATTTTACCCTCGAGCCTTCATGATGTAGCACAAAAGTGGTTCGAAAGGCTCCCCCACCGGTCGATTAAGAATTTCAAATCCCAAGCCGAACTCTTTACGGCCCGATTCATTACCAGTAGCTCCCATCCCAAAAGGATGGATGATCTACTGACAATGAAGAAAATGCCTCAAGATACCCTCCGAGAATACGCGAAGAGGTACTGGGAGTTATTCAATGAGATCGAAGACTGCGCGGAGGAGGTGGCATTGGCCTCCTCCAAAATTGGGCTCCCTAATTCTTTCCTCATCTACCAATCCCTGACAAAGAAGGAAGCTATAACCATTGACGACCTTATGGCCCGAATCGAGAAATACGCAAAGGTAGAAGTTGTCACCCGCTCTAATACAGGAGAAAACGGTCGAGCTAAGCTCACTACCAAGGCAGGTGAGAAAGCTGAGAACCAGAAGAAAGGAGGAAAGAACGGGGGCAAGAATGGCTCCATAAACGGAGGGAACCAGGACGCATCGAAAGCATTCCAGGTGGTCAACACCGTCTTCAAAAAACCAATTTACAAGGTTCTCGCGAAGATCAGGATGAGCCATTCATCAAGTGGCCCAGGAAGATGGGGGGAGATCCCTCGAAGAGAAATGATGCGTTGAGATGCGCTTTTCACAAATAGGGAGGGCATAAGACCGAGCACTGCAAAGCTCTTAAGTCTCACCTCGAAGAGTTGGCCCAGTCCGGGCATATGAACGACTTTGTGGAAAAAAGGGAAGAGAAAGTGACTGCCAACAAAGAGATGAGACCCGATAATGTGCTGGAGGATGATGATGGACACGAGTTCGCCGTAATTCATGGAGTATCTGACGTTAAACAGATACAAGGTAACTCAGCTCGGATGGAGCTGGAAAAATTTACAGCGGTAATGCAGGCCTTTCAAATCGATCCAGAAAAATCACAGTCGGGAAAACATCGACGAGCAGAGGACGTCAACTATAACAAGCATATTGTTTTCACGGATGAAGATTTGATGGGAGTAAGGACCCCACATCATGATGCTCTTTTCATTACCCTCAGGATAGCCAACTTCGACATCGACAAGCTGCTCTGTAAGGACATTTTTGTCCATTATCAATTTGTATGTCGTACGCCGTTACACCGTTGAAGAAACTCAAGATCGCATCTACATCAACGGATCCGAATATCAAAGCATCTTCAACATCATAGCCTCTGCAAGAATGAACTTGGTAAAATTTTGTTTTTACGTTCCTTAAAGTTCATATTTAGTATTGGGAAATTTTTATAAAATGTTTTTCTGGGAAATCCGGACCGGTCCGCCCCCTACCGGACCGATCCGCCCCTCAACCGGACCGATCCGCTTGCTGCAGATCCAGTAAACCCCGAACCGAAAGCGAACCGAAGAAGCCAATTTTTAAAAGAACCGATCCGAGGTCGGACCGATCCGCCCCCAAGCCGGACCGATCCGTCTGGGATAAATTCGGCCAGATTCGCTGCAGATTTTTTAGGCTCTAAGTTTTCCTATTTAAAGCCACCTTCGGGGAGTTATTTTTTAAGACTTTTCAAGACAATTTTCAGAGTCCTAAATACTCTAAGTCTTCACCTTTTTTATGTGCAAAACATCTTTTTGATTCACACAAAAATCCCAATTACTTTTGTGAATCTTTTGGAACCCTAGAACACAAGCTTTGCTACTGTTCATCTTTGTGGGGAGATCTTTGCAACCGAGGGCTGTGTGTCATTGCTAAGGGAGTCTCTACAAAGTTTCATGGCTGCGTGTCATTGAGGAGTGCTGCGGTTCTTCCTTTGTTGATTGGACTGAGGTTCATGTGGGTTCGCTGCGTGTGGATTCATTGCTGCCCTCCTGGAAAGGGATATTTCCAGCCGCCGACTACAGAATCCGATACTTGAGGGTAATTCTTAGTCAAACTGTATTTCATTGTAATCCGATTGTAAGTCGTTTTCTTACAAATTATAGTGAAATAAAAGGTTTTGCCCCTTTGAGGGATTTTTCCTGAAATTGTTTGTTTTTATCCTGCATGTTATATTTTATTTGATAAATCATCTAGATGCATGCCTTAGGGTTTAACTAAAATTTGGGTTTAATTAAAAATTGGTTTTTTATTTGAGAAGTCGTAATATTTCCGCTGTAGCTGTACTCTCATGCTCGTCGATCAAGGAAGCTCATCCGAAGTAATGTACCTCGACCTGTTCAGAAAATTGAAGTTGAGCGTCTCCAACCTAAAGGAAGCTACTGTTCCTTTGGTCGGCTTCGCCGGGAAAATGACCATGCCTCTAGGCAAGATAGTGCTGCCAGTTCATGCTGGGAACGTCTCCAAAATGATTGAGTTTTTGGTAGTTGACATCGAGTCGCCATACCAGGCCATCCTCGGCAGAGGATGGATTCATGCAATGAAGGCGGTCTCCTCAACCTACCATCAGAAGCTCAAGTATGTAACCGAGCGAGGAGTAATGGAGATCCACGGCGACCAAGCAATGGCAAGGAAGTGCTTCATAGCAGCCATCCGACCAAAGCCAGAGAAGAAGGCCGATCAACCCAGCGAGAAAATTGAAGAGGGTGTGATACCTTCTAAATAGCAACTAAAGTATTGAAGACCAGGAGTAGAGGAGGCCAGGATCCTCCCCTCCGAGCGTGTCATTGAGGACCTGGTAAAAGTCCCAGCCGAAGTTGGTAACAGTAGCAGAGTATTCCTGATTGGAGCATCTCTCACCGATCGAGAACAGAAGGAGTTGACGACCTTGCTGAGACACAACGTAGTTGTCTTCGCATAGGAACCATACGAGCTGCCTGACATTGATCCGGGTATGGTCTGTCATCAGCTGCACGTCAACCCCACATTCAAGACAGTCACGCAGAAAGAACGAAGAGCTGCACCTGAGAAGGCTAAAGCAGTCGAAAAGGAGGTCGAAAAACTGCTGGATGGAGGATCCATACAGGAGGTATAATTTCCCAAGTGGTTGTCCAACCTAGTAGTGGTTCCGAAGAACAATGGGAAGTGGAGAATTTGCATCGACTTCACTGACCTCAATAGAGCGTGCCCAAAGGATAGTTTCCCTCACCCAAAGATAGACCAACTAGTAGATGCCACTGTAGCTCACGAGCGGATGAGTTTCATGGACGCATACTCAGGGTATCACCAGATCCCCTTGTATGCCCCAGACCAAGACAAAACGGCGTTCATCACGACGGTTGGGTTGTATTGCTACAAAGTCATGCCATTTGGGCTCAAGAATGTAGGGGTAACCTACCAGTGGCTGGTCACAAAAATGTTCAAAGATCAAATGGGAGATACAATGGAGGTCTACCTCGATGATATGCTCGTTAAGAGCAAGAAGAAGGAAAATCACCTCTCAGACCTGTCAAAGACCTTCGAAATCCTCAGGAAATACCGAATGAAGCTTAATGCGAGCAAGTGTTTCTTCGGTGTCTAGTCAGGAAAATTTCTTGGATACTTAGTTAGCAAGAGAGGCATAGAAGCTAATCCGGACCAGATCGATGCAATCAACAAGGTACAATCACCTCGAACAGTCCGGGAAGTGCAGAAGCTCACTGGAATGCTCGCTGCCTTGAATCGCTTCATCTCCAAATCCTACGAGAAGTGTCAACCCTTTTTCCGTATTCTAAAAAGGAATAAACCAATAGAATGGAGCCCGGACTGCTCGCGAGCATTGGACGAGATCAAGTCTTACTTAAGCTCTCCACCGTTGCTTGTCATACCACAACCAATGGAGTCTTTGTACCTATACCTCTCGGTATCCAGTCACACTGCCAACTCGGCATTAATAAGCGAGGTCGAAGGAGTCCAGCACCCCGTTTACTACGTGAGAAAGACCTTATTAGACGCCGAGCAAAGGTACCTGCCATTAGAAAAGCTCACCTTTGCACTAGTGATAGCCTCGAGGAAACTGAAGCATTATTTTGAAGCCCATACTATAATCGTCCTTACTTCGCACCCCCTTAAAGCGATCCTGAGGAAAGGGGATTTGTCGGGAAGATTGTCTAAGTGGTCAGTCGAGCTCGGTCGGTTCGACATCCAATTTCCACCAAGGACCGCTATCAAGGGTCAGATCCTCGCTGATTTCATAGCCGAATTCACTGGCGAAGAACTCCCCAACCAACCTCAACCAACAAAGCAAGAAGAGAACCCAGCAACAGTGGAAACCTGGAAACTATTCATTGATGGAGCCTCCAACTCAAAGGGGGCAGGCGTAGTCATCATCCTCATCACCCCAGAAAACACCATCCTTGAGCAAGGGATCAGGCTTGGATTTGCAGCCTCGAACAACGAAGCAGAGTACGAAGCTCTAATAGTCGGTCTCCAAAAGGCGAAAATTCTGGGAGCAAAATGTTTACAGGTGTTCGGCGATTCTCAACTAGTCTCCAATCAGATAAGTGGAGATTATAACGTGAAGGATGAAAAGATGGCAGCATACCTCACCCTAGTGAGGAAACTAATGACGAGCTTTGAGGAGATCAACATCCAGCAGTTTCCTAGAGGGCAAAACAGTCATGCCGACGCCCTAGCAACCCTAAGCTTGGCAGTTGATTCTTATCTTAAAAGGCTCATTCCCATCGATTTCCTCATTGGTCCAAGCATTAACCACATCGGCAAGCTGCCAAACATGGAACATATACTCCAGGTGGGATCAGCCCCCAGCTGGATGGACCCCTTAAGAGACAATTTAAAAGAGGGCACGCTCCCCGAGAATAAGAAAATCGCCCATCAGATAAGAGTCAAAGCTGCTCGCTTTCACTTATCCACAGGAGGCGACTTGTACAAGAAGTCCTTCTCCGATCCCTACCTTAGATGTGTCCACCCAGGCGATATCGAGCAGGTGCTGCGCGAGCTTCACGAAGGAGTTTGTGGAAGTCATGTCGGAGGAAGGTCTCTAGCCTTTCGAGCAATGAAGGAAGGCTATTGGTGGCCATATATGCAAAAGGATTCCGCAGTATATGTCCGCAAGTGCCCCAAATGCCAGCTTCACGCTCCAATGATCCACCAACCAGCCAGCAACCTAAAATCCCTGACCAGCCCGTGGCCCTTCGCCCAATGGGGTATGGACATCATAGGACCACTACCCACTGCTGCCGGCAATCGTAAATACCTGTTGGTTGCAACTGACTACTTCACCAAATGGATCAAGGTAGAACCATTGGCAAACATCCGAGACGCTGACATGATAAGATTCATATGGAGGAATATAATCACTCGATTCGAAATCCCTAGAACCATCATCACTGATAATGGGACACAATTCGAGAGTGGCCCTTTCAGGACTTCTGTAACGAGCACGGGATCAGGCACAACTTTAGTTCGGTGGCCTACCCACAGAGCAATGGGCAAGCAGAAGCTTCCAACAAAACTGTGATCGATGAACTGAAGAAGCGACTAGAGCGAGCCAAGGGGGCATGGGCAACCGAGCTGCCCCATGTTCTGTGGCCATACCGAATAACACCTCGGCGAGCAATAGGAGAAACCCCATTTTCGCTAACATATGGCATGGAAGCAGTCATTCCACTAGAAGCGGGTTTGCCTACAATGAGGTCCGACCTTATCGACCAAGGCCTGAATGATGGGGCGTTGCTCGCTGAACTCGACCTCGCCGATGAGCGTAGAGAACTAGCCCTGGTGAAGCTTGCGAACTATCACCAACAGCTCGCAAGGAATTACCACCAAAGGGTTAACCCAAGAAAATTCCAAGTTGGAGACTATGTTCTAAGGAAGGTCCTGGGCAGCTCAGTAAGGTCATCAGACGGCAAGCTCGGCCCAAACTGGGAAGGACCATTTAAAGTAACTAGGGACGACCTGCAAGGTGCATATCATTTGGAAACAATAGAAGGCAGAGAGATACCACGAGCATGGAATGCAACCAATCTCAAGAAATTCTACTTTTAGATTCTCAAGGAATTCTATTGTTGAATCTTTTTCTTGTATTTGTTATGTGAAAGGAATAATTCATTCCCTTTATTACTAATGAAATCAATAGCTTCATTTTATCACACATCTTTTTCCAAATCACAGACACGATGGTCGATATAGCAGGGGGATACCCCTCCTCAGGTCATCGTCATGAAACACGAGAGACTTCTTAGCATTGCCCTTGGCAATATATAAAGCCCTACAGAGGATTCTTAGGCAATGCAACCAGATTTCATACTGGTCATCAAACCTACTTTGGTTGAGCAAAATCCTAACCGGATGAAGACATCCAATACCAGGTGTGTCCTCGCCAATTGCCCTACTTAGGCCTAAGGGAGTGTGACAACACAACCTAAAAGGTAAAATGGGGCACAATGCTATTTTGGTATTATACTGGACTGGGGGGACACTTGCATGGCAAAACAAAAAGAATTATGAAGCAGCAAGAATATAAAAAGATTGGATGAACACGTTTAGTCGGCAAAGTTGCCCAAAACACAAACTTTTCATTAATCTCTTATATTTACAACAGTGATAATACATGTTTAGTCGGCGAAGCTTGCCCAAAGCATTTACATTATTAAAAAAGACAAAAGAATAATAACTTGTTATATTTACAACAACGACAAAAACGACTTGCAAAAAATTCAAAAAGGTGGAAGCCTCCGAACGAGATAGTCTTCCACTCTAGCTCTTCGTCCATCATCAGGAGCGGGGGCTAGCTCTTCCACGACCTCATTTGCATCCAACTCCAACATTTGCCGGGGAATAGCATCAATGGGGATCCATCGATCATCCCTCCTAAATGGGTTGGGCATCAGGGTGGAGGAGGACATCTCGTGTCGATACCATAACACTGAGTTCCTCGGGACCTGCATCTCTTTCAGGGCACTCAACCACCCTCTGATGAAGGAAAGTTCCTCGAACTCTGATAATCTCGTTGGAGCATCCAGCCAGCCTTGATCGTAGCCATCACACCACATTTGTCGAGGACCATTCTTGAACAGATGCCGCAGTCGGGTGACGTCCCTCTGGAACCCAGCAGCAGTTACATAAGCTCGCCGAACATCATCGCCCAGCTCCTCCATCTCCCTCTCATGCTATTCCTCGACTTACCTGTTCCTGCCCCTAGCACCCCTACCAGCACGGGAAGGGGAGGACGAGATCCAGCTTGCGACAATGAGGAACCTTGCAGGACTGCCAAAACGGTGCTTGGTGAATGCTCCTTAAGCTTTAAGACCTCCCTCCTCAAGTCTTCATTCTCCTGTTGCAGGAACTCCCCAACCTGGTTAATCTCGGTGGCCTCCAGTAACCTTGCTCTCAGTGCACTGACTTCTTCTTGTACTGAGGCACCGATTTCTTCCATCTCCTGGAGCTTGTCCTTCAGCTTGGCCACCAGCTCGGACTGACCCTTATATTTTTGGTTCCTTGACTTAGAAAACTTGCAAAGTCTTACAAAGGCCTGGAGAACTTCAGGGCTTGCATTAGGACCAAGGGTCCTGCCCAGTTGGGAAGTGACAGGAGCATAGTCATCAACATCAACCAACTACAAGTAAAATAAAGATAGAGGAAAGGAAGAGATCAACACAAACAAAAGAAGAATCTTCTCATTTCATTAATCAAAGTCAAGTACATTGAGCAGAAACTTGAAAAATTACAAGCGAAAAGTACAGAATTAAATCCTAAGTGAAGATTAACTGCCAACCTCAGGCGGCCCAGCAATGTCTGGCTGCTTCCCCTTGTCAGCAGTAGCAGCAGAGGCATCCCCCTCTGCAGGAACTCCCTCAGCCGCCTGAGCAGGGCAAACACCGATAAGAACTGTATCAGAGGGAAAATCAGCACCCTCGATGGCTGGAGAAGGAGCTTCCTCGTCCATAGTTGGCTTAGGACCCGGGTCATGCTCGTCGAACAGAGGAGACTCAACATCAACCCCAGCAGCTAGAAGAGCTTTGTTACATCCCTTCTTGAAGTTCAGACGGCTGATATAGCCTATCTGAACCTCGACATCGTCATAAGTAGCTACCCACCCAGAGTTTTATGAGTCCTCCTTAATGGTGGCCGCCTGGGCCTTTTTCGCCTCCAGTTGCTCGACCAGAACCCTGTTCTTATCCGCGAGGTCCAGCTTGCTCGAGAATACTAGATCATAAGCCTTCCTTAGCTCGCCCAGCTCCTTAACCGCATCATCCCTCTCGCGAGTAGAGTTGACGAGGGCCAGATCAGACGAAACTCAGGCTGCATCAACAGCCTTTAGGTCAGCCTCCAGATGAGAGCCCCTGGCTTCCAGAGTAGACTTTTGCTGCTCCAACTCGCCGTTCCTCCGCACCAGCTCGTCACGAGAACGGTAGAGCACAGCAAAGTCAGTCACAAACTGCAAAGAATAGAAAAGAAATCAAGAAGAGTAAAACATATATAACTTGTCAAAAGATTGAAAGTTGAAAGAGTATCTTACCAGGGCTAGCCTCTAACTAGCTTGCAGGTCCAATTGATCAGACCCCAGTGCCCTCTGGCAATCTGCAGGGAGAACTGCCCTCTCAAGCAGCGCAGGAGCTAGCTGAGGAGAGATGGCAACCGAGGCCCCCTCGGGCAAAGCAGATACCGGGACTAAGGCTTGCCCTGCCTTTGTCCTAGACTCCATCCTTCTTTTCTCCTCCTTTTCATTCTCCATCCTCCTCCTCTCATCCAGTCTCTTCTTCTCCTCCTCCTTCTTTCTCTCCCTCTTTTTCACCTGCTCTTCTTCCCTCCTCTTCCTCTCTTGCTCCTGAGAGGAAGGCCGAGAACCTGAAGCCACGGCCCCAGATGCAGACTTCTATTTCTTTGACCTTTGTGCAAGGAGCACATGGTCATCATCATTATCATCTCTGATCAGGTTCTTCCTTAGAGGCATATCTTCACCAGAACTGCTGGAAGTGCTCGACGATCCTCGAGCTTCAGAATTCTCCTCAGAATCAGAAGATCTGCTACTGTCAAAGCTCCCTTCACCTAGATTACCTGCAGGTTCACTTTCAGAGCGGCTCTCTTCTTCGTCCAACTAGATCGGCTCAGCAGTAGTCTCTCCCAAAGAATCAAACTTTGGTACACTGTCCACAGGCCGTGCTATAAAGCTGGAGCCTACGTTCTTGTACTCTAATAAGAAGGCAGCAGACCTGGGATGCTCACCGTCACCCAAAGGCTCTCTGATGTTCCAAGCTTTCACCAACTCTGAGATTCTGACCTCGCTGAGGGAAGGCTCCAAGTTCTTCGACCTCGCTGTAGAAGAAAGAGAAAAGAGGAGTTAGAAAAGTCATAAATTAGCAGAGATTGAGACAACAGTACAAATGTCTATCTATATATTCTTCCCCATAAAAGGGGACAATAAACCTCTCAGACCTCGACCCTTCGAACAAGGGAGAAAATTGCCAATTTCTAACAAGAAAGCCCTCTAGCCAATAGTCCTTGTGGGAATCAGGTATATTAACTACCAATACCCTATCAGGACTCCTGGCTTTGAGGTAGAGGACACCTGAGCTAGTTCGAGAAAATGAATAACAGAAACAGACCTTGGCAAGTCCTAATCTAGTACCATACAACTGATTTATTCTATGTACACCATTTACTATTTTCCACACGTTTGGCGAGCATTGTGCGGGGACGATATTGAAATAACCAAAAAAATGCAAAAATAGATCATTAGGGGGAAAAGTAAGTCCCCCCTGAGAAAGCAGCAAAACATGGATCCAGTGGGAATCCTCTATATCCCTAACATTCTTAGGAGGCGAGGCACAACACTCAATCTCTACCCACTCAGGGATGTTGTAGAACTTTCTAAACTCAGAGATCGATCTATTTCCAATCTTCGCCATTGGAAAGCACAAAGAAAAGCTACAAACCAAAGAGAAAATACAAAGGAAGGGCACGAAAAACTTACAAAACGGAAGATCGATTCAAGTACTGAAGAAGCACGAGTTCAAGATAACTAAAAAGCAATGAGAATGGGGACTGAGAGCAAAGGGAATGATGCGTTAGAATTCTCAGAAGACGGAAGAGTGCTGGAAATTCTGAAACGATAAAAAAGATGTGGTTATCCCAACGAGCCTTCAAATTCTAATCATAGTGCACAGTAAGCGAAGCGGCTGCCGCCAAAATCAACTCCACAGCTCCCGAGGAATTGCAACACGGCCATTATGGCTAATCATTTAAATCTGTTGGGCCCATATACATGGCACAACAAATTTAGGGGCAATTGTGGGTACCCAAAATTTAGAACCATGGGCCTGGACGAGTAGCCCAGTCCTGGCGGCCCAAAGTCCAGGCCCTTTATCTTTTATATTGATCCAGTCTCCTCTCACGATCCCATAAAGGGAAGTTATAGGGGAGATGGGAAATGTGGAGGAACCCATCACCTCCACTCACCTACGTGTAATTGTATATATTAAACCCTATGTCCGGGGCAAAAGGACAAGTTGTATTCTCTGTAATCACTCTCCGGAGTATATAGAAATAACATCGACTGCACCACCGTGGACGTAGGCACATTTTGGCTGAACCACATGCATCATTTGTTGTGTGATTGGCCTCTTCTATTCCTTGTTCTTTTCTTGATAATCTTTCTCTCATCTTTATTTGTGTTGCATAACAATTGCCTCCACAAGAAGTATCTTTGAAACTTTATCCGAAGAGAGATGGATGAACATCTGACTCATTGAGGGGCCAGATACATCAAGGAGCTATCCATTGGAGCCCTCCTGAGTTAGATGAAATCCCCCTTCTCGAGGTTGATAAAAGATTTTAAGCATCCTAAAAAGTTTTCTTTCCCTAATTTAAAATCTACAATAAGAAAACTGACCCCTACAACCATTTTCTTTAATATTGGTAGACCATGATCCTTTGGAACAATAAAAAAGCACTTATGTGCACCATCATTCTGTAACACCCCGTAATTTTGAGGATTTTATTATTTAATTATTTTTGGGAGAAATAGAAATATTTAAATTGGAGAAACTTAAATTTATAATTTGGAGAATTTATTTGAGTTGGAAGAATTATTTATATTTGACGACTTTAAGTGAAATTGTTCGAATTAATGTGTGTCGCATTTTATAGGCCAAATTTGGAGAATGTTATAATGTTTTTCGGATGACAATTTTGAGTGCACGGTTGAGTCCAGATGGATCGAGTTAGTAAGAAAAGAGTACTCAGGCGTAGTAATCGGGTCTCAGGGCATTTTTGGACATAGCCGGGCCCACACGGGGTGGTTCAGGCCATTTTAATAAGGCCTATATGGCCAAAAACGGGATTAAGGGTTTTAAACCTAATTGAGGGATTAGGGAATGATAGTAAAACACAATTATAAACCTAGGGTTTGAGAGAGGATTAGAGGAAGATAATCAAGAAGCCAATTGGGGGTCTTTTGGAGCCAAATTAAGGGACGAATTGGGGTGTTCTTCGTCAACACCTTCATTACACCAATGGATCAGACTCTACGAATCATTCCAGAAAAGTGGTTAACTGTTGTGATTCTCAAAATAGGTGATAACCAATTCATATTATAGTATATGTATATGAAAATTCATTTTGGGTGTGTAACCTTAATTAAAATTGGGTTTTCTGAATTTAGAGTAATGGACAAATTCAATTACTCAATGGAGGTTAAGTTATGATTTGGGACTATTAAGATTGAATTGTAGAGTGGATTACGATACGTATTAGTGATTAAATGGACTGAAAATGGTTAGGTCAAATTCGGTAGAACAAGACCTAGATGAAAAACTCAAATCGGATATACATAGGGTTATGGACAAATTTGATGATGGATTAAGGTCTCTAGGGTGTTTAGAACCCTTCCTTATGTGGAAAATAGCAAGTCGGAGAAGACGAATACCTATTCGATCGATCGATCGACCCAGGGGATCGATCGATCGAAGGTCCCAAAATTTTGGCATTTCGACCTGTTTTTATATATAAGGGCCATTAATTTAGAATTTAATCCCCTACATTTATTTAGTGATAAATGCATATGTGACACATATTCCTTAACAATTATAAGGGGATATAATTAGGTTTAGGAGGGTGATAATTGTATGTCACGGGACGATTCAATTTCGGGAATTTATTTGTGAGTATTGATTTTGGACCAACGAAAAATATTCGGGTATTGTAGTTGAGTGGAACTATATTATTAAAGGAATCGAGGTGTAATTAATTAGTTATGGGACGAAATATAGAATCAGGTATTAACGGTGGTACGGGCCAAGTGAGTCCGGGTATAATGGTTGGGCGACACCAAGGGTTAATTAATTAATGTGTAAATTAATTAAATTAGAGTCGGACCATAGGCTCGGATTAGTATTAATTAATTAATGTGTAAATTAATTAAATTAGATTTGGACCATAGACTCGGATTAGTATTAATTAATTAATGTGTAAATTAATTAAATTAGAGTCGGACCATAGACTCGGATTAGTGTTAATTAATTAATGTGCAAATTAATTAAATTCGAGTCGAATCATAGACTCGGGTAAATATTATATAAGTTAATGTGCAAAGTATTTATATAAGAGTCAGACCATACACTCGGGGAAATGTTATATTAATTGACGTGTGAATTAATAAGTGAGAAAATTAATTATGTTGAGTCGGGCCACAAACTCGAGAAATTTCAGGCTAGTGTTACGGGATTTTGCGTACACGGTAAAGCCGGGGGTTATATTATATATATACGGTGTAGTGATATATATATATATATATATATGTGTGTGTGTGTGTGTGTGTGTGTGTGTGTGTGTGTATGTGTGTGTGTGTGTGTGTGTGTGTGTGTGTGTGTGTGTGTGTGTGTGTGTGTGTGTGTTTGTGTGTGTGTATGTGTGTGTGTGTATTGTGTGTGCTATTAAATATCAGTGACTAGGTATTTATTTAATTTATATACTCTAGCACTATCAAGGGAGGTTGCGCAATGTGGGTGAATCCCCTAGCTTGAGGAGTAGGGTTAATATATCCCTAGGTCATAGCGTTCGGTATATGGGTGAGGGATTTATCTCACTTTCAGGGAAGGAATATGACCGCCTCCACTACGTTTATATTTTGGGCCAAGTTGGTGAGCAATTCCAACTCGGGTATCTAGGTTATGTGAGCACACCTACTAAGATAACACTCTAGAGGGAATCATCCGGTGAGGGCATACTCAAAGGGATGGATGTGTATGTATATGTGTGGATGTTTTGGTAAAAGTACGTACATAATGGTAGTAAACATTATATGCGGGTAATAATACAGTGTGTGATGTAATTGTTTTATATAATTTGTGTCACAGTTATATGATATTAATTAAAGGAAATTAATTAAGTTAATTAGTAAGATAACTTGTAACCCATGGATAATAATTCTCGGATTAGAGTGGAAATGCAAGGGAGGGTTACAAGGACAAGTTGGACGAGGTAGTACAACTAGGCCGGGTTAAGGTAACCGCTAGGTGCGCACTTTAGTGGAGGGGTGAGAATGACCTCGAGAGTGCGACACTAACTTAAATATGGAGCGCATTCATATATTTTAAATTACTGCAGTTAATTCACTTGCTAAATATTTTCAAAATGTTTTGGGTTCTAACCCTTGCTATAAAACTATTTTCAAAACCATTTAGGTGTCTAGCCACATGAACGCTAGGATTGATATTCTATTCCAGGGACACGGAGCTGCGGCATATGTGGATGATAGCACGATCTCGGATTAGACGCACCGTTCTTTCATTCCTAGAGTAGGAATCATTTATCAATTCTAGTTTTATTTCGGTCATGTCACCCAGAATTTCAGTTCAGTTTTTAGATTAATTTTATCCCGGTGTTGAATATTTGTATTGAATTATTTTACTTTGGTTATCGATGGTTTATTCGGCATGTAGTCATTATTTAGTCAGTTGATTTAATTCAGTTGTTTGAATGGATTATATTTATTTTCGCATGTTATTGGTTGTTTAACTGAAAAGATAAAATTTGGCACTAACTTTTTGGAATACTAGGTGGTTAGTAAGTTTTAAAAAGGTTTTCGACGTTGATGCTAAGGATGAACCAACTGGGATTCCTGTTTTAATTTTGTATAGAACTGATCACCCAGTATTTTATTAGGCAGGGTGTCACACATTCCTTCAATTTCAGGGGAATTTATACAATAGTTGTTTAAAGAGCTGTCACACCGGTCAGTCACCAACTTTAAGCAATTCGCGGAGGCCTTTACTACTCTATTCATCACCTATAACACCCATATAAAAATTATGGGCTCACTCCTCATGACGAAGAATAAGCCATAGGAGACTTTCACGAGTATTCTTGATGATAATGAGAAACTTACAAGTAGGTATAAGACGAATGCAATCAAGTGGATGTGTCCTCATTTAAGATCTTCCTTCTGAGGAGTTCCATGTTGCACTTGCATCTTACCAAAAAGGAGGCTAGCACTGTAGATAATATGATGACTAAACTTATTAAGTATGCCAAGGTGGAAGATGTGGTGGGTGGAACCTAATAATATAATGGTCGCCCGAAGGCGAACAAGAAGAGAATGCATAATGGGAGATCTAAGGTCAAAGACAAAATAGATTCGAGCAAAACTGACCATGTGATTTCAAAGTGTCAATCTGTAAAACACTGAACAAGACTAAGGGTCAACAATGATTTAAATGTCCTAGAAAGATGACAAGATATACCATTGAAGATAAACACTATCCTCAAGATGTTCCTACCAGAGGAACTGGCCCAAGCCGGTCATCTGGATGACTACGTGGAGAAGAAGAATGGAAAAACCTTTGTGGAATACGATTAAAATCCTAATAATATCCTGGACGATGAAACGAGTTTGCCGTTATCCATGGTGTCTAATGTTCTAATTAGATGAATGGAGATGTTATGAGGATAGAACTAAAGAAGGTAACCATGGTTATGGAAGCCTTCGAAATAAACTATACTAAATCCTCAACCTATAAACATTACCGACCAGAAGATATTGACTATGTCACATATATTTTTTTACTAAGGAATTCATAGTTAGAGTCATAATTCCACACCATGTCACGCTAGTAATCACTCTCAAAATAACCAAGTTGGATGTGGATAATCTACTAGTGGACCATAGGATCTCTTCAGAGGTTATGTACTCACATATGTTCAAAAAACTCAAAGTTAATATGGATGATATCAAGTAAGAGACCATACCTTTGGTTGGTTTTCTAGAATGATGAAATTTCCCTTAGGAAAAGTGGTAATCATAGTGCAAACTGAGAACATATCAAAGTTGATATAATTTATAGTAGTGAACATTGAATCTCCCTAATATAAAATTTTTATGAGAGGAAGTATAAACACTATGAAATATATTCCTTCCACCTACCATAAAACCCCTAATGCATTACCGACCGTGGGATGATGAAGATACATGGAAATCAAGTTATTCCTTAGTAATGCTTCATCATTTCCATCAGACCCAAAAGGAAAAGAATAATGAAAAGGTGAAGAATACAAAGAGAGACACTCCCTAAAAGTATAATATAAAGCGTGGAAGACTGAGGATGTAAGAAACAAGGGTGGTTCCCATATATAGAGTTATGACCACTGTAATAAGTTGTGCTTAATGCCTCTCACCCAAAATATAAATTTTTAATCAGTCGCTCACTCCTTAATCACGAGAAGGAAAGAGTGATCTATTTTCTCAATGATAATTAGAATGTGTTCTCTTAAAAATTAAATGATATGCATGGGATCAATCCCAAAGATACGTGTCACCAAATTCATATGGACCTGTAGTTTCCACCGATGACACAGAAGGCATGTCGAACGTTCCCTAATAAGGCAATGGTAGTGGAAGATGAAATAGGGAAACTTCTGGTGGCAAGTTCCATTAAATAGGTTCAATTCCCTAAATTTCTTTCATACCCAATCGTGGTTAGAAATAGTAAGGGAAAGTTAAGAATCTTTATAAACTTCACCGACTTAAATAAGGTGTGTCCAAAGGACATCTTTAACTTTCTAAAGATAAACTAATTAGTGGATCACACAACTAGCCATGAATGAATGAGATACCTAGACTTATTTCATCTATTAATATATTCCTTTGTTCGGGTTCGACCAAGAGAAAACCCCTTTCATCACCACCCTTGGACTATATTGAGCATATTTATTTCATTAGAACTCAAGAATGCCGAGGCAACCTACAATAATTTGTTCACAAGGATGTTCAATCATCAGTTAAGTGATATTATGGAGTTAAATATATATGATGTGATGATGAAGATAATTGATAAGGGATATTACCTATGAGATTCAGAAATGACATTTCAGGTCCTCAGACATTATATGATGAAAGTCAACATAATCAATTGATCTTTTGGGGTTCAGTCTGGCAAGTTACTAGGTTACCTAGTTAGTCAAAGAGAAATTGAATCAAATCACAATCAAATAAAGGAAACAAATAATACCCAACAACCTAAAATAATTAGGGTTATTCAAAAGATGATTGGGATGTTGTCATCACTCAACTGCACTATCTCTAAATCCTCTAAAAAGTGTTAATGTTTATTTTATCTATTAAGGAAAGAGAAAAACTAGATCTGGGAAGGAGAATGTTTGAATTCACCAGAGGAAATCAAAATCTACCTAAGATGACCTCCTCTTCTAGTGGTCCCAAATGTGGGTGATGTAATGTACTAGTATCTCTCGGTGTCAAACCACGAAGTCATCTCGACCATGGTATATGGGAAAGAGGAGAACCAAGCCCCGATCTATTATGTCAACTAGACATTACCGGACATCGAGAAATGCTATCACTCTTTGAAAAAGATGACCACCTAATCATTATTCATTGCCTCACGCAAATACAAGTAATAATTTGAAGTGAACTTTATCATAGTTATCACTTACTTCCTATTAAAGGAAATCCTCAAAAAGGCCGACCTCTCTAGACAGATATCCAAGTGATTAGTGGAATGAGGGAGGTTTAATATCTAGTATCAACCAAAAAATGATTTAAAAGGGAAATTTGGGGAGATCTTTGTTGCTGAATTCAATAGATGGCATGAACCCAATGAAAGTAAACTGATCGATTAAATGACTACTAGAGAACCCGACTGACTAAATAAATGGACGCTTTACTTTAAATTAAAAAGGCTTGGGGGTGGAAATGATGGTAGTTACTTAAGACCATAATGTTCTTGAATAAGGAATCAAATATGGCTTTGAGGTATTTAATAACAAAGAAGAATATGAAAATCTTATTAGAGGACTAAGTAGGTGTTTGTCCCTTGTCACTTGTCACTTTTAGGTGTATTGCTATTCAAGGCTGGTATCCAATCAGACATCAGGAGAATACAATGCACTGGATAAAAAATATCAAAATTCCTTTATATCGCCGAAGACTTGGTCGTTAAGTCCAACAATTTCCCTAAGGAAATAGCAACTAAGAAAAAGACTTAGCTATTTTTTTGCACATGTCCAAACCTACCTCAAGGAAAAAAAATAAAGTGGAATATCTTGCTCAATCGATCATCATTAAGCTGAAAAGAGACGGACATGTTCTCACTGTCCAGAAGGCTCCCAAATAAACTAAACCAGTAATTGTATACTTACGAGAGAATAAATTGCCGTCTGACAAGAAACAGTCTCATAACATAAGAGTTAGGGATTCTTGATTTTACCTGAGGGGAAGCTCTATAAATGAATTATTAATGGGTCTTCTCTACTATGAGTGCATCCCAGCAATGCCAGCCAAGTTCTATTCTAACTACATAAGTAGATATGTGAAAGTTATGCACGAGGAATATCTATGGTATTTAAAGCTATAAAGGAAGGATATTAGTGACCTTACTTGCATAAAGACATCTTACGCTACGTGAAAAGGTGTAATAATTAACAAGTGTTCTCGTCAATGCACCACTATCGAGATAATGACCTCAAGACCTTGAACAACCTATGGATTTTTTCACAATAGGAGTTGGACATTGTATTTCCACTACCTACAATACTTGTAAATTATAATTGTTTCATTGTTGGCGTAGATTACTTCACCAAGTGGATTGAGTGTGACACCCCATCCAATTAAACATCGGTTGATTAGGCCTTTATTAAACCAGATCAAGTTTCTCATATGGTAATTCTTAGCATCACTGTCAAAAAAAATTTAATTACTAAACATCTAAGTGAAATTAGATCGGTGCCAAATTTATCTTTCAAAAAAAAAAAATAAGAGAATAATGGAGAAAACTAAATTTATTCATCACAAATCACTAGAGTCCAACCATCACATCATATGTAAATGAATAAAGGTTTATCGAATCAACCATCGGCCAAAATCCAAAACCATATATTTCATAATAATAAAGAACTAAATGACTAAAAACTATCAATGGACAACATGTCCATACACGGAATATATAATGAGATCCTACACTAGATCTGAATGAAGGAATCGTCTAATCAAATGTTGTCAGCATTCATAGTGCTACAGCTCTGAATCCTTGGAATGAGGTCACGCCTGGCGTCCCTATGACCGGACACCTAAAAGGTTTTTAAAATATTTTATAGCTTGTGTTAGAACATAAAATGTTTTGAAAATATTTAGTAAGCATTTATTATATTTAAAATTCGATTATTGATTACACATGTTCGCGTACACTCTCTCTTGAGTTTTCATCACCTCTCATCTATAGTGCATGGCTAACGTTCTATACTTAGCCCACCTAGCTACGCTACCCCTGCTAATTAGACTAAAGTACTCAACCAAATGTATCTACACGACTAAGTTCTTATACTACCCATATAGTACATTAATTCATTAACATCTCCCTTATGTTAATTATCAACGTAAGTAACATTACTCACATGTTAACATATAAATTAATGCATTAAATTTCTCCACTGAATTTTTCATACTGACATACACAATTTTAAATAACATTGACATATGTTATTAGCTGAGTCCTACAATTAAGTTTCTCAACTTAATTCATTCTTATTAGATATACATTGTCTACCTATATACTGTCTCACATAAGTAGATAAAATCCACGGTATATATTTCCCACACTATATATATATATATATACGGATGTGCCATCGACGCCAATATTAATTATGTTCGATATTAGTTCGGATAGCCCTTGACCCCAAATCGAACTTTCATGTATTGGTCCAGATATTCCCTCTACCCTAATACATCCAATATACTTTAGGTATTCACACTTCTTATGTACTAATATAATTGGTATTCACACAACCTAGGTAATCACACTTGTACGCAATATATTTCTGTCGTATACTCGTTATACTCAATTTCTTTATGAATTATCCCACTTATCGTATTCATGAGTATTCACATAATTCTCATGTATTGGTTCGGATGTTCCCTCGACCCCAGTACATTTAGTATACTTTAGGTATTCACGCCGCCTAAGTATTAATATGATAGGTATTCACACAACCTAATTATTACCACTTGTACGTAGTATATTTCTCTCATATACTCACCGTACTATTTACTTTATGATTTCTCTCCATATCGTATTAATTCGAGTATTCACCCATATCTCTCCCTTTATAAATTTCAGTACTTAAGCCTAACTCACCCTACTGGTCCACTTTCATCAATCCAATTCCCAAACTACCTGTAGATTCATTATCTTTCTCTCGGATAATTTGCGGCAAAAAAGCGACCCAATTTTGTTCTCATTTTAATCCTCACATTAAGACCAAACCATACCCCCATCATAAGCTTACTATAATATTTTAATCTCTCAATATTACATTACCAAAGTCCAAAAAAAATCTCACAACAACGATTTTGGGATTGAAGGAAACAAGTTGAAATTTTCAGTTTTGTGGGTAACCGAATCGATTCTCCCTAGTCCAAATCGATTCGCCTTACCCGAAGCGATTTCAAATGGTTTTTGTCTACTTCGTCTTCTTCATGCGTTTTCACCATTAATATACCTTTAAACCTTATGAAACTTCACCAAACTTTAAAATAATAATTCCTAACCATTTCTACATGTATTAGGATCAATTCCAATGTGACTTTTACACCAAATCATCGCAATAACTAATCAAGAATATATTAAATCATTAAATCCTCAAAACCCTAGATTTCCATATTCTTCCTCCATTTCTAACATAAAACCCATGTTTAATTTGTATTGATAATTACTTATTTACTGATTATCAATCCTCTACATATATGAATCACACTACCTAAATTCCTACCCATAACATGAATCAAAATAACTTTTTCTTCCATGAATATGTATTATATCATCAATTTATGAAACCCTCCTAACATGGGTATTATAACTTCAGAATAATTGCAATAAACAACTTATCTCTAGGTTTGTAGGGTGTGATTTCATGGTGTTGACGATGAGTTGATTTTTCTCTTTTTAAATCCTCACTCGTTAGATGCTTAGGATGCAATATTAAGGTCCAATTCTTCAAGAACACCTCTCATGCGTTGAAAATTGGTTTTCTATTTGTTTCTAATGGCTTCCTTTGTGTTTAACTATTTCTAACCCTAGACTCAAGTATTAAACATCAGATATAACACTTAGAATTTCGTGGGTCCCTTAACCTTTATTTTCCAAGTGACCAAAACGCCCTCAATAGGTGTCGATTAAGTCTAAAATTGACCCGAGATCCAAACAATACCCTCGGGTACACTTTTTCGACTATTTGGACCCATTCGGTATCATCCGTGACCTCTAAATTATCATCCGAGTCACTAAAAATATATTTTCTTTCTCAACCTCAAATTAGTCTACACGCGACTCCTAGTTAAGATAAAATTAAATATGTACATATCACTTACTATGCCGTATTACACTAATTGTAATGAACCCACTTTTGTATGTTCAGATTAAACATAAATTCTTCTTAATTTATCCCTTAGTTTATGTACTTTTAGCACCTCGAACAACGTAATTGATTTGACTTTATCTCATAATCTTGCTACTAACTGATCCTAATGAGTACACCGAGTTTTTGGTATTTCGTAGTGATGTTACAGGTATTTTATGTCAAGAAACGGAAGAAGGAAACCGAAAGAATCCAGAAAGATAAGAAGGAAAGTCAAAAGGGTAAGAGTATAATTTCCACCCGGAATTCGGATGAAATACCTAAAGAGAAGTTGAAGATATCACATTCATGAGCACATAGGAAGAAACGACAACTCAATCGGAGTCCCGGAACAAAAGATATGAGCAGTCAAAGTTGAGAAAAAAAAGTCAAATAGGCAGATTGGTCCGCCATCACCCCGGACCGGTCCGCTGTGCAAACTCCAGTTGACATCGGATCGAAAGAAAACCGAAGAAGGAAGAAATTAAAAGAACCGGTCCACCCCCGTACCGATCCGCCCCAAAATAAAAAGAACCGATCCGCTTTAGAGGCAGACCGGTCCGCCTAAGGCCCGGACCGATCCAGGTATCGAGATTTGAAAATTTGATCTTCTCCTAAAAGAGTCCTAGTGCAGCAAAAATTCCTGAATTCTGGGAGGGTATAAAAAGCCATTTTATTATTGTTATTTGGACGGAGAATTGTAGATAATTTTCCTCACTTTTTCCAAAAAACCTAGTTTAGATACAATTTCCAGTTTCAATTCCAAGATTGAAGCTTTATTCAGAATTTATTTTATTACTAGTTTTATTCATTGCTGCAATGACTGCTTGGGTGAGATTAGTGAGTTATTTCTTCTTTTCAATTATGTTCTACATAAATTTACAAATTTCCAATAGTTTCATGATGGATTCATGCAATTCAAACACTGTTGTTGATACCAAGATTAGTATGCTGACATGGACGAATAATAAGAAGACACGTGTCGATCTACGTGGCATAATAACAACGAGGAAGTCTATTTCCCCGAGGAAGTCATACACACTCCGAGCAACAAAGTATACTCCGAGGAACTCCAACTCTCCTAGGAACTCCAGCGCTCCGAGGAACTTCTGAACGACGAGCAACTAAGGCGGTTCGAGCTGCATCTCGACCACATCATTGATTGCCAGATAATCAACAGTTCAACTATTCATTGAATGCTTATCATCTTGACACACACGCTTGAAGAGCATTAAATGAATTACCCTTTCATATGTATATCAATTAATGTATCACCCTTTCAGATTATAACCTCAAGGCTATAAATACATTGTATTACCCTCATTCAATGGGATCGGAATTTCTTGAGAGTACTTGTAATCGAGAATTACCAAACACTCAGCAATAACATAACAGTGGACGTAGGCCATTCATATAAGGCTGAACCACTTTAAAATATTGTGTCTCATTTATTTATCTGTGATTTAATTATTAGAGTAATCTAATTTTTTACATCAACAGATTGGCGCCGTCTGTGGGAACGACTGTCGTTATCATTTTCACCAAAAATCATTAATCATTAATGGCGGATAATCCAGAATCTAGCAATCGAAATGATGGAAATGCTGAAAATCCTCAAAATCCCTCTGCACCTTCAGATCTGGCCGGAATTATGACGAATCTGGCTCAAGGACAAACCGCCATGCAAGAAACAATGCGGCAACTCATACAAACCCTTCATGGCGGTGCACCTGCACATTCGAGACAACGAAGTGGTCAGAGGCAAACTTGTTTACTCTCTTCACGATCCAGGCGTAGTGAATCATATCGTAATGAGGAATCTAATGATTTCTCTTATCAACCTGGGCGAACTTCATCAATATGGGCTACAGATACTGAGCAATGTATCACTCTCTCTCCATAGAGACCCAGCGCTTTAGAAAGATTCGGTAGATTAGGCCCTAGGAGGAATAGGAGTCCACCTAAGACCATGTCGAGGAGTCTTCGACAACCATCAGATCTAAGGGAAGGATCAACCCAATCACGACCAGTTGCTCGTCAAGATAGATCTCAGGAGGCCACATCAGAACAATCAATTGCTCGAACTAATAAGCCCGAGGAAGGAAATGATGCTTGGAAGGGTTCCATTCAGTGGTTGGAGGATAGATTGGGAGAAATGGCTAAGGCAAAGAATCCCCTACAACGAACTTTTGTTCAAGGGACACCTTTTGTCCAGTCCATTGTGGATTTCCCTACCCCGTCAAAATTTAAAGTACCTGTGGTGACCCCCAAGTTTTGATGGAAAAATAGATCCTGTTCTTCACATAGAGCAATATCAAGCTGCTACCGACATCTATGCTGTCCCCGACGAGATGAGATGCAAAGCATTCTCAGGAACTCTTACTGGCTCTGCCCAGATATGGTACAATAATCTTCCTCGGGATAAGGTTTCAACTTTCTTTCAATTAGCCGAGTTGTTCATCGGTAATTTTTGTTTTGGAGCAAAGCCAGTAAAATGAGTAGCACACTTGTTAAGTGTTAGACAAAAATCTGGTGAGAGTACTAGAGACTACATAACTCGTTTCAATAACAAGAAGCTGTAAGTTATAGATTATGAAGAGAAGACATCAATCATTGCCTTGATGAGTGGGTTGTTGCCTAACAAGTTGTATTACACCTTGGCCAAAGATCCACCTACAACTATGTCAGAGTTGACGGCAAAAGCGGCCAAAATCATGAATGTCGAGGAGGCTATGGCTGTGAAGAAGAATATGGATAAAGAAACCAAGGAGGAAGGCGACAAATCTAAGAAGAAAGAGCGTAAGGTCAATGGCGGTGACAAACATTCCAAGAATAGTAGGTCGTCATGGGAAGTCCTGAAAAAATTCGATAATTATACTCCTTTGAAAATGGGTATTAATCATGTCTTGGAAGAAATCAAGAATAGTGAGGAGGTAAAGTGGCCGAAGAAACTGAGGTCATATCCTGATACGAGGAATAGGGAGAAATATTGCGAGTTCCATAAGGATCATGGTCATATGACCAAAAATTGCATAGCTCTTCAGAACGAGATTGAAACACTCATCCGAAGAGGAAAGCTCACAAAGTATGTTGATCGGGGAGGTGAAAGAAGAAATAATGACCGAACTAGAGAGAGGCCTAGATCTCCTCGTCGAGCAGAGGAGAAAAAGAAGAGAAACCATGAAGATGATCCAGATAATGACCCCGACCTTCCTAAGAAACCAAGGCAGCCAAAATGAGAGGTATTTTCCATACGTTTTGGGTCATTTGATTGTAATGTTATTACAGTAAGAGATGCAGGAGGAGGAGACCTCACTGCAGAAAGAAAAGCTTACCTCGGAGAGGCTCAAGCTTGCTCGTACATTCAGCGAATAAATTTGGCTGAAGTGGATCGCTCGAGGAAGGTAAACAAAGAGAAGCTGGTCATTGGCTTTTCAAAAAACGACTTGGCAGGTGTTCTTTACCCTCACGACGACCCTTTGGTGATCAAAATGAGGATGAAAGAAGTAGTGATTTCAAGGGTGTTGGTAGATAATGGTAGTTCGGCGGATATCATGTACTACTCATGCTTTGATAGTTTAAATTTGAAATTATCTCAATTGGAGCCTTATCACAGACCCCTCCTGGGTTTTGCTGGCGAGAAAGTTTTTCCACTTGGGACAATCAAGTTGGATATATTCATTGGAACTTGGCCTGCTTGTCGAACAGAGAGAATACACGTCTTTGTGATGGATAAGAATGTGCAGTCAGCTTACAACATCATCATGTGAAGGGTTGGTTTGAAGAAGTTCGAAGCAGTCCCATCTACAGTACATCAATGCTTAAAATTCCCAACAAATTTTGGAGTAGGAGTTGTGAAAGGTGATCAAAAAGTAGCTCGGGAATGCTATTATTCATCTACCGAGCAAGAGGAGCTTGAAGAGTCAAGGAAAAAGACTACTACCAACCAGGTGGAGGAAGGTACAGAAATTGAAACACTTGATCCCAGAGATGAATCCCAACTTGTAAAAGGACAGGTGGTGGAATCTACAGAAAATGTTATTCTGGATGACGAGCACCCTGAACGAGTAACCCAGATAGGTTCGTCGTTGGATGCCTCAATAAAATAGGAGTTGATAACTTTCTTGCGAAACAGGAAGAAAACTTTTGCATGGAGTCATGAAGACATGCCAGGAATAGATCCAAACTTCTTATGTCATGAGCTCAATGTGAATAAGGAGATCAAGCCTGTAAAGCAGAGAAGACGAGTATTTAGTCCCGAGAAGAATCAAGCTATACAAGAGGAGGTCGAGAAGCTCCAGAAAGCTCAATTCATTGAAGATGTGAAATATCCAGACTGGTTAGCCAACGTGGTGATGGTAAAGAAGAAAAATAGTAAATGGAGAATGTGTGTTGATTTCACCGATCTCAACAAGGCATGCCCAAAGGATAACTTTCCATTGCCCAGAATTGATCAACTAGTGGACGCCACCTCGGGACACGAGCTTCTCAGCTTCATGGATGCTTACTCTGGTTACAACCAGATCAAAATGAAACCCGAAGACAGGCAAAGTACTTCTTTTATTACCCATAGGGGAACTTATTGTTATAATGTTATGCCTTTTGGTTTGAAAAATGCAGGAGCGACATACCAGCGGCTGATGAACAAGGTTTTTGCCGAACAAATCAGTTGCAATATGGAAGTCTATGTCGATGATATGCTGACAAAAAGCAAGAAAGATGTTGATCATCTAGTTGACTTAGGTCAGACCTTTGATCAACTGGATAAATACCAGATGAAGCTCAACCCGACGAAGTGCACATTTGGAGTACGAGAAGGAATGTTCCTCGGGTACATTGTCAACCAGCGAGGTATTGAGGCAAATCCATAAAACATCAAAGATCTTTTAGGGTTGCGATCTCCAACGACGAAGAAAGAAGTGCAGAGTCTTACAGGACGAGTTGCAGCGCTCAACAGATTTGTATCCCGAGCAACTGATAGATGCCTCCCATTCTTCAAAACACTTCGAAAAACTTTCGAGTGGAATGATGAATGTGAGAAGGCCTTTCAAGACTTGAAGAAATATTTGGGAACACCTCCACTATTGTCCATGCCAGTAATGGGAGAAAAGTTGTACTTATACCTGGCAGTATCATAGAATGCAGTCAGCTCGACATTGATTAGAGTGGAGAATGGAGTCCAGAAGCCAATTTATTACACAAGTAAATCTTTCCGAGGTGAAGATATCAGGTACCCAAAGTTGGAAAAATTAGCATTGGCATTGATTGAGGCAAGTAGAAGAATGAGGCCATATTTCCAGGCCCATACCATCATCGTGTATACCGACATGCCATTAAGACAAGCCCTTCATAAGCCAGAAAAATCAGGGAGACTGATGTACTGGGCAATAGAGCTCGGTGAATATGATATTGTGTATGAACCCAGATCACCATTAAAAGGGCAAGTTGTAGCAGATTTTATAACAGAGTTTACATATCCTGATACTCCCGAGGAACAAAAGTTGCTCTCTGACCAACCTGTGAATGTTACAGGATTGACACACATAAGTCCAAACCAACTCCGGTTGGTAAAAGGTCTTGTGGATGTAGAAAGATCATCAAATTCGAGCTCAGACCAACTCCGATTGGTAAAAGAGCGAGAAAAGATGATTGACGAGGAGCAAAAAATATCTGGGGAGGATGAAAAAAAATAGCAGATATTTCACCGAGGAACTCTGTCAGATAAGAAATTTGAAGACGAGTTACCTACATGGAGATTGTATGTAGATGGGTCATCTTGCACAATAGGTTGTGGAGCAGGGATTGTTTTGAACACCCCAGACGAGATTGACATGGAATACGCCCTGCGGTTCCAATTCAAAGCTTCCAATAATGAGGCGGAGTATGAGGCCATGATAGAAGGTCTTAATTTAGCAAAGATCATGGAAGCGCAACAAGTGGTGGTATTCAGTGATTCTCAATTAATTGTGAATCAGATGATGGGGATATATGCAGTTAAAGGAGAATTAATGGTCAAGTATCATGCAAAGGCGATGGAGTTGTTAGTAGAATTCGATGCCATTCAGTTGATCAGAATACCAAGAATCGAGAATGCACGAGCAGACGCACTGGCCCGACTAGCATCCGCTACTCGTACCGAGCTGCGAAGAATGATACCAATTGAAGTATTAGAAAGTCGGAGCATAGATGAAGACTTGACGGTGAATATTATTACCCTTGATTTAGGACCATCTTGGATGGATCCCATCAAGGCATACATTGAGGAGGGAGAATTACCGGAGGATAAGCTCATTGCCAAGAAACCAAAGTATAAAGCTGCTCGGTATGTACTAACTAATGGTATTCTGTATAGACGAGGAATGATGGCAAGTTTGTAGAGATGTGTACATTCCTCCGAGGTGAAAGAATTGATTGAAGAGATCCATGAGGGGTCCTGTGGAGACCATGTAGCAGGTCGGACACTTTTGCAAAGGGTGATGATGCAAGGATACTACTAGCCGATGATGAGGGCTTATTATATAGCCTATGCTAAGAGATGTGATAAATGCCAACGTTTTTCCTCCATCCGACGAACTCCACAAGCATTGTTGACACCCATAACTTCCCCTTGGCCATTTGCCATGTGGGGAATTGATTTGGTTGGACCACTGCCAATGACCCGAGGAAGATTCAAGTACCTCGTCGTCGCAGTGGATTATTTAACAAAGTGGGTAGAAGCTGAGGCTCTGATTGATATGACATACGAGAAGGTATACCAGTTCGTTTGGAAGAATATAATCTGCCGATATGGTCTCCCTCATGCCTTCATCACATACCATGGAACACAATTCGATAACGAGGAGTTTTCTGCCTATTGTTGACAATCAAACATTTTGAAGACTCATTCAGCACCAGGCCATCCTCAAAGAAATGGACAGACTGAAGTGATGAACAGAACATTACTCAATTGTTTGAAGAAGAGGCTAACTGAAGCTAAAGCTAATTGGATTAATGAGCTACAGTCAGTATTGTGGGCTTACCGAACAACTCCCCGAGCAGCAACTGGAGAATCACCATATATGCTGGCATTTGGAAGTGAAGCTGTAATACCTGCCGAGTTGGGTCTTCCAACACATAGAGTGCTGAATTTCAATTCACCTATCAGTGACTTAATGAAAAGATTGGATTTGGATATGCTCGAGGAGGTTAGAGAAGAGGCATCCATTAGGAATGCTGCTTACCAACAACGAACAGCTCTGTTCTACAACAAGAGGGTGAAGAAATGCGACTTAAAAGAAGGAGATTACGTGCTAAATAAGGTCATTCAGAAGCACAATAAATTGGAAGCAAACTGGCATGGACCTTACCGAGTTACAGAAGTTGTTCGACCAGGAACTTACCGCATAGCAACTCTAGAAGGAGAGGAGTTTAAGAATGCATGGAATGCTGAACACCTACGCAAGTATTATCAGTGATGTAAAATGTAAAGCAATTTCATCAATATGAATAAAACGATGATGTTTCTCCATCTTCTTTCTTTTTATCGAAAATTTTTCGTGGAATACTAGTGTACAACACTACGCTGTTCAACAACACTAATACTGATAGTTCAAACCCACGACCAACTCCGGTAGGTAAAAGGGCGAGAACAAATTATACTCCTTTGGTTAGGATGCGTACACTAGCGTGACCAACTCAGGTTGGTAAAAGAGCTAGTGGACCTGATAGTTCAAACCCACGACCAACTTCGGTTGGTAAAAGGGCGAGAACAAATTATACTCCTTTGGTTAGGAGGCGTACACTAGCGTGACCAACTCAGGTTGGTAAAAGAGCTAGTGGACCTATTCAGCAACACTAATACTGATAGTTCAAACCCATGGCCAACTCCGGTTGGTAAAAGGACGAGAACAAATTATACTCCTTTGGTTAGGAGGCGTACACTAGCGTGACCAACTCAGGTTAGTAAAAGAGCTAGTGGACCTGATAGTTCAAACCCACGACCAACTCCGGTTGGTAAAAGGGCGAGAACAAACTATACTCCTTTGGTTAGGAGGCGTACACTAGCGTCACCAACTCAGGTTGGTAAAAGAGCTAGTGGACATGATAGTTCGAACTCAGACCAACTCCGGTTGGTAAAAGAGCGAGAACACGAGACTCCTAAAAAGGCCAATCTCGGTTGGTTAGGAAACAAGATATGCTCTCAAATGCCAACTTATGTTGGTCGGGAAGTAAGTTTAATACAAAAGTTCCTCGAAGAACAAAATGAACCAAGTATGGTTGGTCGGGGATAAAAACCCACTAACTGTATGTAATACCCCGTACTTTTGGCTATATTTATTTTTGGGATTAATTAATTAAATGCGTATTAATTGGAAATTGATCCGGGTTATAAATACTAATGAGATGCGTATTGGTATTTGAGTATGTGCATATATGATTATATATGAACTTGGTATTATAAAATTTGTCGTGAGATTTATATACGGCAATTTGGAAATTTTATTGAGACGCGTGGGACCGCCGCGTCACGGTATAATATTTTATTTATAAAAAGTGAATTTAAGATCTATAATCCGTATGGTCGTTTTGAGTGCGCCAACGCGTCCGGAAGGGTCGAGATAGTCAGAAAACACTAGCCGGGGGTATAGTTTGGGTCCCGGGGTAATTTTAGACCATACCGGTAACTTAAAGGGTATTTTAGTAATTTGGTATTTTTGGGTAATTAAAAGTGACGAAAATTGAGAGTTGTAATCTGATAAGGATTGACCCCAACCAACCCTTATTAACCCAACAAGCTACGGAGGTTTATTGAAATTAGGTTTCATAAGTTTCCCCAAAGCAAACCCTAGCCACCATAGCCTTTTGGAGAAGAAAGCTTGGAGAAGGAAAGAGAGAGAGGAATTCTGCAGAAATTCTACACCGAATCCACACCAAATTCAGAAATCAACCAAGGCAAGTGACTTTATTTCCATTTAATTACTGAGAATGTCTTTTCCATGTTAGAAATTGATGAATTTCAACTGTTCTTGGAAGATAATGAAAACCCATGTAGTTTGAGGATTAGAACTTAAAAATTGTGAAGAGAATTGCATGTAGTATGATAGGTAAATGATTTCCCTTATTATAATTGTGATTAGAAGGAAAGAAAACGAATTAAATTCTGGGATTTGATGATGATATGTAGTTAGGGTTCATGTTCTTGAGATAATTGGAAAAAGTGTAGAAAGGTGTAAATTAAATTAATATTTGGATGGATTGATCCCTTAGAAACATGTTAGGATGTGACTATATATGTTTAGTATTGATGATAGACCCTAAAACGTTGTTAGGATGGACTTTGGGTGAGATTAGAAGTGTTATAAATGGGGAAAAACGATTTTTGGGAAATTCTGGGCCGAAACTGGCATCTCGTTAGAAGCAGCCCCCAGGTCGTTCGAACGAGCTCGTTCGAACGAGCTTCTAACGAGTTGACCAGTCGTTATTAACGAGTGGGGTTTTCGTTCGATATCTCGTTCGAACGAGATGTCGTTAGAAGGGTCAGTTCGTTCGAACGAACTGGGATCTCGTTCGAACAGCCTCGTTCGAACGAGACTTCTAACGACCTGACAGTCCAAGCTCGTTCGAAGCCTCGTTCGAACGAGACTTCTAACGAGTTGGCAGTTTGACCCCTTTTGGACTGTTTTGACTTTTGGAGTTCCGGGAGATGGTTCAAGGGTAGAGTTAGCATCCCTTTGATGATATAGTGATTGATTTGGGACTTTTGGGTTGTTGGGATTAGCAAATCATATACGAGAGTTATATTCAATGAATCATTTGGGTTGAGACGTGAGTGACTACTACGATGTGAGGATGAATTATAGCGCGTATAATTATGAACCGGAATAAAATAAGTTGTGATAACTAGTTAGTACAAGAATGCGATATGTACTACGATTAAAATACGGTATTACTAAGATGTGTGTTTACTTAGTATTAGTATATGGATTGTTTGTATGACATACCTACCATACTTGCTATCACGGGAGGTTTCGTTCGCTTAGGACCCTCTAATCCTTGTGTGCCTACGGGGGGGATATAGACTGGTACCTTGATGAACATAGGTCATAGAAAGACTTATTGTGATATTAATAAGTCCGCTGACCATGGGAGCGTAGGTATGTGCGTGACCCATGTGATGGTGACTATGTTCGCCTCCACTATTTGTGATTTGTGTTATCTGAACTATTCCTGAGAGATTCGGAATATGTGATCCTTATGTACGTGATGTACCGGGATGGATAGCAGAGTATGTGTGCACTACAGCTTAGATTGCGGGGTGCTTGTATCGTATATTTATGATGTGAATAATATACATTAAATTAATGGAAATCCTCATGTTAATGTTGTAAAAATATTACGGTATTGTTTCGAGTTATATAATGAGTTAACTGATAGTTATATCATTGGCATGTTTAGTAACTGTGTTCACAGTAAACCTCTACTTAATTACGAGAGTTGTTATGTTATATGGAACCGAGTAATATGGGCAGAACCTTTGGCCGTCTAGCTAGTTATGTTGTCAGTTAGCTAGTATTATGGGTCGTTATAGATGGGTACTTACGTTAGGAGTGCACAGTTAGACGAGAGGTGAGAATATCATGCGAGTGTACGTCCTAACATGTACTTTGCATTTAATGTTTTAAATGTTTTTAAAGCACTTGCAGGTTTTTAAAATGATTTCCACTTTCGGGCTCTGACCCATTTGCTTTCAAATATATTTTCTTGTAAAACCTTTTTAGGTGCCCAGCCACAAGGACACCAAGCATAGGTACTCATTCAGGTGACGTGCTGTAGCTGGTTGTGGAAGCTACAGGGATTTGCTCATAGACGCTTCTATCTTTTGGATTCCAGAGTCACTATCTATCAGTTGTAGGGCATGTTGCCCATTCCTATTTAGAACATTTTTACATTTCAGTTTTCAGATTCTAGCATGTATTGCTCAGTATTCAGTTTTAGTTATTTATTTCAGTTTACATATCAGTTGTGGGATTTGTATTGAGGAGTTTTTCCTCCAGGTTTTATTTACATATTGTGATGGTTATTCATTCTATTTCAGTATGGTGAATGGTGTTATTTAGTTATTCATTACTCTTGTTGCATGTTAATCAGATTTAATAAAATTTGGCACTTACTTTTTAAATACTAGGTGGTTAGTAATCTTTAAAATGTTTTCGACAGTGATGCTATTAACTGAGCCAACTTGGCATTTTGAATTAATTTTATAAAGGAGTAGCTACCCGGTGTTTAATTAGTCGGGGTGTCACAGGTGGTATCAGAGCATCAGGTTCTAGTGTCCTTTAGGATCTGTACGGCTATTATGTTTCCGCTACGTTTTCTTTGATATAGAGCCCTATATTTTAGGACTGTTGTACTCTTATTGTGTACGTTTCGTTCTTCAGCTATATTAAGTTTATAAACCGTGAACTTATAAACTTTGTTTCAGATGCCTCCACGACGTGCACGACGAGTTCCCAGGAATGCTACGCCCGAACCCCAGCCCGCTCCAGTTCAGGGCATGTTGAACGCCGCTGAGGTTGCTGCTATAGTAGCCCAAGCGGTAAATGCTGCGATTACCGTGATTCAGCAGGCACCACCGCAGGCGCCGGTTGCCGTGCCAGTCCAGGTTAATGCATTCCCGTCTGCTTGGGAACGTGTACGTGACGCTTTTCAGAAAGCGCATCCACCAGAGTTTGCTGGAAGCTCAGATGTGGTAGTCTCGAGCCAATGGAGGAAGGATATGCAGAGGCACTTGAGGATGCATGAGTGCTCTGATGTTCAGAAGCAGGTGCTAGCTACTTTCAAGCTAGTTGGATCTGCGCTACAGTGGTGGGAGTCTATTACCACCGCGGAGGAGAGGGATACCCTCACGATACAGGAGTTCTGGGTGCGGTTCGACCGCAAGTACTTTCCATCCGCAGTTCATACAGAGATGAGGAGGAAGCTGATGAGTTTGAAGCAAGAGGGCAAGACAGTGGCCGAGTATGAGGCCGAGTTCACTAACCTGTTGAATATCGTTCCAGACGAGATTCCAACAGAGAAGAAGAAGATAGAGAAGTTCACTGATGGGTTGAATTGGAGAATCCGTCAGCATCTGCTAGGGAACCTATCGTTGGCCACGTATTCTGATGTGGTTAACGCTGCGTTATTGCACTGCCAGGACCACCGTTTTCACATGGCCGAGGGCAAGCGGTCAGGGGAGTCTAGCCATCAGGGCAGGACTGGATGGCATGGTGCCAGCGGGGCACAGACCGGTCAGGGGCAGAGACAGACTGAGCAGGGTACCCAGCAGGGGGACAATAAGAGGTTCCGGTCAGGGAACTACAGGCAGGGACAGGGAGGTTTCCGCCAGGGCCATCAGGGTCCAAACGGCCATCAGGGCCAGCAGGGACAGAATGGGCAGCAATTTCATCAGGGCCAGCAGGGCCAAGGGAGGAATGGTAACGGCCACCAGGGCCGGGGACAGCAGGGGCAGAGGGGAGGGAATTTCCCAGGGAAGTGCTTTACTTGTGGCAAGACTGGCCATAAGAAGCAGGATTGTCCTGATAGGGGCAGGGCCCCACAGCAGCAGCAGCAGGGTGCTCGCCAGGAGCCACAGAGACCTATGTTTCCCGCCGCTCTTCCTGCACCGCCACAGATGGCAGCTTTGCCACCCATTCCAGCAGTCCCAGCTCAGCAGGGGCAGCTACAGTATGGACGTGTCTACAACGTTCACCAGGCTGCAGTTCCACAGGCACCGCCCGCGATCGAGGGTACGTTTCCTATCCATGGCACTATGGGTCGGGTGTTATTTGATACGGGTGCTACACACTGTTTTATTGCTACACACTTCGCGAAAGCTTTAGGATTGTTAGCTACGGCAGAGAGCACAGTGACGTGTGTCGACTCACCATTGGGGAGTGGGTCACTTATTTTCTTTATATACCGGGGAGTCGGGGTAGAGGTTGGTGGTTTGGTATTGCCTGCGGACATGTTAGTGTTAGACATGCATGTTCACGATGTGATCATCGGTATGGACTGGCTCGTATCATATAGGGCCATGATTGATTGCTTCAGCGGGAGCATTGTTTTTGCCATTCCGGGGCAGGAGATGTTTATAGTGGCGATGCCTCGCCCAGAGGGAGGATCGACCGCTCATCTGTATTACATAGAGGAGGATACCTCTAAGGAGGTTGTGATTCCTTTAGATTCGATCCCGGTTGTCAGGGAGTATTCGGATGTGTTTCAGGAGATACCAGGCTTACCACCCAGTCGAGAGATAGACTTCGTTATTGATTTGCTACCGGGTACGAGACCTATAGCACGTGCACCGTACCGTATGGCTCCAGCTGAGATGCGAGAGCTACGGGATCAGATAGAGCAGCTGTTAGGGCAGGGCTTTATTCGCAGGAGTACCTCACCTTGGGGCGCTCCAGTTTTGTTTGTGAAGAAGAGGGATGGTTCACTGAGATTATGCGTGGACTACCGAGAGTTGAATAAGGTCACGATACGGAATAAGTATCCGTTGCCTCGAATCGATGACTTATTCGACCAGTTGAGAGGAGCTTCTTTTTTCTCGAAGATTGACTTGAGGTCGGGATACCATCAGTTGCGTATCAGGGAGGAGGATGTCTCGAAGACTGCGTTCTTGTCGAGATATGGTTCTTATGAATTTCGGGTTATGCCTTTCGGCTTGACCAACGCTCCAGCAGTGTTTATGGACTTGATGAACAGAGTGTTCAGAGACTTCTTAGATCAGTTTGTCATTGTCTTCATTGATGATATTCTGGTTTACTCTCAGACAGAGGAGGAGCACGCCGAGCATTTGAGGCAAGTTTTGCAGACACTTCGTCAGAACGAGCTGTATGCAAAATATGAGAAGTGCGGGTTTTGGCTGAAGGAAGTACAGTTCTTGGGTCCTATTATTTCCGATCAGGGAATATCTGTTGATCCGGGGAAGGTGTCAGCGGTAAGGGAGTGGGGACAGCCCACGACACCAACGGAGATTCGTAGTTTCTTGGGTTTAGCAGGATACTACAGGAGGTTTATTCGGGGTTTCTCAGAGATAGCAGGTCCTTTGACACATCTTACTCGTAAGGGTGTGCCATATATCTGGAGTGATGCCTGTCAGTTGGCATTCGATGAGTTGAAGGACAAATTGACCTCAGCACCTGTGTTAGCGTTGCCGAGACCGGGAGTTGAGTATTTGGTTTACACCGATGCGTCTTTGCAAGGGCTTGGAGGTGTGTTGCAGCAGGAGAGACAGGCCATAGCTTATGCTTCCCGTAAGCTTAAGCCTCATGAGAAGAATTACCCCACACATGATTTGGAGTTGGCGGCAGTGGTATTTGCCTTACGGATTTGGAGGCACTATCTTTTGGGGGAGAAGTTTCAGCTGTTCACGGACCACAAGTCACTACAGTATCTGTTCACGCAGAAGGAACTGAATATGCGGCAGCGTAGGTGGCTTGAATTTGTGAAAGACTACCAGTTCGACATTCAGTACCACCCGGGTAAGGCTAACGTAGTAGCAGACGCGTTGAGCCGCAGGCCAGCAGATGAGGTAGCAGAGGTGTGGAAAGCGAAGTGGAAGGAATTGGGACACCAGGATGCAGTGGCCCGATCTTTCATGTCTGTGATGACCGTTACACCACAGATTGTCACGAAGGTTGTACGGGCACAGGCAAATGATTCGTTCTGTCAGGAGCAGATAGTTCGATTACTTGCAGAGGGAGCCGAGTCCTATACCGTTAGCTCAGACGGGGGATTGCGCTTCAATGGGAGATTGGTAGTCCCGGAAGGGGAAGAATTGCGGCACGATGTTATGGCAGAGTCGCACGGCTCACGGTTCGCGGTACATCCCGGAGGGGACAAAATGTACCAAGACATGAGGCGGCAGTATTGGTGGAGCGGTATGAAGAAAGATATCGCTGAGTTTGTCTCGAAATGCGCCACTTGTCAACTTGTAAAAGTGGATCATCAGAGACCAGCAGGATTGCTACAGCCGTTGGAGGTTCCGGCGTGGATGTGGGAGAGCATATCCATGGATTTTGTCACGGGGTTGCCTACGTCGCAGAGGGGTCACGACTCCGTTTGGGTAATTGTGGACAGGTTGTCCAAGGTCGCTCACTTTTTACCCGTTAGGACTGATTACACTGCGGGACAGTATGCCCAGCTCTTCATTTCAGAGATTGTGAGACTTCACGGTGTGCCCCTGAATATCGTGTCTGACAGAGATAAGATATTTGTTTCGCGGTTTTGGGAAAGTTTCCAGGAGGCCATGGGCACAGAATTGCGGTTGAGTACGGCTTATCATCCGCAGACCGATGGGCAGACAGAACGCACCAATCAGATGTTGGAGGACATGCTACGCATGTGCATTATTGACTTCGGGGGTGGATGGGAGCAGTACCTTCCACTGGTGGAGTTTGCTTACAACAACTCCTATCAGTTCACGATTGGCATGGCTCCGTTTGAGGCATTGTACGGTAGGCCTTGTCGTTCCCCAGCATGTTGGTTGGAAGTGGGGGACAACAAACTACTTGGGCCGGAAGTGATTCAGGATACTTCGGCAAGGATTGAGTTGATTCGGAGTCGCATTCGGGTAGCTCAAGACCGGCAGAAGAGTTACGCTGACGCGAAGAGATTTTTCAGGGAGTTCCAAGTGGAGGACCAAGTTTTGCTCAGGGTTTCTCCTATGAAGGGGATTATGCGTTTCGGGAAGAAGGGGAAGTTGGCACCGAGGTATGTGGGGCCGTTTCCTATTATTGAGCGGATAGGACCGGTTGCGTATAGACTCGGGTTACCGGAGCATTTGCATCGGATTCACGACGTGATCCATATTTCCTCGCTGAGGAAATACCTTAGGGATGATTTGGCTCATTCTCACATTTCTGTGGAGGACATCGATCTCCAGCCGGATAGCTCTTATGAGGAAGGGCCGATTGCTATTTTGGACCGAAGCGAGAGGAAACTACGGTCAAAGATAGTCCCGTTAGTACGTGTTCAGTGGCGACATCACAATGTCGAGGAGTCCACATGGGAGCGCGAGGATGAGATGCGCGAGCGTTATCCAGAGCTGTTTTTAGCAGGTACTTTCTAGTTTCGAATTTCGGGACGAAATTCAGTTATTAGGGGGGGAGTATGTAATACCCCGTACTTTTGGCTATATTTATTTTTGGGATTAATTAATTAAATGCGTATTAATTGGAAATTGATCCGGGTTATAAATACTAATGAGATGCGTATTGGTATTTGAGTATGTGCATATATGATTATATATGAACTTGGTATTATAAAATTTGTCGTGAGATTTATATACGGCAATTTGGAAATTTTATTGAGACGCGTGGGACCGCCGCGTCACGGTATAATATTTTATTTATAAAAAGTGAATTTAAGATCTATAATCCGTATGGTCGTTTTGAGTGCGCCAACGCGTCCGGAAGAGTCGAGATAGTCAGAAAACACTAGCCGGGGGTATAGTTTGGGTCCCGGGGTAATTTTAGACCATACCGGTAACTTAAAGGGTATTTTAGTAATTTGGTATTTTTGGGTAATTAAAAGTGACGAAAATTGAGAGTTGTAATCTGATAAGGATTGACCCCAACCAACCCTTATTAACCCAACAAGCTACGGAGGTTTATTGAAATTAGGTTTCATAAGTTTCCCCAAAGTAAACCCTAGCCACCATAGCCTTTTGGAGAAGAAAGCTTGGAGAAGGAAAGAGAGAGAGGAATTCTGCAGAAATTCTACACCGAATCCACACCAAATTCAGAAATCAACCAAGGCAAGTGACTTTATTTCCATTTAATTACTGAGAATGTCTTTTCCATGTTAGAAATTGATGAATTTCAACTGTTCTTGGAAGATAATGAAAACCCATGTAGTTTGAGGATTAGAACTTAAAAATTGTGAAGAGAATTGCATGTAGTATGATAGGTAAATGATTTCCCTTATTATAATTGTGATTAGAAGGAAAGAAAACGAATTAAATTCTGGGATTTGATGATGATATGTAGTTAGGGTTCATGTTCTTGAGATAATTGGAAAAAGTGTAGAAAGGTGTAAATTAAATTAATATTTGGATGGATTGATCCCTTAGAAACATGTTAGGATGTGACTATATATGTTTAGTATTGATGATAGACCCTAAAACGTTGTTAGGATGGACTTTGGGTGAGATTAGAAGTGTTATAAATGGGGAAAAACGATTTTTGGGAAATTCTGGGCCGAAACTGGCATCTCGTTAGAAGCAGCCCCCAGGTCGTTCGAACGAGCTTCTAACGAGTTGACCAGTCGTTATTAACGAGTGGGGTTTTCGTTCGATATCTCGTTCGAACGAGATGTCGTTAGAAGGGTCAGTTCGTTCGAACGAACTGGGATCTCGTTCGAACAGCCTCGTTCGAACGAGACTTCTAACGACCTGACAGTCCAAGCTCGTTCGAAGCCTCGTTCGAACGAGACTTCTAACGAGTTGGCAGTTTGACCCCTTTTGGACTGTTTTGACTTTTGGAGTTCCGGGAGATGGTTCAAGGGTAGAGTTAGCATCCCTTTGATGATATAGTGATTGATTTGGGACTTTTGGGTTGTTGGGATTAGCAAATCATATACGAGAGTTATATTCAATGAATCATTTGGGTTGAGACGTGAGTGACTACTACGATGTGAGGATGAATTATAGCGCGTATAATTATGAACCGGAATAAAATAAGTTGTGATAACTAGTTAGTACAAGAATGCGATATGTACTACGATTAAAATACGGTATTACTAAGATGTGTGTTTACTTAGTATTAGTATATGGATTGTTTGTATGACATACCTACCATACTTGCTATCACGGGAGGTTTCGTTCGCTTAGGACCCTCTAATCCTTGTGTGCCTACGGGGGGGATATAGACTGGTACCTTGATGAACATAGGTCATAGAAAGACTTATTGTGATATTAATAAGTCCGCTGACCATGGGAGCGTAGGTATGTGCGTGACCCATGTGATGGTGACTATGTTCGCCTCCACTATTTGTGATTTGTGTTATCTGAACTATTCCTGAGAGATTCGGAATATGTGATCCTTATGTACGTGATGTACCGGGATGGATAGCAGAGTATGTGTGCACTACAGCTTAGATTGCGGGGTGCTTGTATCGTATATTTATGATGTGAATAATATACATTAAATTAATGGAAATCCTCATGTTAATGTTGTAAAAATATTACGGTATTGTTTCGAGTTATATAATGAGTTAACTGATAGTTATATCATTGGCATGTTTAGTAACTGTGTTCACAGTAAACCTCTACTTAATTACGAGAGTTGTTATGTTATATGGAACCGAGTAATATGGGCAGAACCTTTGGCCGTCTAGCTAGTTATGTTGTCAGTTAGCTAGTATTATGGGTCGTTATAGATGGGTACTTACGTTAGGAGTGCACAGTTAGACGAGAGGTGAGAATATCATGCGAGTGTACGTCCTAACATGTACTTTGCATTTAATGTTTTAAATGTTTTTAAAGCACTTGCAGGTTTTTAAAATGATTTCCACTTTCGGGCTCTGACCCATTTGCTTTCAAATATATTTTCTTGTAAAACCTTTTTAGGTGCCCAGCCACAAGGACACCAAGCATAGGTACTCATTCAGGTGACGTGCTGTAGCTGGTTGTGGAAGCTACAGGGATTTGCTCATAGACGCTTCTATCTTTTGGATTCCAGAGTCACTATCTATCAGTTGTAGGGCATGTTGCCCATTCCTATTTAGAACATTTTTACATTTCAGTTTTCAGATTCTAGCATGTATTGCTCAGTATTCAGTTTTAGTTATTTATTTCAGTTTACATATCAGTTGTGGGATTTGTATTGAGGAGTTTTTCCTCCAGGTTTTATTTACATATTGTGATGGTTATTCATTCTATTTCAGTATGGTGAATGGTGTTATTTAGTTATTCATTACTCTTGTTGCATGTTAATCAGATTTAATAAAATTTGGCACTTACTTTTTAAATACTAGGTGGTTAGTAATCTTTAAAATGTTTTCGACAGTGATGCTATTAACTGAGCCAACTTGGCATTTTGAATTAATTTTATAAAGGAGTAGCTACCCGGTGTTTAATTAGTCGGGGTGTCACACTGTAGTTGGCCGACGAGGAGAAAATATTCTAAATTGTACCAAGTATAGTTGGTCGGGGATAAAAACCCACTATAATTGTAGTTGGTCGACAAGCTTATTTTTACAACCTTGGTTGGTTGGAAATTTTTTCAAACATTTTTATACTCATTACTTTATTATTAAGTGATCGGGCAACATTACTGATACTTGTAACTTTTTATTACTAAGTTGGTCGATGAACCACACAATATTGTTATGCAAGCACAAATATAAAGTGTATGAGAAGCACAAGACAATAGCAATACAGATTTGCAAACAAAAAATGAAAGTCTTTCATTAAAATTCAAAATGAATTACAAGTTACATATGTGTACTAACTATTACATTGAGATCCCTACTCTATTGGTTTCTTTCCCTCGGCTTTTGAAATAGGTTCCTCGCCAGCATGCAAATCATTTAAAGTCTGAGGAGAGTTAATGAAGTTCAAGTCCTTCAGCATCCGAACATTCATCACAGAAGGTGTGTCCAGTAGATGCTAGGGACGAGATACCTCGATCTGAGAATGAAGATTGTAGTCACCGAGGTATTTTACAATTAAGCTCCGAGGAATGGCCCGAGCTGGGATCCATTCCATGTCCAATTTGTAAGGTGGCACAGGCAAGTCTAGTAGCCCAGGAGCATGATAATCCCATAAATAATGGCCCTGCTCTAGTTTTAATACACCCAGGGCGTTCAACCATCCCTGTTTATAACCTTCATTATTGGCATTTTCAAGGCGAGCATCCAAGTGACAAAGGGCCTCATTGTAGCCTGCCATCCAGAACTCACGAGGTTGTTTGTGGAATTGGAAATTTATTCTCTCTAACTGCTCATGAAGGTTCCTGGCAAAAACATCCTTATTATTCAGAGTAGACTTTGCCGAAGCAAGTCGATCCTCCAGAGTTTGGATTTTCTTGGACATTTCAGACAAAGCTCGATCTTTTGCATTCAATTGGAACGCTTGGGTTTCCAATGTTGATTGAGTACGAGCTTCTTGAACAGTACGACGAAGATTTCTTGATTGACCCTGAGTAGGTGGAGTAATTTGTTCCTCGACAACATCCTGAGCAACTCTTCCTCGTCCACGAGAACCTCTTCCTCTTCCCCGAGTAGCAGTAGAAGTGCCCGACCTTCTCAAGGTGTCCAATTCTTGCCTCAATTTGGAATTCTCAACCTTTAAGAATGAGAATCCTTCATCGGTGACCGGTACCAAGGCAGTGGAAGATGAAGCTACAGACTTATACTATGTCAACTCTTTCTGCAAATTGTTGTTCTCTTGCTCCAGTAGCTCGGCGATCTGTCTGCATGCTTCAACTTCACCCTTTAGAGTTCTCTCTCTCACATCATAGCCAGCAAGCATCTTGTCATAGCTTGTTTTAGCACTAAGTTGTTTAAGTTTCTTCTCATACCCTTCGTGCAAAAGAACTGAAGACTCTTTATACTGTTGCTGAAGTTCATCGAGAGTACCTTGCAAGTCTTCAATCATCTCGTAGTACGCCACATTATTGGCTACAGCTCGGTCAAGTAAACATTTCAAGTACTGATAAGCTTCCACCGCCTGCTCTGAAGAACCATGACCAAGGATGTCGATAACTTCTGATGCACTTAATTCAGTATGACCAGCCTTATAATATTCATGGCATTGCTGCATCAGCTTAGTGTCATTAGCAGATATCATATCCATCCTGGCCAGAAACTATCAAAGAAAGAAAAAGTAATCATCAAAAAGAAGATCAAGACAGAGTATAGAAGAGAAGACAAGAGTTAATAAAAAAGCAGACAGAGCATCAATAATGTAGGGGAACAAAAAAGGTAATTTTATTACATCATCAAAAGGAGTACAACGTTCAGAATACTGAGTACAAGTAAAAGAAAAATAGAAAGAGAATACCGAACAACTTCACACCTTTTCCTTGTCTCCCAAAACTTTCTCTGGAGGCTGGGACGAGGAGCTTGGTTTCTCGGTGGGAACAATGAGTTGATTGGCAGAAGTTGAGACTTGTTCAGGAGGAGCAGGCAAAGACGAGATCTCCTCGGTGGCTGTCTGATTGGGTTGTGGGGCAAGGACTTGATCACCCACTGTCATTGAAGACTCCTCGGATGCAGCTTTGTCTTTTTCCTCATCTTCAATTACAGGAGGAGGGCCAGGAAGATGTTGTTGAAATAGTTCAGAGTCCTCATTAATCTTTAGTTCCTGCAGGGCAGCAACCCAACCATCTCGGAAGTATTTCAAACTTCCATACTGCACTTGGGTCATCATTGCTGCTACCCCCTATCCCATCCTTTGTCCCAACCAGTTCGAAATGATTTTTTCACAGCCACCTTTCTTTTCATTTTCTCCGAGGAGAGCTTCTCGGATAGAAGATCCTCGGTGGTTTTCAACTTGGCCTCCACCTCCTCCTTCTGGAGATTTACTTCTCGCAGAAGGGTCAGCTCTTCCTCGACCGATTTCAATTTATTTTCAAGCTCCCCAAAGCTTGTGAGCTTCTCAGCATATTTTTTATTCTCTCTCTCCAAGTCTTTCACCTTACTTCCCAACTGTACCTTCTCTGCTTCAGACGCAGCCAACTTCTTCTCCCATTCACCCCTATCCTCGTCGTATTTTTGACGGGATTCCTTCAAAGATTGGGCCAAGCCCTGTAAAGTATCCTCTACTCCAGACGAGGAGCTGGAAACCTTGATTGCTGCATCTTTCTTCACTATGGTGTTAAAGCAACTCACTAGCTGAAAAAGAAAATAATGATAAGTCAGTGCCGAGATACATATATTGACTAAAAGAAAGAAAAATTCAGGATAAGAGAAACTTACTGAAGCAATGTGACGAGTAGCTAGGGATGTCAGCATATCCCTAGACACGTTTTCCTCGATTCCTTGGACTTCCGGAATGGTCCAAGTCTTTACCGAGCTCATTGCAGAACTCGGTGGAATAATGGTTGGAACACCAGCTCCACAAACTTGGAGCTGGGGAATGGCTTCAGAAAAACTGACCGAGGAGGATTTCTTCAGTCTCCTCGGAGTCTTCTCAACAATCTCAACCAAAGAAGAACTTTTGGTTGGAGAGATGGTGATTACTTCCACAGGTGCATCCTTCTGCATAGGAGCCACTGGGGGTTTCTTGGCAACCTTCTGAGGAGCAACAGAAGGAGCAGCATCCACTTTCTTTGTCCCCTTTGGGACATCAGCCTTGCTTATTTTTCCATCTCAAGCAGAGGAAGCCTCCTCGAAGATAGCAGGAACTCTTCTTTTGCCCATCTTCTGACTCAGAGGAATGTGAGAGTCTGGTGAAGAATCCTCAGAAGCTGGCAATGGTTCACTAATGCTGACCACAGGTAGAGCAGTAAAGGACGATGTATAGCTCCTATATTGCAACAAGTATGAAGCAGACCTGACGTGCTCGTCTGTAATTTTCTGATGCAAACTCCAGATATGTTTCAAATGCTTTATATTAATTTCTGATTCTTTGGGATTTTTCTCTTGCTGTCAACTGCAAACAAAAACATATTGAAATGTCAATCATGCATTTATTCAAACATAATGAAATCATAATTTCAGAAATAGAATAAAGTGAAAATAACCTATCCCATTGCCATATGGAGGGCATTTGGGACCCTCATATACTGCATCTCCAACTAAAGGGGCATGTTGTCAATTTTTTATAACTACCCCATGTTCAAAATAATACCTATTAGCATCAGGGAGATTGACTACTAAATCCCTATTCAAAAATCTTGTTTTTAGATAATAAACATTGTCTAAGACAGCCCATCTATAATAGTACATAATCTCAGGAATTCCTATACGAGTTCCATGAGTTTGATTTAACCTATGCACCCCATTAACTATCCTCCATGTGTTGGGGGCTATTTTTGCAGGGACGACATCAAAATACTGACAAAACTCTAAGCACAGAGGGTTTGGTGGAAAAGAAAATCCACATTCAGCAATAAAGAGACTGGGGAACCAGTGTCCCTCAGCCAAACGAAAATAATCTAAAGGCTCAGAAAGATTCTCCACAGTCACCCAAGATGGAATAGAGAAATCAGAACGGAATTTCTCAAGAGATGCAATAATATAAACCATGGTGAATAAAAGAAATGAAGAAGAAAGAAGGCGATCTTACAGGAAAAAGGGAGATCTGTTGACAACGAACGAAAACAAGGATGAACGCACAAGAGAAAGAAAGACTATGGAAAACTCAAAAGCAGAAATGGAAAAGGTAGAAGACGGTGATATTGTCTATGAAGTTTAAATACTTTGCCTTGGGAAACGGCGAAAGAAATGATTACAAAAAGGAAACTATTACGCTACCGGCAGTTAAAAGGATAAAAAGTACACGAAGATCGAAGCGCTTATGCAAAAAGGCGAATTCTGCAAATTTGGAAGGAAATTCAAATACGAAGAAAATGCTCCTAAAACCCAGGAAGGTCATTTAATATTGCCATATACCGAGAAAGAATGTTCCATACTCCTCAAAGTTCGAAATATGAAACATTGGGGGCTTCTGTTGATACCAAAATTAGTATGCTGACATGGACGAATAATAAGAAGACACATGTCGATCTACGTGGCATAATAACAACGAGGAAGTCTATTTCCCCGAGGAAGTCATACACACTCCGAGAAACAAAGTATACTCCGAGGAACTCCAGCACTCCGAGGAACTCCAGCGCTCCGAGGAACTCCTGAACGATGAGCAACTAAGGCGGTTCGAGCTGCATCTCGACCACAGCATTGATTGCCAGATAATCAACAGTTCAACTATTCATTGAATGCTTATCATCTTGACACACACGCTTGAAGAGCATTAAATGAATTACCCTTTCATATGTATATCATTTAATGTATCACCCTTTCAGATTATAGCCTCAAGGCTATAAATACATTGTATTACCCTCATTCAAAGGGATCGGAATTTCTTGAGAGTACTTATAATCGAGAATTCCCAAACACTCAGCAATAACATAATAGTGGGCGTAGGCCATTCATATAAGGCTGAACCACTTTAAAATATTGTGTCTCATTTATTTATCTGTGATTGAATTATTAGAGTAATCTAATTTTTTACATAAACAACTGTTTTCATTACTTTTAGCATGTTAGGCTAGATTTTCTAAGGCCGGGATACATGAACCCAGCATGATGTGTTAATTGCATGTGTATAAAATTAGTCCTCTGAATTTAGTGATTAATTACGACCGTATTGCGTAGGAACACAACAGTTGTAGGTATTTATATCTCGTTTGCCTTGGGGTAACCGTGATGATTTAGAATGCAATTCGAGTGTCACTATCGCGATACCGATTTACTCATCCTTAGATTAAGTATGACACGGGCTTGAACCTCGTATATATAATGCTTGGGAGTACTAAATTCCGAGTCAATTTAATCAGTTAAATTTACGATTAATGTTATAACTGCAATACACTAGGGTTGGGGAATTGTATTCCCGTCCTGTTTTTCTCATCACTTAGTTCAAAAGTTTTAAATCATCTTTCATTCATATTTTAAGTAAATTAGTGTAGTTGCATTTCTTCATAATTTCACAATTGCATTTAGTCATAATCAATTCTCAAAACCAAATCATTTTTCCTTTCTTTTTAGAGTTCGAGTTAGGGTTCCTACGTCTTTTCCCGTCATTACAACTCCGTTGTCCTTTTTCCCTATGGATACGATCCCGACTTACTGGGTTTATTACTAACGCGACAGGCTTGCACTTGAGCCTAGAGTGAACGCACATTAGAGACACATTCTGAGTCAGGTCATGTTCATATATAGTTTTAAATGTTATATTATTTCATATGTGATATGGATAATATTAATTTATTATTTTTAGTCTAATCCTCCCTTCATAAATCATGAAATATCAAATTCGTTACAAACATAAAATTTTAAAGTTTTGGTAGAAATGTTCACATTAGAGACTAGTTTTGACCATTATAATATAACAATTGACTTGAGGCAAATACTAAAAAGTTGTAGATATATGAATTACTTTGGTAACACAACAAACGTTGTGTTAAACAGAGGTCCGAGCAAGAAGTTATACCGAAATTACGAAATAAGGGAAAATCTGTCCATCCTTTAAGTCATATTTTGTCTTATTAGCACACCATGTGTAATATTTTGATTGGTTGATGGGGAGGCTGGTTTGGACGACTTAAACACTTTGAAATAACCTCGTTTTTCATTAAAATGGATTAAATCAAAGTCTTATAGCATATCCTAAGTTAAAAGATAAGTTTTGGGGTAGAAAATGTAATTTTATGAAACTTTAGGGACTTAATTTTAAATAAAGAAAGTTTCAAGGACTAAAATGAAAATATATAAAGGAACATTTTGTAAATAAAATATTTTCAAGGACCTCTAAGAAATATTGAAAATGTATGGTGTAAAAGTACTAAAATTATCTTTCATGTGTAAAATGACCCTTGTACCCTTAATAACTTTACACCTCGTGCTTGGTTTTAACACCTCCACCATACATGTGTTTCCTCTAAAGGAAAGGACAAAACACATGTCATGCAATTAGAGAAATCCAATACACGTGTTGTCGTTCGGTGAATTAATACTGCAAGATAGTCCCGTTACGCGACATGTCAAACGTCGACTCACCAAAATGGATCTTAGTCATCAGGACACGTGTCAACACCCAAATAACTTTGAAAAACTATAAATAAGTCCTTAGGATAAGTTATTACATGAAATTCATTCCAAAGATCAGAGATAGACAGAGAGAGAAAATACGAGAAATTCTAAGAAGAAGTTTCGTCTTAAGAATTAACGAGTGATTCAAGACTCAGCATCGGTAACTTCAGACTTCTGTTCTAGGTGAGTAATCTATGAAATTCCTTGCGTATTTTAATTATATGATATTATACAAACTATATATATTTTATTAAATGATTTTATTCTCAAAATTCATCTGATACCGATGATTCCATCGTTTGTTATATGTCTATATCTCTCGATATAAACATCTGATTTGAATTCTGAAATTTTTGATTTGGCCTATGGAAAATCTTTTAGTCTGTTGGCTATTACTACCGGGTGGAAATATTTGGGTGTTACCTTCCCAGCTAGTTTATCGCTGGTGTGCCCTAAATAAGGCGTTGTTTCAGAAATCATGATTTTCTGTCTGTGTTGTTGCCGGGTGGAAACATTTGGTAACACTATTTGTTTATCTGGGTATTAGAGCGTACATGGCCATCAAAATAAAATTGAATAATTAACATATTGCTCAAATTATTTTATCTGTTTTGTTCTGAACTGATTAATCTGAAAATATATACTACCAGTTTACTTTATAAAGTTTACTGCAAATTCGTCACCATATATGTATATGCCTTATGTTAGAAATTGAATAGGTATCAATTTTATAAAAAAAAAAAACTGAATGTCTGAAGATTAAATCTCACCCGGCTTTTCATTGATGTTGTATAAATAATCATTTTTTAGGAAATAAGTAGGTTCGCGGAGGGAACGAAAAAGGACCGTGTTGAAGATTAAGCTTTTAGAGCTCTTTTTGTTATTATGTTTGTTTTATTATTTAGAACATGCTTGGCTCTCTTGTAATAAGCTTTAAATTTTGTCTTAAGTTGTAATTCATCATTACTTTTAATATAAATGAGGTTTCCTTTAGAAAGCTATGATGACGTAATCCCTTTAATTTAAGTATTTTATGATTCATAACCTTGTGATTGTATTTTCGTTGCATTTACTTAAGGAAACAATTTAATGCCGAATATATGTTGCCTTGGTGGCATGTCAAGACACTCATTCCCTACTACAAATTTTGGGATGGGGTCATGACACTAATTATTAATTATTTACTATTCACACTTATTAAATATTATATCATAATATTAATCAGTATCTATCTCCGATTAATATTTAATAATCACATTTATCATTTAATCACATTAAATCACTTCACTCCCGCAATTTAAATAAAACATATTTTTTCCCATTAATTACCCGAATTAATTAAATTATAAATACACAGAAATTTGGGGCATTATATATTTCCCCCCTTACAAGGAATTTCGTCCTTGAAATTAGGACATACCTTTGGTAAATGGCTCTCGATACTTCTCTCGCATGTCATCCTCCTGCTCACATGTCGACTCATCAGTATTGTGGTGTCCCCACTAAAATCACGCTAGTGGCATCAACTTGGACAGTAGCTTACACTCACTAAGATCCTGAATAGCCACGGGTCTCTCCTCGTTTGAGACGTCTGACTGTAAAAAAAATTCCTAAAGTGGAACGTGCTGCAAGATATCACGCTCCTCCTATATTTTTCAGTGATACCACGTAAAACATGTCGAGTATCCACTGTAGATGCTATGGAAGTCCCAGTGTGTGTGTTACCAGTCCCACCCTCTCAATAATAGGAATCGACCGAACATAACTCGACACTAGCTCCCCCTTCTTATCGAATCTCATGATCCCCATTATAATAGATAGTCTAACAAACCTGGTCGTCAATCTCCCACTCAATGGCCTCCGACCATATAGTGCCTTAAAAGGCAAGCCTATGCTCTATCGGCTGTACTATCTATTTGATAGTAAAATCCAACTTTTGTGGGTGCCTATTTCTTGTTGCTAAACTCGTGCCCCTCTTCAGAGTAAATACTCGCAACAATTTCCTGACTACTCATGTCAGTCTTCACACTCTTAACTCACGACGACGTAACTCTCCTTACATTTGTAATCTATCTAAAAGGGGCGCATTTTGCTCGATTCCTACCGACGGACCACAAATCACTTCGGGTCCTAGAAGATAGTTACTCCACACTTCTTATTGACTTATGAGTGACACGTCTAGAATGATGTGAATCTCCGTCTCTATCGCCTCCTGACACTTCCGATTAGAGGTGAGACTGAAAGGTCTTATCCTATTCACAACAATTTTGGACAACACCTAGTTTCGTTTCACTTCTTTTCTCCAAGTGAGAAGTTGGATATGCTTCTCAATAATATTTCTCACTCCAAAATAACAAATATACTACTCTAGTCAATTCATTCTGCAACCCGATGGAAACCCTGACCTCTTTGTGATTTTGGGATGTCCTAAATATGAATGTCACTACTCATGCTCATAAATCCCGTCACTGGGAACATCAAAATTACAAAAATCCTAGTTGATAACCTCAGATCAACATTTTTCCATCCCTAAATGGTGTAACTTGGAGACAACTCCACCATGTATCCTTCACCACCGATCCTCATGTTCAACGTTTTACATTACTAGGGACCTCTTACTCTCCCTTTTTTTCACAATATAGCCGAAAATAATTGCCCTTGTGTTTGCTCCCAAAATTGCTAGGCACCGGACTAAGTAAGACTATGTTCTACCTATGGAGCCCATAAACCCTATGACATATTTTCACAAACCTCGTAACATCACCTATGTAACAAACTTATCTCAAGTTCGAACCCCGCATTCTCAGCGTGGCTAAATCTTTCGGTTAGTTTCAAATTTTAGTGATCATAACCTTACTTGTGACACACTCATGTCACTTACATTAATCTCATACTACTAAGGGTGACACAATCATATTTCTTCTATTTGCTATCTATTTCGCCTGGTCGACCGGTTCCTATATGTACTCTCGCATCAGAACTGACCCAAGATCTGCTATAATGGTTATACATCCAGGATATCATCTTGTAGTTGTCCCACCACCAAAATTTGGGCTAATGTTTCTCCTTACATGGACTAAACCCTATGATCACGGCCCTACCAGCCTCCCCCAATGTTCCCTTGGTCCTATCAACCTTGAGGAACAGGATGTTGCGGCTGCTGAAGACCTTCCTGGTCTTGTCCGAACCTACCGTTATGTGTTTGGAAATCTCTGGGGCAAACTCCCTTACCCCAATCTCCTTGCAGGAAGTGTCTCTCTTCCCGCTATTGTGCCTCACTGGCATTGTTCCCATCTACTTCCTAGTCTGACGTGTCCCATTTTCTTAATGTGGACATGTTCAATACAGGTGGTCCTACTTCCCCCATATAGGATACCTTTATGAGTTATTCCTCCTTTTCGTTGGCCTCCCTGGACATATCGGTGTGTCCTTTTCTCGAACTTAGTGGCCTGGATCCTGATTGCCACCTTCGTTGTCTCTTTGGCTCTGCTGGCCTTATGGAACTCATTATTGGCATGAACGGCCCTGACTGAATTCACCATCTCTTGTTAGGAATTTAATTTATCTGAATTATTTCGATGGGTCCCCTACTGGGCATACTCTCATATGGTGTCTCACTAGCACCGCTAAATTTAGTCTGGCTCTTAGGCTAGATTCTCCAACCCTATTCTATTTTTTTAATGGAAGCGTTGATGTAATCTCATAAATGCACGAACTTGGTGACATCGACCTTCATCGACTTTCCATCCACGCTTGTGTATACTGTTCATGAGTCCAAATTCACTTACGAACCTTCACCCAAACCCTCATTTAATTATCAACATACTTCTTCATATGTAGTGACTGACTCTCGTCATTTAATGGTTCCCCTACGAGCAAAAACTTTTGCCTGAAATTTTAATCCTGGTTGTTGCTCCCCTCTAACCTACACAATTGCCTTTGGATTCTCTCCTTCCAGTGGTCCGTTATAATTCCTCTCTATCCCGAATTCTTATAGGTGACTTTTCGAAAGAGTCCCCTTGACTCTACCCCTATTTATAACGTTAGGTGAGTCTAAAATAATACCGTCGTTATCTACAACGGTGCTTGGGGAAACTACCGCCCCGAGTGGTTATCCTATCTTCATATGAATGAATAATAATCATGGTGACTTAGATCATGATCAACATTCTCATAATTACTCTATGTCTTTTGCCTCTCCTCTCGTCCTGCAGCCCTTCTAACGTCCCTCGCTGGTCGTCCCATATTGGTCGGTGTACGAAACTCAATCGAACTCGTATATGAATGACTTAAACTACAACTAATAGTAGGTGAACGTAAGTCGGAGACGTAGAGGAGTACATCAATACTATCATAAGGCTCTATATCAAAAGAGCGCTACCCTGAAATCACAGTAAGTCGTACAGATCCTATAGACACTAGAACCTGATGTTGTTATACCATTTGTGATACCCCGTCTAATTAAACATCGGTTGATCAGTCCTTTATTGAATTAAAACAGGTTTCTCATATGGTTCACTCTTAGCATCAATGTAGAAAACTTTTAAATTACTAAACACCTAAGTGAAATTTGATCGGTGCCAAATTTTATCGATCTAAAAAAAATAACAGAACAATGCAGAAAAATAAATTTAAGCAATCATAAAGCACTTGTGCCCAACCATCACAATATATATAAATGAATAAAGGTTTTCTGAATAAAACATCGGCCAAAATCCAAAACCAAATATTTCATAATAATAAAGAACTATATGACTAAAATCTGTCAACGTACAACATGCCCATACATGGAATATAAAATGAGATCCTACACTAGATATGAATGAAGGAATCGTCTAATCAAATCTGATCGGCATCCACAGTGCTACAACTCTGAATCCCTTGAATGAAGTCACGCCTGGCGTCCCTATGGTTAGACACCTAAATAGTGGCAGATCGAGAAATGTGAGTATGAGGGGGCCAAACAATATATATTTATTTTTGTAGGGGCAAAAACTATAAAAATACATATTTTTTTCATAAAATTTTAAAACTTTTAGGTCAAAATTTAAAATTATTTGAAGTTTGGTGGCCAAGTCCCCCTTGCCCTCCTTTGTATCCGCCTCTGCGCTTAAAAGGTTTTGAAAATATTTTATAGCAAGTGTTAGAACACAAAATGTTTTGAAAATATTTAGCAATCGTGTATTACATTTAAAATTCGATTATTGATTACACATGTTCGCATACACTTTCCCTTGAGTTTTCCTCACCTCTCATCTATAGTGCACGCCCAACGTTCTATACTTAGCCCACTTAGCTACTCTAACCTAACTAACTAGACTAAATATTCAACTGAACTTATCTACACATCTAAGTTCCCGTACCTCCCATACAATACATCAATTCATTATCCCTTATGTTAATTATCAACGTAAGTAACATTACTCACATTTTATCTTATAAATTAATGCATTAAGTTTGTCCACTAAATTTATCATACTGATATTCACAATTTTAAATAACATTCACATATGTTATTACCTAAATCCTATAATTAAGTTTCTCGATTTAATACGGTATATATTTCCCACAAAATATATACAAATAAATATATATTTCACTATATTATCCTTATATCACATATTAAGGATTCATTGATTCAGATGTTCCTTCGACCCCAATTTATTATGTCATTCATAGTGGTCCGGATAGACCTCGACCCCAATGTAAATTATATATATATATATAGTCATGCTCTTCAACATACCTCATTAAACATACCTATTTTTTTAGATAGTAAAAATAATAATTTTGAGTTAATATTTTTATTTGGGTTCATAATATTTCAGTGTACCCCTGTAAAACATTCAACTCAAAATAATGTGTTTTGTTATTTTCAAAAAATAGGTAAAAAAAACCAACAGTTTAAAGGGTAACAACTGTTAGTTTTTTCACCTATTTTTGAAAAATAACAAAAAACATTATTTTCATTTAAATTTTTTTACAGGGTACAGTTAAATATCATGAACCCATATGAAAAATATCATCTCAATTTTTTTTACTGTTTTAAAAAATTGGTATGTTCATAGGTATGTTCGTAGGAGGTATGTTGGAGAGCCTGACTGTATATATATATATATATATATTGGTCTGGATGTTCTATCGACCCCCATATTATTTATGTTTGATATTGGTCCGGTTTGTCCACGGCCCCAAATCTAACTTTCATGTATTGGTCCAGATATTCCCTCGACCCCAATACATCTAATAAACTTTAGGTATTCACACCGCCTAAGTATTCAAATGATTGGTATTCACACAACCTAGGTATTCACACTTGTACGTAGTATATATCTCTCGTATACAGGCCGTACTTAATTTCTTCATGAATTATCCCACTTATCGTATTCATGTGTATTCACACAATTCTCATGTATTGGTCCGGATTTTCCCTCAACCCCAATACATTTAGTATACTTTATGCATTCACACTGCCTAAGTATTAATATGACAGGTATTCACACAACCTAATTATTCCCACTTGTATGTAGTATATTTCTCTCGTATACTCACCGTACTATTTGCTTTAAAATTTCTCACACTATCGTATTAATTCGAGCATTCACCCAACTCTGAGGGCCCTAGTTACCCTTTTATAAATTTCAATAGTTAAGCCTAACTCACCCTACTGGTCCACTTCATCAATCCAATTCCTAAACTCCCTGTAAATTTATTATCTTTTACTTGAATAATGTGCGGGAAAAAAATCAACCCAATTTCGTTCTCGTCTTAATCTTCACAATAAGACCAAACCATACTCCCATCATAAGCCTACCATAATATTTTAATCTCTCAATATTACATTACCAAAGTTCGAAAAAATGTCACAACAACGATTTAGGAATTTAAGGCAAAAAGGGGAAAATTTTAATTTTTCTTGGTAACCGAATCGATTCGCCCTAGTCCTAATCAATTCTCCTTATCCGAATCGATTCTCCCTTGGACAAATCGATTCAAAATGGTTCAAATTTGGCTACATCGTCTTCTTCATGCATTTTCACCATTAATATACCTCTAAACCTCATGAAACTTTACCAAACTTTAAACTAATCATTCCTAACCATTTCTAAATGAATTAGGATCAATTCCATTGTGACTTTTACACCAAGTCAACGCAATAACTATTGAAGAAAGGATTAAATCATAAAATCCTCAAAACCCTAGATTTCCATGTTGTTCCTCAATTTCTAAGATAAAACCCAGGTTTAATTTGTATTGATAATTACTCATTTACTGATTATCAATCCTCTACATATATGAATCACACTACATGAAATCCCTACCCATAACATGCATAAAAAAACCTTTTTCTTCCAAGAAGATGCATTATATCATCAATTTATGAAACCCTCCTAACATGGGTATTATAACTTCAAAATAATTGTAATAAACAACATTCCTTGAGGTTTGTAGGGTCTGATTTCGTGATGTTGATGATGAGTTTATGTTTCACTCTCTAAATCCCCACTCCTTAGCTGCTTAGGATGCAAGATTAAGGTCCAATTCTGCAAGAACACCTCTCAAGCGTTGAAAATTGGTTTTCACTTTTCTCTCTAATGTCTTGCTTTCGGTTTAACTATTTCTAATCGTCGCCTCAAGTTTTAAACAAAAGATATAACACTTATAATATCGTGTCTCCCTTAACCTCTATTTGCCAAATGACCAAAATGTTCTCAATAGATGTCGATTTGGTCTAAAATTGACCCGGGACCCAAACAATACCCCCGAGTACACTTTTTTTACTATTTTGACTCATTTGGGATCATTCATGACCTATAAATTATCATTTGAGTCACTAAAAATATATTTCCTTTCTCAACCTCTAATTAGTCTACATGCGACTTTCGATTGAGATAAAATAAAATACGCACATATCACTCACTATGCCCTATTACACTAACTATAAATTATTTAATATTCACCCTTAGTAAACATTATATCATAATATTAATCAGTATCTATCTCTCGATTAATATTTAATAATCACATTTATCAATTAATCACATTAAATTACTTCACTCATATAATTTAAATAAAACGTATTTTTCCCATTAATTCCCCGAATTAATTAAATTATAAATACATAAAAATATGGGGTATTACATTTTGGAAGAGACTTTGGTGAATATACATGACAACCATATGATCAGGTTCATCTAGAGGAATTTTGTGACCCGGTTCGATGTGTTAAGACACTTATAACTGAAAATGGGGTACAAATTAAGAGTCTCTCATTTATAAACATCTACAATAGCCATGACATATAAAATACTACATCTCGGTGGCCTATCCTCAGAGAAATGAGAAGGTTGAGGCTTCTAATAAAATTATGTTCAAAGAATTCATAAGAGATGAGAAAAAGTATATGATGATTAGGTGGGAAAGCTCCCCCATGTCCTATGGGCTTATCGTAAAATCCAAGTAGGTCAACTGGGGAAATGCCCAATAGACACCCCATTCTATTTCGTAAAGGTAGCCATAACTACTAGGAGTCTCCAATGGCCCAGAAACTAAACCAAGTTCACAAACACTTTTCTAAAGGTCAAAAACCTCAAACAGACCACAAAATCACCAAACATGATCAAAACAATCAAAACTGGGCCTAAAATCTCAGGGTGAAATGCACATGAATGATCGGTCAAGCACATAAAGTACCCATTACCGATCAATCATTAACGATAGATTTTTCCTACAAGAGAAGGTCTTCACCTACTAGTTGAGGGCATTAACTCCACAATCTTAAATGAATATCAAGAAGCATTTTTCCTTCCAAACAACCTTGAATCTCTCTCCATTTGTCTTGAAAAACCTCCATATGCTTAAATGTAGTGTCCCCACCTCTTGACTTAGCTTTTCTCACAGTATTCATTTAAAGAAACAACTAGAGACCCATTTCTTTTCATCTTACCTTTTCTTCTTTAAATGTACTTTTTCTTAAAAGTATCCTTAGATCCATCCCCAAGTAGTTTGGTCCAAAGGAGAGACCCCACTGAAGGGAAATGGAACTCACGTCACTTCACATGTACGTGATCTCACTCTTTTACTTTCAAGTCTTGCTACGAAAAGGGTGGTGTTGTGATGTAACACCACCATCAAGATGCTTTGTTTATGATTATTTTTCATATGTAGCTTCATCTTTCTCCAAAATTTCATGTTAAACAACGTTAACATTTATTGTACCTGCTGTAGATGTGTAGACATATTAAAGAAGCTCGGTCTGTAAAAACCAAGTAAAATCTTGTACGTATTCATCCCATTTTATTTATTTTCTCAAAAAAAAAACAAAATTAAAGCTTTAAAACCATGAACACCTTCATATAGAAGATCACTAGAGTATTTTGTGCTTAATGTTGGAAGTTTTGTCATTCCTTTAATGTTGAGTGGCCTTACTAGTGAATAAATCTCGTTCAAAATTACTTCGTGTAATGAAAAACCATATATTTTTAGATATGACTATGTTTCAATTTTTGACATCTCAAATGATCAATGAAGGGCCATATGTGTCACCTCGAGACTCTGTATGAGGTAAAATCCCTCTAGATTGTTCATAAACTACGTGGAGTTTGAATCTACCCATGAGAGTACGTTGGTTCACTCGGACTATTGTGAAAGTGAACAAGTTGAACTTTGTATATATTTGTGGGAACCCATTTCATCTTCAACCCATGAGAGTGGCCGACCAATCCCATTATGCCTAAAATGGCACCCGACCAAAATTATGGAGTAAAAATATGTAAACGGTCTAGGATTTGATTAAGTCTATCCCCAAGAATCTCGAGGAGATATTCAAGGGATTCATGGTTTATCGTGGGCATCATAGAGTTGTAACTGTAATTCTACAACTATAAATTGTGGCCCCTGGCCCAGGGCATGTAACCAATCATATTGAGAGATACTTAATAAATTAATAAACCTCTCCATGGACGTAGGCAAGTTGTCGACCCACGTACATAATTGTGTTGTGCGTGCGTTTGTATCCTTTCTTGCTTAATGATAATTGTTCTTCATAGATTCTTTATAGTGATATTTTTTGATTCCACAATTGGCGCCGTCTACGGGAAGTGATTATTATTCATACGAGAACACTTACTAACTGAAAGCCTACAATGTCTCACCAAAACAACAACATCCCTCAAGGCGGTGATGTTTAGGAAGAACTTGCCCCTTCCAGGGTGTGGTATGAAATTCTCTAAGAAAATCCAAGGATACGCTAGGAAATTCAACCTTTTGAAGAAAGTCGTAGACCACTTAGGTCCACGCAGATTTCTAGGTTAGTCGAAGCCTACGAGGCTCGACTTAGAGAGAAAGAAGAAGCCATGCGTCACCAAGAAGAAGAGAATGCTAGCGTAAAAAGGTGACTAAAAAGAATGGAGACAGATCTCCACATAAACACAAGATGATGCCATGATCAGAGTCTTATCCCTCAGGTGAGTGAATCTTATAGCCCTAGAAGGAGCCCTAGGCGCGGCCAAGGAAGATCTAAGAGTAACATGTTAGAAGATTGTTCATCAAAATGATTACAGCAAGCTCGACGCCATGAGAGTCCTGGTCGACAAGATAATGAAATCAGAAGCTTAGTCCGATAGGAGATGGATCAACATCCAGCCCACCGAGGAGCAAGATCCACACGAGAGCTAGTAAAAATAGCTTTTAACACTTAGATGAAGTCCCATTTTTCAAGGTAAATAGAAGAGGAGGAGCCCCCAAGAAATTTGCAATCCCAATATTCAAGATCTATGATGGGAAAACTGACATTATCGATCATGTCTGGTAGTATAGGTAGGCCATGACCTTGTAGATCCACGAATATGCATTGATGTGTCACATCTTCCCTTATAGTCTACACGACGTGGTACATAAGTGGTTCGAGATTATTCCACATAGGTCCATTAGGAGATTTAAGGCTCTAGATAAATTGTTCACTGCTCACTTAATAACTAGCAGCTCCAACCCCAAGCGGATGGATGCACTTCTCACAATAAAAAAAAAGCCACAGGAGAACCTCAAGGAGTAAGCTAAGAGGTTCTGGGAGGTTTTCAACGAGATTGAGGACTGCTCGGAGAAAGTTATCGTAACGTCCTTTAAGATCGGTTTATCGAGCACTTTTATATTGCACCAATCCCTAACTAAGAAGGAGGATAATTCCATTGACAACCTAATGTCTCGTATTAAAAAATACACCAAAGTCGAAGATGCAACCCATCTTAATACATGGGACAATGGTCGCACGAAGATGATTAAATAGACAGGGAAAAATTATTCTTAGAAGAAAGGAAACAAGAATGGGAGTAGGAATGGCTCCAAAAACAACAACAAAAATGACCCCTCGAAAGCGTTCCAAGCTGTCAATATAGTATTAAAGGAATCGATATACAAAATTCTCTACAAGATCAGGGAAGAGCCATCTGTAAAATGGCCCAAGAAGATAGGAGGAGACCTAAAAAAATGGAACAACGCACTAAGATGTGCATTCCACAAAGAGGGTGGTCACAAAACTGAACACTTCAAAGCACTCAAGTCTCATCTCAAGGAATTAGCCCATATTGGCCATCTTCATGAGTTTGTAGATATGAAAATAGACAAGGTCACGATGAACGTTGATAAAAAAACCAGATAACATCCTCTAAGAAGATATGGGCAACGAGTTCATAGTAATTCATAGGGCATTAGACCTTAAGAAAGTATAAGAGAACACTATTCGGACGGAAGTCAAAAAGCTTACTATCATTATGCAAGATTTTCACATAGATCCGACCAAGACTCAGGTCGGGAAGCATCAGTGACCAGAAGACGTCGACTATAGTAGACACATTGGGTTTATCAAAGATGATTATTTGCGATAAGAACCCCACATAATGATGCATTGGTCATCACACTCATGATAGGAAATTAGGACATCAACAGGCTGCTGGTGGACCAAGGTAGCTCTTCCAAAGTGATGTACCAAGAGTTGTTACACAAATTGAAGTTAAATATCATTGACCTAAAAGAGGCCACCATTCCATCGGTTGGCTTTTGAGGAAAGATAACTATGCCGATAGGAAAAATAATCCTACCAGTTAGGGAAGGAAATATTTCAAAGATGATCGAGTTTCTTGTGGTAGACATCGATTCCCCCTATTGCTCCATCCTAGGCTGGGGTTGGATCCATGCCATGAAGGTTGTACCATCCTCGTATCGTTAAAACCTCAAGTGCATTACATATCGGGGTGTGGTCGAGATTCTTAGCGACCAGGATATGGCTAGAAAATGCTTCATTACATCCATCCTCCCAAAACAAGAGAAGAATAAAGACAAGAAGAAGGTCGAGGAGGAAGCCCAGGAAGGGTTATTGCCTTCCAAATAGCAATTACGGTACGATCGAATAGTGGTAGAGGAAACCAGGGTCCACCCCACGAAGAGGGTTGTTGAAGAACTGTAAGAGGTTGTAGAGGAAAATAACTCACTTAAAAGGAGGTTTCTAATAGGTGCCTCTCCCACCGGCCGAGAAAAAAAGGAGCTAACCACATTCCTCCAAAGAAATCATGATTTCTTCTCTTGGGAATCGTACGAGCTTCCTGGGATATATCCCACCGTTGCATGTCATCGAATGCACGTCGACCCAATTTTAAAACCAGTCACTCAGAAGGCTCGCCGAACAGCCCCCGAAAAAGAAATGGAAGTAGATAAGGAGGTTAGAAAATTATTGGATGCAGGTTCCATTCGGGAAGCTCAGTTCCCCAAATGTCTATCCAACCCAATCGTAGTTCCCAAGATCAATGGAAACTGGAGGGTATGTATTGATTTTACCGACCTCAATAGGGCTTGCTCGAAAGACAGTTTCCCTCTCCCAAAGATAGATCAGCTAGTCGACGCCACGACAATGCATGAAAGGATGAGCTTTCTAGACGCTTACTTAGGATACCACTAACTCCCACTTTATGATCTAGACCAGGATAAGACTTCCTTCGTAACCCCTTTTGGGTTATATTATTACAAAGTCATGCCATTCGGCCTAAAAAATGCTTGAGCGACTTATAATCGGTTAGTCACCAGGATGATTAAGAAATTGATGGGAGAAATGATGGAAGTATACATTGATGACATGCCTATCAAAATCAAACACAAGAGTGACCACTTATCAGACCTAGCAAAAACCTTTGAGATCCTCAGGAAATATTGGATAAAACTTAATGCTAGCAAGTGTTCATTCGGTGTCCAATCAATAAAGTTCCTAGGATACCTAGTCAGCAAAAGAGGGAACGAATCAAACCCTGATCAGATTAATGCCATCAGAAAAGTCCATCTCCCTTACAGGATAAGATATTTCGAGAAGCTTATCGACATTCTCACTGCACTCAATCGCTTCATCTCCAAGTCTTCGGAGCGCTGTCGACTATTTTTCTAACCGTTGGAGAATAAAGGCCTAGTATGGAACGACAACTGCTCAAAGCCCTAGAAGAACTCAAGTCTTACCTCAGCAAGCCATCCTTGCTCATGATTCCAAGCGAAAGTTATCCCTTATACGTTTACCCTATCATGTGAGGCCATGCCGTAAGCTTCAATTTGATATGAGAGAAGGAGGGAGGTCAATAGTCGGTTTACTACACAAGTAAGACGCTTCTAGATGCCTAGCAACGTTATCTGCCCCTGGAGAAGCTCGCCTATGCCTTAGTGGTAGCCTCGAGGAAGCTGAAGCATTACTTTGAGTCTCATTCTATTATCGTGATTACCTCATATCCCCTCAAAGTTGTTTTAAGGAAAGCTGGCCTCTCCAACCAATTGTCAAAATGGTCGGTCGAGCTTGGAAGATTTAATATCCACTTTAAACTAAGCACAATAACTAAATGGAAATTTCTAGCTGATTTATCATTGAATTCATGGGAAACCAGTCTACTACCCAATTATAAAATGACTAACCGACAGAAGAGGAAGCAAAATTCTTCGATTGGACCATTTATGTTGACGGACCCTCCAACTCTAGGGGTCAGGGATAGGCATTGTATTGGTTACCCTGAAGAATACTATGCTCGAATAGGGATCAGGTTGGGATTTGAAGCCTCCAACAATGAAGAGAAATATGAAAAGATGATCATCGGCCTGCGCAAAGCACAACTGCTGAGGGAAAAATACCTTCGGGTATTTGGTGATTCAAAGCTAGTGTACAAGTAGATAAGTGGAGATTTTAACACCAAGGATGAGAGGATGGAAGCTTACCTAGTTTTTATAATGGGAATTATGGAAAAGTTTGATAAAGTCTAGTTCAGCAGTTCCCCATGGGGCAGAACTTTCATGTCGACGCCTTAGAAACTCTAAGCTCTACCATTGACTTCGATTTAAAAAGAACCATTCAGATAGAATTCCCCGCGCATTCAAGCATCAAACGGCTAGTCGTAGCTGAGAAAGTCCTCCACATAGAAAGGGCACCCTGTTGGATGGATCCCATCATGACTTAGCTACAGAGAAACACACTGCCAGGCGAAAAGAGATCGGCGCACCAGATAAGAGTCAAGGCTACTCACTTTCAGTTATACCAAGGAAAAACTTTATAAAAAGTCATTCACTGGACCTTACCTCCAATGCGTTCACCTAGAATATGTTGACCAGGTTCTTAGTGAACTTCATGAAGATATTTGTGGGAGTCATGTAGGAGGAAGATCATTGGCTTTTCGATCAATCAAAGAAGGGTACTTATGGCCGTAGATGTAGAAGGATGCTGGAATTTATGTTCGCAAGTGTGAAATATGCCAGAAGCACTCCCCTATGGTACACCATCCTGCTAGCAACCTCAAGTCATTAACTAGCCTTGGAATTTTGCCCAGTGGGGCATGAATATCATAGGGACGCTGCCTACCACATCTGGGAATCGAAAGTATCTACTGGTCGGCACTAACTACTTCACTAAATGGGTAGAGGTAGAACTGCTCGCGAACATTTGGGACTCTGGTATGATAATGTTAATATAGAAGAATATCATCATCCTTTTTGGGATACCAACAACGATCATTACTGATAATGGCACGCAGTTCAAAAGTGGTTTCTTTCAAGAATTTTGCGATAAGCATAGAATCAAGCATCACTTTAGTTCTATGGCATATCCCCAAAGAAAAGGGGAAGCTGAAGCTTCCAACAAGATAATGATTGATGGACTAAAAAAATATTGTAAAGAGCTAAAGGGTCCTGGCTATATGAACTACCCCACATTTTATGGGATTATCGTACAATTCCCAGGCGAGAAACTGGAGAAATCCCTTTTGCGCTCGCCTATGGTATGGAGGCAGTCATCCCATTGGAAGAAGTAATCCCTTCTATGAGAACCACCTTGGTCAACCAAGGCTTCAATGATGAAGCATTACTCAATTAAATTGACTTAGCTGATGAGCGACGAGAACTGGCACTAGTTAAGTTAGCATCCTACCAACAGAAACTGGCTAAACAATAAAACCAAAAAGGCAATCATCCTCGGTAGTCCTGTAAGACCATAAGGCAAAAAACTAGCACCAAATTGGGAGGGACATTTCATGATAATAAAGGACAACCTACAGGGAGCATATCACTTGGAAATGCTAGAGGACAGGGAGATACCAATGGACTAGAATGCAGCCAACCTTAAGAAGTTATACTTTTAAACTTCTATATCTTTTATTTTGCAGCAACATGAGTTTAGTCTAATTTTCATTTACAAAATGATGTTTCCTTTTATTTATCATTTTAATCAATAAAGTTCGATTGGCCCGCGCATTCTGAACATCTTGGTTGTTTAATGTCTCTTGATTGAACCTCAATACGCATCTTTTCTAATCAATATACTCCTGTCAAATCATAACAAAGCTCCTGTGGTTACAGCAGTGTGCTAGACTTATTCCAATCAAGAAAATATAAAATACATGAAGCAAGGTTTACATTTAACCTTCCTCAGGTCTTTGATGAAAACAAAATTGGCCTCTTGAGTTTCTCTGGCAATAATAAAAGACATACATGGGATCCTTAGGAAATAAAGCCAACTCAAGGTTAGTCGTTAACTTAGGTTGGTTGAGAAATCCTGCTAGGGAGGATGTCCCATTAACCAGGTACATTATCGCCATCGCCCTACTTAGGCTTAAGGAAGTGTGATAACACAACCTAAAAGGTAAAGTGGACGAAATGATATGGCTAAGCATATTGGATTGGGAGAATGTTCAAACACGAGATAACAAAAACTCAACATCGTTTATTCGGCTAAAAGGCCAAAATGATTAAAAAAATTGTATTTATAATTCGTACTACATTTTCATATATCAAGTATTCTTGGTCAAACAATGATGTCAAGCAATCAATAAATAAGGTTAATACATCTTTCGTCAATACACACTCAAAACATAAATAACCATCTGCACCTTTTATTAAAAAATATATGATTACATTTACATCAACTGAACAAGAAATACTTAAAGACCTATGTTGCTCCATGACAACGAGCAAGTTAGTCCACTACTTAAGATCTTCGACCATCATCACGATGAGGAACTAAGTATTCCTCTAGGCATGGCTCCAAAAGCTGTGCATGAATATCATCTATTAGGATCCAACGACCATCCCTCAAAAAGAGATTCCCCCCACCGGATGGGTGAATAGTGTAATACTTATACCACAGGGCTAATTCCTTAGGAAGTTTCAATTCCTTAAGAGCGATCAGCCATTCCCTAGAAAAAGTAAGGTCTTTTGCCTCTTTTAGTCTTACTGGGGCATCTGATTAACCTTGGTCATAACCATCAACCCGGACCTGCCGAGGACCCCTTAGAAATAAATGTCTTAATCGAGTGACGTCCCTATAGAGACCAACAGTGATAACATAAGCTCACCTAATGTCTTCTTTTAGCTCCTCAATCTCCCTCTTGGAAGCTTGATTATCAGTTTGAGCAACTATAGCAAATGATGAAAATGATCCTCGCAGCACAAGAGGGGGACCAGGTGGAGTGTTTTCCTTAAGATAAACAATTTCTCTTCTGAAATCATCATGCTCCCTCTATAATAACTCCCCCACCAGGTTGATTTCGGATGCATCCAGAAGTTTTTCCTTCAAGATGTCCATCTCCTCCTACACAGAGGCATCGATTTCCTCCATTTCCTCGAGCATATCCTTGAGCTTAGCAACTACCTCAGATTGATTTTGTTAATGCTAGTTTCTCGCCCTAAAGGATTTAAAGATCTATACAGAACCTCGATGTGATTGAGCGCTTATGTTTGGGCCAAGAATATGGCGTAGAAGGGAGTTAGGAGGAATATAATAATCTAAATCAATGTGCTACTGTGACACCCCTACTAATTAAATACCGGGTAGCTACTCCTTTATTAAATTAATTCAAAATGACAAGTTGGTTCAGTTAATAGCATCACTGTCGAAAACATTTTAATAATTACTAACCACCTAGTATTTAAAAAGTAAGTGCCAAATTTTAAGTTAAGTCTGATTAACATGAAATAAAAGAATAATTGAAGGACAACAAAATCCATTCACCATAATGAAGTAATGAAATAACCAACAATAATACTAATAAATCCGGAGGAAAACACCTCACAACAATCCCAACAAATGGAAATAATACTACAAGTCTGAATCCTGAATAATTACATGCCAAAAGACTGAATAACTGAAATAAATGAAATGTCTCTAAAAGAAATGGGCGACATGCCCTACAACTGATAACTGATAAATATCGAGTCAAGATCGATGAAGTGTCTACAAGCAAAGTCCTGTAACTTCCAAAAACAGCTACAGCTCGTCACCTGAATGAGAATCCTATGCATGGTGTCCTTGTGGCTGGGCACCTAAAATGGTTTTTACAAAAATAGATTTGAAAGAAAATGGGTCCGAGCCCGAAAGTGGAAAACATTTTGAAAACAGCAAGTGTTTTAATAACATTAAAACATTAAATGCAAAGTACATGTTAGGACGTGCACTCACATGAAATTCTCACCTCTCGACTACATGTGCACTCCTAACGTACCGTACCCATCTACATGATATACACATCTAACCAAACCGTAATAAGTTCTACCCCTAACTACTCGATCCCCATATTACATTCTAGCGTTATCAAATAAGTAAAGGGCTTCACTTAAACATAGATTCTCAATTAGTAACATAATTCACTATCAGTTAACCCGTTATGTTCTCTCACTACATTACCATAATTATGTTAACAATAACAACATGAAAGTTCCCATTAATTAAGCGTATATTATTCACGTCATAAATATACAATACAAGCACCCCGAGACTAGATGCGATGCACACATACTCTGCTATCCATCCCGGTGCATCACGTACATAAGGATCACATATTCCGAATTTCTCAGGAATAGTTCACAGATAACAACATCACAAATAATGGAGGCGAACACAGTCACATCACATGGGTCACGCACATACCTGCGCTCCCACGATCAGCAGACTTATTAACATCCCAATAAGTCCTTCTCTGACCTATGTTCATCGAGGTAACCAGTCTATATCCGGGCAACACAAGGATTAGAGGGCCCTAAGCGAATGCAAACCTCCCGTGATAGCAAGTATGGTAGGTATGTCATACACATAAAATGAATACATATACTAAGTATGCACACGTCTTAGTAATCACCATAATATATTGGTACATATCTCTTCTCGTACTGACATATAATACTACACCATTTATATGTTCCCGGTTAATATAATTAATTTGGTCGTCAATAGTTCTCGCATCGTAATAGGCACTCACGTCCTAATCCACAATTTCCTTTAGTTTCAAACTACACTCCTAGGTTTTACTCCTCATTATATCCCAATCATCCCAAATATATCACTCTATCATCAAGGAAGTGTTAACTGTACATAGAAACAAGGGTACGGGACACTCGGGATCAAAACAGGCTAAAAAGCCTAAACTGTCAACTCGTTTGAAGTCTCGTTCGAACGAGGCTGTTCGAACGAGACTTCGTTCGAACGAACTGCGTCTTCTAACGAGATCTTGTTCGAACGAAGTGGGCTTTCTAACGAGATCTCGTTTGAACGATCTTATCGAACGAACTTCACCCTCGTTAGAAGTCAATGGTCAACTCGTTAGAAGCTCGTTCGAACGAGCTCATTCGAACAACCTGAGCAGGTCTTCTCACGAGTGGCCAGTTTCAAGCCCAAAATTCCTTATTTCATTTTTTCCTCTTTTCTTCACTTCTAATCTTCTCTAAACATTAGTCCAACAATATATCAAGGTTCCTAATCGTCTCTAAACATACATAGGTCACCTACTAACGTTTTTTTGGGGATTAAATCATTATAACCATCATCCAAATATCAAATCTCTACATATTTTTCCCCAATTTCAAACACATGAACCCTAGAATTTATAATTCATCTAGAAGTCTAATTAAATCCGTTTTTAGTTTCATACTAATTGTAATATCATCAGAATAATCATCAACTACAAATCTACATGCAATTTCCTCATCAAGAATGTAATTTCTATTTCCAATTTAATGGGTTTTCCATTAACTCCCAATAACAAATCAGATTTTTAACAATTCCTACACATGGAAGAAACATTCTCTATAAAAACGAAATTAAATCACTTGCCTTAATGGTAACTCTGGATTTGATGACGAATTTGATGAAGTATACCCTCTCTCTCAGCAGAATCCTTCTATCTCTCCCTCTACAAGCTCTTCTCTAATGGTGGCTATGGAGGCTAGGGTTTTGTCTTAGGAACAACTTTCACTAACCTCCGTAGTCTATTTGGGTATTAGTGGGCTTAGTGGGTTAATGCCTAATCAGATATTAATTCCCAATTTTCGTAGCTTTTAATTCCTCAAAATTCAAAATTACCAAACTACCCTTATACGTTGCCGGTATGGCCTAAAAATGCCCCAGGACCCAAACCAAACTCCCGGCTAGTGTTTTCTGACTATTTCGACCCTTCCGGACGCGTTGGCGCACTCAAAATGACCATACGGATAATAGAAATAAAATTTTCTTTTTAATTATCATAATTATATACCATGACGCGACTGTCACACGCGTCTCAACAAAATTTCCAAATTGTCGTATTTCAGTCTCACGACAAATTTCATAATTATAAATTCATATATAATCATATATGCACATATAATCAAATACCAACTCGCATCTTGCTAGTATTTTAACCCGGATTAATTTCCAATTAATACGCATTTAATTTAATTAATCCCATAAATAATTATCACAAAAATACGGGGTATTACATACTTCCCCCCTAATAACTGAATTTCGTCCCGAAATTCGAAACTAGAAAGTACCTGGTAAGAACAACTCTGGATAACGTTTGCGCATCTCATACTCGTGCTCCCATGTGGATTCCTCGACATTATGATGTCGCCACTGAACACGCACTAACGGAACGATCTTTGACCGCAGTTTCCGCTCACTTCGGTCCAAAATAGCAATCGACCCCTCCTCGTAGGAGCTATCAGGTTGGAGATCGATGTCCTCCAAAGCAATATGAGAATGAGCCAAATTGTCTCTAAGATATTTCCTTAGCGAGGAAATATGAAATACATCGTGAATCCGATGCAAATGCTCCGGTAATCCAAGCCTATACACAACCGGTCCAATCCGCTCAATAATAGGAAATGGTCCCACATATCTCGGTGCCAACTTCCCTTTCTTCCCGAAATGCATAATACCCATCATAGGAGATACTCTGAGCAAAACCTGGTCCCCCACTTGAAACTCTCTGAAGAACCTCTTCGCATCAGCATAGCTCTTCTGCCGATCCTGAGCTACCCGAATGCGACTCCGAATCAATTTTATCCTCGCCGAAGTATCCTGAATCACTTTCGGCCCAAGTAGTTTGTTGTCCCCCACCTCCAACCAACATGCTGGGGAACGACAAGGTCTACCTTACAATGCCTCAAATGGAGCCATGCCAATGGTGAACTGGTAGGATTTGTTGTAAGTAAACTCTGCCAGTGGAAGATACTGCTCCCATCCACCCCAAAAGTCAATGATACCCATACGTAGCATATCCTCCAACATCTGGTTTGTACGTTCGGATTGCCCATTGGTCTGCGGGTGATACGCCGTACTCAACCGCAATTCCGTGCCCATGGCCTCCTGAAAACTCTTCCAAAACTGTGAAACAAATATCTTGTCTCGGTCAGACACGATATTTAAGGGCACACCGTGAAGTCTCATTATCTCTAAAATAAAGAGCTGGGCATACTGTCCCGCAGTGTAGTCTGTCCTTACGGGTAGAAAATGAGCGACTTTGGTCAACTTGTCCACAATTACCCAAATGGAGTCGTGACCTCTCTGTGACGTAGGCAACCCCGTGATAAAGTCCATGGATATGCTCTCCCACATCCACATCGAGACCACCAACGGCTGTAGCAGTCCTGTCGGTCTCTGATGATCCACTTTTACTAGCTGACAAGTGGCGCATTTAGAAACAAACTCGGCAATATCTCTCTTCATCCCGCTCCACCAATACTGACATCTCATGTCTTGGTACATTTTGTCCCCACCGGGATGTACCGCGAACCGTGAGCCATGCGACTCTGCCATCACCTCGTGCCGTAATTCCTCCCCTTCCAGAACTACTAACCTCCCATTGAAGCGTAATCCCCCGTCTGAGCTAACGGTATAGGACTCGGCTCCCTCTGCTAGTAATCGAACTATCTGCTCCTGACAAGTGGAGTCATCTACTTGTGCTTTTACCACCCTCGTGACAATCTGCGGCGTAACAGTCATTACCGACATGAATGATCGGGCCACTGCATCCTGGTGTCCCAATTCCTTCCACTTAGCCTTCCACACCTCTGCCACTTCATCTCCTGGCCTACGGCTCAACGCGTCTGCCACCACGTTAGCCTTTCCCGGGTGATACTGGATATCAAACTGATAGTCCTTCACAAACTCAAGCCACCTTCGCTGCCGCATATTCAACTCCTTCTGCGTGAATAAGTACTTTAGGGACTTGTGGTTTGTGAATAATCGAAACTTCTCCCCCAAAAGATAATGTCTCCATATCCGAAGGGCAAATACAACTGCCGCCAACTCCAAGTCATGAGTGGGGTAATTCTTCTCGTGAGGCTTTAGCTTTCGAGAAGCATAAGCTATGTCCTGACTCTCCTGCTGCAGGACACCTCCAAGTCCTTGTAAGGACGCATCGGTGTAAACCAAATACTCAACTCCCGGTCTCGGCAATGCTAACACAGGAGCTGAGGTCAACTTATCATTCAACTCATCAAATGCCAACTGACAGGCATCACTCCAAATGAATAACACACCCTTACGAGTTAGATGTGTCAAAGGACCTGCAATCTTCGAGAATCCCCGAATGAACCTCCTGTAGTATCCTACTAGGCCTAAGAAACTACGAATCTCTATCGGTGTCGTGGGCTATCCCCACTCCCTCACTGCGGATACCTTCCCCGGATAAACAGATATTCCCCGGTCGGAAATAATATGTCCCAAAAACTGGACCTCCTTCAGCCAAAACCCGCATTTCTCATACTTTGCATACAACTCGTTCTGACGTAGTGTCTGCAAAACTTGCCTCAAATGCTCGGCGTGCTCCTCCTCTATCTGGGAGTAAACCAGAATATCATCGATGAAGACAATGACAAACTGATCTAGGAAATCCCTGAACACTCTATTCATCAAGTCCATAAACACTGCTGGAGCGTTGGTCAAACCAAAAGGCATAACTCGGAACTCGTAAGAACCATATCTCGACAAGAACACAGTCTTTGAGACATCCTCCTCCCTGATACGCAACTGATGGTATCCCGATCTCAAATAAATCTTTGAGAAGAAAGAATCTCCTCTCAACTGGTCGAATAAGTCATCGATTCGAGGCAACGGATACTTATTCCGTATCGTGAACTTATTCAACTCTCGGTAGTATACACACAATCTTAGTGAACCATCTCTCTTCTTCACGAACAACACAGGGGCATCCCACGGTGAAGTACTCCTCCGTATAAACCCCTGACCCAACAACTGTTCAATCTGATCCCGTAACTCCCTCATCTCAGCTGGAGCCATACGGTACGGTGCGCGTGCTATAGATCTCGTACCTGGCAATAAGTCTATAACAAAGTCTATCTCTCGACTGGGGGGTAGGCCTTGTATATCCTGAAACACATCAGAATACTCCCTGACAACTGGGATCGAATCTAAAGGAATCACAACCTCCTTAGAGGTATCCTCCTCTATGTAATACAAATGAGCGGTCGAGCCTCCCTCTGGGAGAGGCATCGCCACTACAAACATCTCTTGCCCTGGAATGGCAAAAACAATGCTCCCACCGAAGCAATCAATCATGGCTCTATAATTAGCGAGCCAATCCATACCGATAATCACATCGTTAACATGCATATCTAATACCAACATATCTGCAGGTAATACCAGACTACCAATCTCTACCCCCACTCCCCGGCATATAAAGAAAATAAGTGACCACTCCCCAATGGTGAGTCTACACACGTCACTGTGCTCTCTGCCGTAGCTAATAACCCTAAAGCTTTCGCAAAATGTGTATCTATAAAGCAATGCGTTGCCCTCGTATCAAACAAAACCCGACCCATAGTACCATGGATAGGAAACATACCCTCAATCGCGGGTGGTGCCTGCGGAGATGCTGCCTGGTGGACGTTATAGACACGTCCATACTGTAACTGTCCCTGCTGCACAGGAACTGCTGGAATGGCTGGAAGAGCTGGCACCTGGGCTGGGGCTGGGAGGGCTGGTGGAAAAAGTGGCCTCTGTGGCTCATGTCGAGCACCCTGCTGCTGCTGCTGCGGGGCCCTACCCCTATCAGGACAGTCCTGGCATTTATTACCAGTCTTGCCACAAACAAAACACTTCCCCAGAAAGTTCCCCCCTCTTGGTCCTTGCTGCCCCCGGCCTTGGTGGCCGTTACCATTCCTCCACTGGCCCTGCTGGCCCTACTGAAACTGATGCTGACCATTCTAACCCTGCTGGTTCTGATGGCCGTTCAGACCCTGATGGCCCTGCCGGAAACCTCCCTGTCTGTGCCTGAAATTTTCGGACCTGAACCTCTTGTGATCCCCCTGCTGGGTACCCTGATCACCCTGCCTCTGCCCCTGAATAGATTGTGCCCCACTGGCACCATTTCCTCCAGTCCTGCCCTGATGGCTAGACTCTCCCGATCGCTTGCCCTCAGCCATGTGAAAACGGTGATCCTGGCAATGGAGCAATGCAGCGTTGACCACATCAGAATAAGTGGCTAACGAGAGGTTCCCTAACAAGTGCTGACGAATCCTCCAGGTCAACCCGTCCATGAATTTTTGTATCTTCTTTTCCTCAGTCGGTATCTCATCCGGAACAATGTTCAGAAGATCAGTAAATTCGTCCTCATACTCGGCCACAAGCTTACCCTCCTGTCGAAGGCTCATCAGCTTCCTCCTCATTTCCGTGTGAACAGCTGACGAAAAGTACTTGCGGTTGAACCGCGCCCAGAACTCCTGAATAGTGAGAGTATCCCTCTCCTCTACGGTGGTAATAGACTCCCACCACTGCAGTACTGACCCCACTAGCTTAAAAGTAGCTAGTATCTGCTTCTGGACATCTGTGCACTCATACATCCTCAAGTGCCGCTATATATCCTTCCTCCACTGACTCGAAACTACCACATCGGAGCTACCTGCGAACTCCGGAGGGTGTGCTTTCTGAAAAGCATCACGTACCCGTTCCCAAGCAGACGGGAATGCATGTGCCTGAACTGGCGCGGCTATCGACGCCTGAGGTGGTGCCTGCTGAACTACTGCCAGTGCGGCATTTACCGCCTGAGCCACAATGGATGCAACCTCGGCGGCATTCATCGTGCCCTGAGCTGGTGTGGGCTGTGGTTCTGGCGTCGCATCCCTGGGAACCCTTCGTGCACGTCATGGAGGCATCTAAAATAAGAATGAAGTTTATAAGTTTGCAGTTATAAACTTAAAATGGCTGAAGAACGTAGCATATAGAAAAGAATACAACAGTCCTAAAGTATAGGGCTCTACATCAAAGGAAGCTCAGCGGAAACATAATAAGCCGTTCAGATCCTAAAGGACACTAGAACCTGATGCTCTGATACCACCTGTGACACCCCGACTAATTAAATGCCGGGTAGCTACTCCTTTATTAAAAATGCCAAGTTGGTTCAGTTAATAGCATCACTGTCGAAAACATTTTAATAATTACTAACCACCTAGTATTTCAAAAGTAAGTGCCAAATTTTAAGTTAAGTCTGATTAAAATGAAATAAAAGAATAATTGAAGGACAACAAAATCCATTCACCATAATGAAGTAATGAAATAACCAACAATAATACTAATAAATCTGGAGGAAAACTCCTCACAACAATCCCAACAAATGGAAATAATACTACAAGTCTGAATCCTGAATAATTACATGCCAAAAGACTGAATAACTGAAATAAATGAAATGTCTCTAAAAGAAATGGGCGAAATCCCCTACAACTGATAACTGATAAATATCGAGTCAAGAGAGATGAAGCATCTACAAGCAAAGTCCTGTAACTTCCACAAACAGCTACAGCTCGTCACCTGAATGAGAATCCTATGCATGGTGTCCTTGTGGCTGGGCACCTAAAATGGTTTTTACAAAAATAGATTTGAAAGAAAATGGGTCAGAGCCCGAAAGTGGAAAACATTTTGAAAACAACAAGTATTTTAATAACATTAAAACATTAAATGCAAAGTACATGTTAGGACATGCACTCACATGAAATTCTCACCTCCTGACTACATGTGCACACCTAACGTACTATACCCATCTACATGATATACACATCTAACCAAACCGTAATAAGTTCTACCCCTAACTACTCGATCCCCATATTACATTCTAGCGTTATCAAATAAGTAGAGGGCTTCACTTAAACTCAGATTCTCACTTAGTAACATAATTCACTATCAGTTAACCCGTTATGTTCTCTCACTACATTACCATAATTATGTTCACAATAACAACATGAAAGTTCCCATTAATTAAGTGTATATTATTCACGTCATAAATATACAATACAAGCACCCCGAGACTAGATGCGGTGCACACATACTCTGCTATCCATCCCGGTACATCACGTACATAAGGATCACATATTCCGAATCTCTCAGGAATAGTTCAAAGATAACAACATCACAAATAATGGAGGCGAACACAGTCACATCACATGGGTCACGCACATACCTGCGCTCCCACGATCAGCAGACTTATTAACATCCCAATAAATCCTTCTCTGACCTATGTTCATCGAGGTAACCAGTCTAAATCCGGGCAACACAAGGATTAAATGGCCCTAAGAGAACGCAAACCTACCGTGATAGCAAGTATGGTAGGTATGTCATACACATAAAATCAATACATATACTAAGTATGCACACGTCTTAGTAATCACCATAATATATTGGTACATATCTCTTCTCGTACTGACATATAATACTACACCATTTATATGTTCCCGGTTAATATAATTAATTTGGTCGTCAATAGTTCTCGCATCGTAATATGCACTCACGTCCTAATCCACAATTTCCTTTAGTTTCAAACTACACTCCTAGGTTTTACTCCTCATTATATCTCAATCATCCCAAATATATCACTCTATCATCAAGGAAGTGTTAACTCTACATAGACACAAGGTTATGGGACACTCGGGATCAAAACAGGCTAAAAAGCCTAAACTGTCAACTCGTTCGAAGTCTTGTTCGAACGAAGTTGTTCGAACGAGACTTCGTTCGATCGAACTGCGTCTTCTAACGAGATCTTGTTCGAACGAAGTGGGCTTTCTAAGGAGATATCGTTCGAACGATCTTATCGAACGAACTTCACCCTCGTTAGAAGTCAATGGTCAACTCGTTAGAAGCTCGTTCGAACGACCTGGGCAGGTCTTCTAACGAGTGGTCAGTTTCAAGCCCAGAATTCCTTATTTCATTTTTTCCTCTTTTCCTCACTTCTAATCTTCTCTAAACATTAGTCCAACAATATATCAAGGTTCCTAATCGTCTCTAAACATACATAGGTCACCTACTAACGTTTTGTGGGGATTAAATCATTATAACCATCATCCAAATATCAAATCTCTACATATTTTTCCCCAAATTCAAACACATGAACCCTAGAATTTATAAGTCATCTAGAAGTCTAATTAAATCCGTTTTTGGTTTCATACTAATTGTATTATCATCAAAATAATCATCAACTACAAATCTACATGCAATTTCCTCATCAAGAATGTAATTTCTATTTCCAATTTAATGGGTTTTCCATTAACTCCCAAGAACAAATCAGATTTTTAACAATTCCTACACATGGAAGAAACATTCTCTGTAAAAAACGAAATTAAATCACTTACCTTAATGGTAACTCTGGATTTGATGACGAATTTGATGAAGTATACCCTCTCTCTCAGCAGAATCCTTCTATCTCTCCCTCTACAAGCTCTTCTCTAATGGTGGCTATGGAGGCTAGGGTTTTGTCTTAGGAACAACTTTCACTAACCTCCGTAGTCTATTTGGGTATTAGTGGGCTTAGTGGGTTAATTCCTAATCAGATATTAATTCCCAATTTTCGTAGCTTTTAATTCCTCAAAATTCAAAATTACCAAACTACCCTTATACGTTGCCGGTATGGCCTAAAAATGCCCCGGGACCCAAACCAAACCCCAGCTAGTGTTTTCTGACTATTTCGACCCTTCCGGATGCGTTGGCGCACTCAAAACGATCATACGGATAATAGAAATAAAATTTGCTTTTTAATTATCATAATTATATATCATGACGCGACTATCACACGCGTCTCAACAAAATTTCCAAATTGCCGTATTTCAGTCTCACGACAAATTTCATAATTCTAATTTCATATATAATCATATATGAACATATAATCAAATACCAACTCGCATCTTGCTAGTATTTTAACCCGGATTAATTTCCAATTAATACGCATTTAATTTAATTAATCCCATAAATAATTATCACAAAAATACGGGGTATTACAGCTACATCCAACAAAATAAGCAACAAAGTCAATAAGAATCAACAATGAAACATAAAATTTTCTTTTCATTTAATCAAAAGGAACAGGCCAGTGCAAAGGAAGGGAAGAAGCAAAAATACAACATATGAACAAAATAAGAACAGAGCCCAAATTCCTAGCAGGACTTTAGGAGGCCTCAACCTAATCAAACATCGAGGGACCCTTCCCCTTGTCAGCAGCTTGGTCAGCAGTGACCTCACCTACACCAGCACCAGAGGTAGCTCCTCCACCTGGAATGATGATCCCCATAGGATTTCCCATTGCATCTCCTAGAGTATGAGTAATGGACTCCATATCATTTTGAGCATCATGTTAAGAAAATGGGGATACCTTGAAAAGATTAAGGCTTGGATGATGCTGGGAGAACAACTGGGAGTCAGCAAAAACCTCAGCAATAGTCAAGGCTTGATCCCAGCCTTTTTTGAAGCATGCTCACCTAAGATAGCCAATTTGGCGCTCGGTGTCATCATACGTCACCTCCCAACCTTCATTGAACCCGCTCTTCCGAACGAGTCACTGCTTCCCCCTCCAGCTTGTCCACCTTGGCAACCAACTTCTTGTTCACCTCAGTCTCGACCAATTTATCAGTAACCATGTCATTTTACGCAGCTCGAAGGTCTGCAAGATCCTTCACCGATTTCTCTTTTTCCCTATCAAAGTCCACCTTTGCATTTTTCAAAGACTTTTTAGAGGTTTTTATAGCACTGCCTAGCTCTATATTTCTTCACGACAGATTAGCTCAACCACAGAGCAGCACAATATAATTAGAGACAAATTGTAAAATAGAATAAACACAGGTCAAGCATGAGATATTAGAAGAAAATGAAGAAAAAAGAACTATGACGAAAAGAGGATGCACCAAAGCAAAACCTTGAGCAGATTTAAGGGCTAATTGGTCTTCCCCCATGATCGATAAACGCTCATGATAAACTGCGAGCACTACTTTCTCCAGTAGCAAAGGGGAAAGTTGATGAGTAACAGATATTGAGGCCTCCTCAACAACAATAATAGAAGTCACTATCGAGGCCTTTAAGGCCTGTTCCCTTCTCATTTCTTCTCTTACTCTCTCTTTGTTTTTTGTTCTCTATTTCTCCTTCTCTCTCTCTCTCTCTCTTATACTCCTCTTCTGTCTTCTTTTTCTCCACCTCCTTCTCCTGAACCCCCATCCTATAACCATAAATAGAGCCTCCAACCTCCTGCTAAAGGAACTTCATCCTATTAGATAAAAGATCATTATCATCCTGGATCATGTTTCTTCTCCTTAGAGGGTCCATCTTTTCCTCGCTCGATTCCTCTTCGCTGGAATCTTCCTTGCTGCTCTCACTTTCACCACTTTCTTCCTCGTTACCTTCTACCAGATCCTATCTCGAGGTACTTTCTTCCTCGTTCTCCACCTCAATGGGGTCAGAAGTACCACCAACTCTTTCTTCTAGAACGTCTAGGTGATGGATTATGTCTAACGGGTGAGAAATAAAGATGGAAATGGTGTTCTTATATTCTAAAAAAAATTCACCATACCTAGGATGTTCACCCTCAGCAATAGTGTCTCTTATCCTCCAAGGTTTCAAGAGCTCAGCAACTCAGATCTTGTAAGGAGCAGGTTCTTGATTATTGGATTTTTACTATAAAAGAAAAAGAAGGAAATGCTAGAAGAAAGGTATACAGAGGTAGACAAACAAACAATGGTGATAACAACCTAAGTATTCCTATTCAAAAGTAGGAATTCGAGGTCCCCCATACCTTACATCCTCAGATCGGGGAGGATATTTTACCAATTTCTAGCGATGAAGCCTTCAGACCAATAATATTTGTGGGAATCAAGTAGGTTTACTACCAATACCCTATCAGGACTTCTCGATTTCAAATAAAAAAGACCCCCACTTGTGCGGGAGAAGGTATAACAATAGAAAATCTTAGTTAATCGTAAGTTGGTACCATAAAGATGATTTATCCTATAAACTCCAATAACAGTCTTCTACAAATTTGGAGAACATTGGGAAGGAACTATGTCGAAGTATTGCAAAACATGTAAGAACAAAGGGTTAGTGGGAAGCATTAAACCCCCCTGGGAAACCAATAGAACGTGAATCCAGTGACGATCTTCTAGATCACGAACATTTTTAGGGACTGAGGTGAACTTTATGTCTACCTAATCAGGAATATTGTAACATTTTCTAAACTCGGGCAAACACTTATTATAAAGCATTGCCATGAGAAAAAGACTAAAACACTTGCTACAGTAGAATAATGATTCACAGCAGATGAAAACTGGAAGGAAAGGAAAAGCTAAGACTTGCGAGATGGAAATGAAGCCTGGGATGCTGGAAAGCCTTGATTTTGAATAACGAAAGTGGAGCTTGAAGAGCAGGTATGCGAAACGATGATGAACTAATGACTGATGTTTGCCCAACATCTAGGTTCATGCACTCAAATGATAGTCCACACTTCTCGAGAAAGATTTGACACTTCAATTTCTCATAAGAATACAAGCATGTACCTCTTATTTTTAATAAATTATGAGGATGCCATTATAGAATTCTCGAACCCATTTAAAATCCATTGTCCCAAGTGATAGCCCAAGTATTTTAGGGGTAATTGTGGGAACCTATTTTATTTTCAACCCATGAGAGTAGCCAACCAAGCCTAGGAGGCCTAAAATGGTACCCTACACAAATCATGGAATAAAGATATGCAACCGATTAAGGATGTGACCAAGTGTATCCGCAAAAATCTTGAGGATATATTCAAGGGATTCATGGTTTATCGTGGGCATCATGGAGTTATAAATGTAATTTTACATCTATAAATTGTGACCTCTGGCCCGGGGCATAGAGGAATGTAACCAAGAATATTGAGAGATACTTAATAAAATAGTAGACCTCTCCGTGGACGTAGGCAAGTCACCGAACCACATACATAATAGTGTTGTGTGTGCGATTGTATGCTTTCTTGCTTGATTGTAATTGTTTTTCGTAGATTCTTTATTGTGATATTTTTATACCACCATATTTATCCCCTTTCATATATTTTCTACACACCCATATATCCCACGTTGCACCACACAATCTATGTTTACATTAACTATTTGCATTTTCTTACTTATTTTAGACAATAACTTGCTAGAAGACATATTTTAAATTTACATTTGAGGCCAAAAGGGCACAACGGGTTCCTAACACCTTCCCAATCTGTAACCTAGTCCACAGACCTTCCACTTTATAGTTAAACTCACATATAAATTTCCATCACTAGGGATCTACGGAGACCTACCCCTTTTGTCTTGTCTATATTGATTACAATAGATTAGATACTCAAAAATTTCCCTTTTAAGGAAAAAAGAGAACCAAAAGGGTGAAAGGGCCCGACCGGGGATCTTAGGGTGGACAGTCCACGAGGGATAATTTTTTAAGGGGACAACACTCATTTTAATGTAGATATGGATTATTTTATGCATGTTATTCTTATAGGTTCATGTATATTTTGCTTATTATGATTCATTCTTATTCATTTTAGATACCCGACTAAGTAGAAAAACACTAGTATTGCATGCTCTTGTAGGGATACGGTTACTCCCTATGCGTCCCTTTAAATTTTTTTATGACCCGCGTGCCTAAATACATACTAATCTCAAGTGAGAATGTCTATTTTTATTAAATCAAAAGACTTTACATAATACGCACACTACTTGACAGAATAACATCTTCATATCACTACATACCCCCATTTCCTTGGGAAACCTAGCCATAGCCTTATGTATAAACAATGCATGTCCCACTCTTCTCGATCTTTTACCCTCAGATTACATGGATTGTTATGTTCTCGTTGAACATTACTCACACACCTCGAGTTTATCAAGTAAATTGTCCCATGTACTTTCCCTATGACGTACATTGGGAGTCTTGGTTCAATAAATTCAACTATATAAAAATGTCCCTCTCGTACGAACACTAAAGGTATATTGTGAGGAGTCGTGGACAAAAAAGAGAAGAATTTGGCTAAAAAGAGATTCCCCAAACAGTCGTATCTACTAAAAAGGGTTTTGTATCCCTTGGAAAATTTTCCAACATAGGATGAAGCTCCACTCGAAGAATATGCTCACATTTTGGAAAGTCGAACTAAGGGTTAGAAGACAAAGTAAGGAGCACCAAGGGAAATAGGTCATCACCCAAGGTCACCCCCAAAATAAATATTATATGCTTGTACTATTGCTTGTTCATTTAATAAACCTAAGGAAAAAATTCTTGATTCCACAATTTTGCATAACTTTGTACTCACCGTCTTTGACAAGGGACGAAAGTGGCATCTCTCAAACTCCATCATCCTATAATCCCAACAACATGAAAAATTAAGAAAACGTATTAATAAAATCTCTGAAGGGAAATATGTCAATCCAATAATCCTCCTTATCAACTGAAAAACACTGGGGGGTTAAGGAGAAAATTCGTACCCATCAAACATTATACCCCACCAACTACGGTACAAGCTACCAATACCCCATCCATAAATACTGAAGAAAAACTATGGCCTACGCAGTAGAGGTTCTAACAAACCTTAGATTTCTCATAATGGAGTTCCAAACACTCTCGTATAACTTCGGGCAACTCTGACCTGCCGATGATTTCACGGACATCCAAAAAATAAGAAATAAATATGTTCACAATTTCTTTTTTATCCTCTTGAATTATGCCTACTTGAACTTTGATAGAATGAATCCAAAGCCTCTTTATTGTTTTTTGAGCTTGAGCCTGGTAAAACTTTGTGTTTCTATCCCCATTATCAATCCAAACACTCCTTAACTTTTGAAACCAATATTTCTCCTCCTTAGCTAAAGCATAATTGAGGTCTTCTTTAGATTTAGAGCATTTGTTTCTGCTCACTGCCAGTGTCTTTCTCCAATCTCATAGATCCATTTATGTCCTTGAATTAATGTTGAGTTTGAGAAAGAGTTAATCAAATGGGAATGAACTAATCCTTTAGTTATCCTTTCAAAACATCATAGATCCATTTACTTCTTAAGCCCATGTAAACTTTGAACCTAAATATACTATATCTTGAAGAGAACAACTGGCAACTCCAGAATTGAAATAAGAAGAAATTCTCATATCTATAGCCCTACCTTCTACTCTTTCATCAACAGTTGAAACTATATTGAAATCTCCCACAACAATTAATGGAAAATGATTACAAATAGTAGTGTTGTTTGTAACCTCTTCCAAAAGAAACCTTCCCCCTTTCCTAGAACATTTTGCTAAAGCACCCTGTATCATTGACACACTTGAGTCTATACTATATAGGTGCTCATCTAGTTTGAAAATAGTGACAAAATTGAGTAATATCCTAATCTACCAAAAAGCCTTCACACTCTACATTTGAATTCCTCTAAAGTTCCTAAAGGTAGAACACCAACACATTCACCTAGGACTGCATTTATGTGTTTCATTCTTCATAATATGGATGTGTGTGAGTTAAATCCCATTAAAATGATTTTCTACAATTTTTTGGATATTTGAACTATTTTTGAGGTTTTTTAAAAAAGATTAAAACATTTAAAATTGGACTTTATAATGTTTTGGGGTCTTTTATAATTTCCCTAAGTGCCTAAAACTTTGCGTGGGTAGAATTCGAAAGAGCTATATAATATTGTGGGGGAAAATTGAATTATTTCAACATAAAAAACACAAATTTTTCATTTGATCATAGCCTTACACGTGTTGGTATTATAACGACTAGATTTGTGTTTTCTTTACCTCATACATCAGAGATTTTTCTTTAACAGTTGGATTTATATTATAAATGGTCTTCATATCTTCCAAAGCGATCCATGTGTTAACCTTTTGAACCAATTAGGGTGTGTTTAAAAGTGGTGCTTTAACATCCATTAGATTTACTTCGATCATTTATATTCAATCATGATCGTTGATTTTCTTCATCCTTCTAGAGCCTTCTGTACTCTAGTATAAATAGGACTCATATGTTCAATGTTTATAATCTTTGGATGACTTTCACCTCTGGAGAAAAAAGAGAGAAGAGAGAGAGATAGAGAGAACGAAAACCCTAAACAACCTCCGGCCAATATCTCACCAGAAAACCTTTATGACAGTTGAGTCAGTTTTAGATTTGAGAAGATCCATCCTCTCTAGTTCTTAATCTCTTGTCGAACTAAGTCACGTTTTTTAGATCTCATTTTCTTTTATAGAAAGTTGAGATTTGAGACTCTGTGATACATATCACATATATTTTACTGAGTTTGATTTCTTCTTTCGAGAAATCTTTATTGTGTTGGATGTTTTTAAAACGTTTATGTTGCTTTCAAAACCTAAATCGATAAAATCATTTTTGATTTCAATTTCTGAGAATATCTAGACTTGGATATAGTTGAGATTTTGATTGGGGATTTACACTTTCATATATTTCACATTTTGTGAATTAACTGTAAATTTTCGAATAAAGAAAGTGTCTAGGATCTTGGCTCTTTTATATAGCAAGATTCCCTCTTGATTTGAGGATAAACTTAAAGATAAAATGTCTGAGAGTTTTGATCAAACTGATCTTGGAAATTTCTTTTGCATATTAGAAATTTGTTTGTAATTTGATACTCATTTTGTCTATAAAAAGTGTGTGTGAGTTGCATGCATGTGTTGGCACATCACATCACAACACTTTCACACTACAACACTAAATCGTGTCGGTAGAGAGATTTTGGACTTTAAGAGTCGACGTAAAGCTAAAAGGAGTGGAGTTATACAAAGCTGAGAGAGAAGTTACAAAATCAGAGCCTTAGGAGAAGTCAGAATATCCACATGAGATGGTATATTTTCTGAACTTAGATTAGGTCTGATTTTGCGTTTAGATTGTTAAATAGTTTTTAATTTCTTACCCTATTTTAGTGGATTTTTGTTTTGAGGTGTAGAGACCTCCGTGAATGTTTCCCTAATTGGGTGGGGTTTTACCACATTAAAATCTTTGTCCACTTGCGTACTTAATCTTCCTCTCATCACTTTCTATTGGCGTGCCTATTTAAAAATGTTCTAGTTTTGTTTTTCAAAACTTGGATACATAATACCTGAAATATCTCGTTCATAATTCCTTTTATACACATCTTGTGTTAACTGTTTGTTCAAAAAACTGTTCGGAGCCATTTAGACTGTTTAATCTTGAATTAAACAACTTAAGTGGTACTTTTTCAATTGGTGTCAGAGCTTTGGTTTTATAATTTCTTTTACATCTTGAGTTTTTGAAATTGTTTTCTTAAAACAAACAATGGACGAGGAATTCGAGAGATGAGGAAACATGTCTAGGCCCCCTCTCTTTGATGGAACCAACTTCCCTTACTGGAAAGTGAGGATGGTTACTTTCATCCAAGGGACACTAGGAGATGATGTCTGGGATATTATTAAAAATGGTCATACTTTTCCTACTAAACCAGTCGTTGAAGGAAGTACTGTGAGGATTAGAAAGTTACTTAGTGAATTAACTAAAGAAGAGAAACATTCGTCCCTTAACAATAACAAATAAAAAAATTTCTATATTCATGTCTATTAATGAACACGAATTAAAGTGGATATCTTTTCGTACTACCTCTAAGGAAGCATGGGACACCCTAGTGACTGCATATGAAGGAGACACACGTGTTAAAGCTGCTAAAACCCAAATGTTAATCTAACAGTACAACACTTTAGTCATGACTGAGACTGAGTCATTTGATTACTTCTACATTAGCTTGACAAACGTAGTGATTAAGCTGCATGCTAATGGGATAATCTATGACAGGAAAGAAATTGTCTCTAAAATTATAAGGTCACTTCCATAAAAAATTGACAATAAGCATTATGCAATTGAGGAGATGGACGACCAAAACCTTACCCCTAAACTCCTCAGTAGCAAGATAAGATTTGTGGAAATAGAACTAGAGTTTAACAAGAAATTAATACCGACCCATAAGAAACAGTCTGTCTTTAATATTGTCTTTACCTCTAAGTTGAGTAAACCTGAATGTCATTTAACTGAACTTGACTTAGATTCTGATGAGGACTTTAATTTAGAGATCTTGGATAACCAGATTTCCCAATTATCTGAACATTTCAAGAAAATTGTGAAATTCAAAAATAAAATTACAAATAGACAAGGCAAACCTACCTATCTAAAAAAATCTAATAATAGGCCTTATGAGAAAAGACTTGAAAACAAAACTAGCCGAGACCTTAAGAAGACTAAATGCTACAGATGTGGCAAGTTAGGACACATAGCCAGCGACTATAGAGTTAATATGAATATGAACAAGAATAATAAGGCTAAGTTGTTAAAGACTTATGATGACTTAAGTGAAACAGAAACTGATGAACCTTAATCATCTAACACTTATGACCCCTGTATGTCCTTCTTTCCTAAAATCATACACACTGATGATAAGGAACCTGATCATGCTATGTTAAATGATGATATTCCTACTGATTTGTCTACTTTGTTACTTGAGAATGCTGATAATGCTTCAAACTCGGTGTGTGTGAGTCAAAGGGAACTATCTATTGTTGATGCCAATGGGTGTGTGAGTCCTAAAAATGAATCGCTAGGGGACACTGCACACTGCACACTTAGTGGCTCCGACAATGAGGACCTTCTTGACATTCACAAACTGTACACTTAAACTCTCAAGAAAAGAACTAAACTTGAAATGATTGTTAAAGACCTTACTGAGAAGATAGAAACCCTACATCATATGATTAAACAAAATGCCAAAGAGTACACTTCTCAATGTCTAACTTATGAAAATTAAACTAATACTTTTCCACAAAGACTGAAAGAGTTGTCTGACTCAAATGAAATTCAGGAAAAGAAATATGAGGAGATGTTGTTAGAATTAGAACAAATAAAAGAAAAGACATAAACAGTTTTCAAAAAGTTTGCTAAATTTTAAAATAACTCTAAATGTTTTGAATACTATGTTGTTAAAAGTAAGACCAATTCTGATGACATAACTGGAATAGGCTTTTGTCCCAACAATACCAAGAAAATAAAAATGTTTGAACCTATCAAGTTTGTCTCTGGTGGCAAAAGACCTGTTGAAATATGTCTAGATTTTCAAACTTTGAAAAATGATTTTGACTCAAAATAATAAAAGTTAGACATTGGTGAATCAAGTAACTCTAAGCATAATGTTAAACATAGGACTAAATACGTCTGCCCCCGAATTAGACAAGTTGATTCGTCATTTCATCCTGTGCCACTTAAGAACAAGACTAGAGCTCAAAACCTAAAGAAGCATTTGAATAAAAAATTTCCTAAGGTTTTGAGTTCTACGTGCCATCTTTACTGCTCCTATTGTGATGTATATGGACATTCCCTTCATGGTTGATATTCCAAACGTCTATATAAACCGATCTATAACTCTCCTGTTTACCATACCTTCTTCTATTCTAGGAGAAGCCAAAACAATTATGTCCTTCCTAGATAGCAAGACTAGAATTCTAACTATCAAAATAGAAAGATAAGAACTAATACTGAAAAACCATCAACAAGAAGGATTCCTAGATTCTTTTCTAAACCAAATGCTCAAACTGTCTATAATACTCATAAACCTGCGCAAAAATATTTTAAAGAAAAGATAGAAGCTCGCAAGTTTTATCAAATACGAGCTAATAAGTGAAAATTGAAAACTAGAGAAATTTGTCTTAGAAAAGATGATCTATTACCCCAAATAAAATGCGACATTGTGATTAGTGCTTTTAAAGATTAACACACAACATCTTGATGGTATTTGGACTCTCGATGCTCCAAACATATGACCGAGGATGATTCCGAACTTTCAAATAAAACTAACTTCTTCAAAGGAAAAGTCTTGTTTGGAGATGGTGTATCAACCCAAATCATTGGTAAAGGAACACTCCATGAAGAAGGATTACTATTATTGAGGATGTTCTCTTGGTAAAAGGTCTAAAGCCAATTTACAAAGTATATCACCATTTTGTGACTCCAACCATACTGTCACATTTTCAAAGAACAATTCAAAATTTTAAATGAACAAGGTGATTGCATTATTATAGGAGCCCGTACTCCAGATAACTGTTACACAGTCAATCCAAGTACAAAGGTTTGTAACATTCACATGATGGATAATAATAAGATATGGCATAATAGGTTGGGTTACATTAATTATGATAGTCTTAGTAAATTGTGCTCCCAAGAGATACTTAGAGGTCTTCTGAAGTTCAAACCAATTTCAAATATCATATACGGTCCCTGCCAAGAAGGAAAAAATATTAAGTCCCCCCATAAGAAAGTTAAAGAAGTTCTATTCACTAAACCTCTAGAACTCATCCATATGGACCTAATGGGTCCTTCTCATACTATTAGTCTCCGTGGAAACAGTTATATCTTCCTTATAATTAATGACTTCACTCGATTTACCTGGGTTGACATTTAAAAACACAAGTCAGAAACTTTTCGTATGTTTTTGAAAATCTTAGTTTGTATAAAAATGAAAAAGATTCCCAAGTAGATAGAATTGGTAGTGACATAGGAGGTGAATTTATAGATTCAGGTGTGATGGAATACTGTGACTATAATGGTTATAAACATGAATTTAGTGCCCCTAAGGCACCTCAACAAAATGGAATTACTGAGCATAAAAATCGCACTCTTCAAGAAATGGCCCGTGTGATTATTCATGCGAAGAACCTACCTAAATATTTCTAGGTAGATACCATTCATACAGCCTATCATATAATCAATAGAGTTTATCTAAGAAAAAATACTGAACAAATATCCTATGAGCTTTGGCATGGGAAGAAAACTAACCTAAAATATTTTAGAACCTTTGGTAGTAGTTGTTACATCTATAAAGACAGAGAACATCTATCTAAACTCAAAATCAGAGGAGATAAATTTATTTTCTTAGGATATTCTCCAAATAGTAGAGCCTACAGTGTCTACAATTTTCGTACCAAAACCATATTGGAATCCATTAATGTGGTTGTAAGTGACACTAATGTAGAGAGTAAGATCAAATGACCAACTATAGTGGATGAATCCGAAAACATTTTAACTTATGATTCTCCAGCGATACATGAGTCCTTACCAACTGAAAACCCTGAAGTACCTAAGTGGGTTTCTAAAGATCATCCTTTAGAAAGTGTAGTTGGTAATCCTACTGAGCTAATTTGTATAAGATCCCAACTAAGTACTCTTGCTCATTCTGCGTTCTTTGTTTCTCTTATAGAACCAAAGAATGTTAATGAAGCACTGCATGACCCATTGTGGATAAATTCTATGCAAGAGGAACTTATTCAATTTATCATACATGATGTATGGTATCTTGTACCCCGACATGAAAGTAAAAGGGTTATCGGCACACGTTGGATTTTAAAAAATAAAATAGATGAATCTGGGATGATTATTCAGAATAAAGCTAGATTAGTTGCTGAGGTCTACTCTCAGATTAAAGGAATAGATTTTAAGGAACCTTTTTCACCTGTCACTCGCCTCGAGTCTGTTCGCTTACTTTTTGCAATAGCGTGTCATTTGCATTTCACACTTTACAAAATGGATGTTAAATCTTCTTTCCTTAATGGCATCTTGAATGAGGAGATATACGTAGAACAACCTAAAGGATTCATTGACCCTAATCATCCAAATTACGTCTACCGGATTAAGAAAGATCTTAATGGGTTAAAACAAGCTCCTAGAGCGTGGTATGAACGTCTATCTACATTTATTCTAAAAATGGTTTTAAATTAGGAGGGAATGATCAAACTCTATTTTTCAAACATTTTGACAGAAACATTATCATAGCCTAAGTATATGTAGATGATATCATTTTTGGATCTACCTCCCCTACAGGTGTCAAAATATTTTCTGACATTATGCATAAAGAATTTCTAAAGCCACTTGTGAGGGATTTACAATTCTTCTTAGAACTCCAAGTTAGGTAAAATTCAGATGTCTTATTTATATCGCAATCCAAATACGCCTTAGAGATTGTCAGAAGTTTGGCCTAGAAACAACTAAAGAAGCTAGGAATCCTATGAGTACTTCTTTCAAACTTTAAAAAGATGAGAATGGTAAATCTATCGATTCTACTTTATACCGTAGCATGATAGGAAGCCTACTTTACCTTACTGCCTCCTGTCCTGATATTATGTACTCTGTCTGCGCGTGTGCCTGATATCATAACAATCCTAAAGAGAGTCATTTATTATGCGTTAAAAGAATTATTAAATACATTAAAGGCACTCTAAATTTTGGACTCTGGTACACTAAAGACACTTCTAGTACTATAGTAGGATACACCTATGCTGATTGGGCTGGTGTTTCGATGATAGTAAGAGTACCTCAGGAGCATGTTAGTACATTGGTAACAATTTGGTAGGATGGAGTAGTAAGAAACAAAACTGCACTTCCTTGTCTACCACCGAATCTGAATATATTGCCGCAGGAAGTTGTTGTGCTCAATTACTTTGGCTAAAACAAATGTTGAAATACTACTCTATAACTGAAGATAAGTTACATCTCTATTGTGACAATCAAAGCGCGATTAATATTTCTAAAAATCCAGTTCAGCACTCTCGTACCGAACATATTAAAATCAGATATCATTTTATACGCGAGTTAGTTGAATGTAAGGAGTTAAAAATTAATTGCCTGCCTACTGAATAGCAATTAGCTGACTTATTTACTAAACCTTTGGATTTTCTTTGATTTGAATCTTTGCACAAATCTATTGGTACGGTTATGGCAGAATAATGATTTATTGTTTCATACTTGTTTTCTTCTCCCTTTGTCCATTTAAGACAAAATGGGGGAGAAATTTGAGTCTACTTGTACATTCTTACTGTATTCTCAACTAAAAATATTGATCTTAGTTATCTCATTTTAAGGAATCAGTACCTTCATTTACATTCGAATTTTGATAGGGTATTGGTCTATAATTAGTTAAGTTATGTAATTTTCTTTTCTAGGATATTGGGTAGATAGAATTTTTTAATAGGAATAGGTTTTTCTTATTTTTTTTGTATTCCTATGAGTCCTCGATGACTGAAATGAGATTTTTTCTCATATTTCCAAAGGGGGAGATTGAAGCACCCTATATCTTTGACTCACTTGAGTCTATACTATATACGTTCTCATCTAGTTTGAAAATAGTGACAAATAGAGTCATATCCTAGTCTACCAAAAAGCCTTCAGACTTTACATTTGAATTCCTCTAAAGTTCCTAAAGGTATAACACCAACACATTCACCCAGGTCTACAATTATGTGTTGCATTCTTCTTAATATGGATGTGTGTGAGTTAAATCTCGTTAAAATAATTTTCTACAATTTTTGGGACATTTTAAATAGTTTTTAGGTTTTTTAAACTATTTTTTAAACATTTAAAATTGTACTTTATAATTTTTTGGGACTCTTTCATAATTTCCCTAAGTTCCTAAAACTTTGCCTGGGTAGAATTCGAAAGATCTAGATAATATTGTTGGGGGAAAATTGAATTCTTTCAACATAAAAAACACGTGTTTTTCAGTTGATCGTAGCCTTACACGTGTTGGTATTATAACGGATAGATCTGTGTTTTCTTTACCTCACATATCTGAGATTTTTCTTGAACCATTAGATCTATATTACAAATGGTTTGCATGTCTTCCAAAGCGAATTATGTGTTAACCTTTTGAAGCAGTCAGAGTGTGTTTAAAAGCGGTGCTTTAACATCCATTAGATTTACTTCGATCATTTTTATTCAACCCCGATTGTTGATTTACTTCCTCCTTCCAGAGCCTTCTATACTCTAGTATAAATAGGACTCATATGTGCAAAATTTACAATCTTTGGATCACTTTCACATCTGAGAGCCAAAAAGAGAGAATAGAGAGAAAGAGAGAAAGAAATTGAGAGAGAAATAAAACCCTAACCAAACTTTGACCAATTTCTCACCAGAAAACATTTCTAAGAGTAGAGTTAGTTTGAGATTTAAGATGATCCATCCTCTCTAGTTCTTATTCTCTTGTTTGACTAAGTCACGTTTTCAACATCTCTTTTTCTTTCATAGAAAGTTGAGATTTGAGACTCTGTGATACATATCATGAAGATTTTACCGAGTTTGATTTTTTCTTTTGAGAAATATTCATTTTGTTGGCTATTTTGAAAACATTTATGTTGTTTTCAAAACCTAAACCAACAAAATCATTTCTGATTTTAGTTTCTAAGAATATCCAGTCTTAGATCTAGTTGAAATCTTGATTGGGGATTTACACTTTCAAATATTTCACATTTTGTGACATAACTGTACATTTTCGAATAAACAAAGTGTCTAGGATCTTGGCTCTTTTATATAGCAAGATTCCCTCTTGATCTGCGGATAAACTTTAAGATCAAAAAGTCTGAGAGTTTCGATCAAAATAATCTTGGAAATTTGTTTTGCATATTAGAAATCTGTTTGTAATTTGATACTCATTATGTCTATAATAAGTGTGTGTGAGTTACTTGCATGTTTTAGGCACATCACATTACAACACTTTCACACTACAACACTAAAACGTGTTGGTAGAGAGATCTTGGACTTTAAGAGTCAACGTAAAGCTAAAAGGAGTGGAGTTACAAAGCTGAGAGAACATTTATAACATCAGAGCCTTGAGATAAGTCCGAATAATCTAGAGGAGCTGGTATATTTTCTGAACTTAGAATAGGCCTGATCATATGTTTACATTGTTAAATATTTTTTAATATGTTACTTTATTTTAGTGGATTTTTGTTTTGAGGTGTAGAGACCTCCGTGGATATTTCCCCAATTGGGTGGGGTTTTACCACGTAAAAAGCTTTGTGCACTTGCGTACTTAATCTTCCTCTTATCTCCTTCTACTGGCGTGCTAAGTTAAAACTATTTTAGTTTTGTTTTTTAAAACTTGGATACATAATACCTGAAATATCTCGTTGATAATTCCTTTTCTACACATCTTGTGTTAGCTGTTTGTTTTAAGAAAATAGTTTCTTTAAAAAACTGTTCGGAGCCATTTAGACTGTTTAATCTTTAATTAAACAACTTAAGTGTTACTTTTTCATTTTCATACAGAACATTAACTCCTATTTGAGATGTAAAAAGGGGATGATATATCTTTATTAATAGGTTTTGCTCTCCATCTACCAACAGTTCATGCCTCCTGAAACACTATATTTTATTAACATAATTGAAAGAAAATCTATGAATGTGTATGGTTCTCCTTAAATCTTCAATGTTTAAACTATCTATCATAGGTTCTGGAATTTCTAAGAAAGATAAATAGTGAGAGTTACATAATTTTTCAACCTTACTTAAGTATCTTTATTCACCACACCTCTAGCATTCCATATAAGACCATTAATCATTTAGAATTGGTAAAACAAAATTTATTGATACCTTTAATTCCTAATCTAATGATTCTTCCTTTGGTTATTGAGTTTATATTTTTACCTTTCTTTAATTTCTTTATAGGCCTGATCTTCTATAAAGAGGAACTTCTATTATACTTAGAATTCATCTTCATCTTCAATTATTTGGAACCTTGATAGGATGCAATTTTCTCTGATAGAAAAACAAACAATTGTGTAAGATCCTCCCAAACTGAGTCATAATGAAAATCCACTGTTTCATAATTTGAATAATAACCCCTTCGTGTTGGTTTAGTATTGAATTTTGAGTTCTCTACTTTAGAATCTAAACTGTAATCAACACCTTCATTACTTATTTTCTTGAAATTAAGCATTTCTTCAACAATAAAATCATCATGAGTATCTTCCTTCCATTATCCTTATTCTTTTGAGTCATTTGTATCCTTTAAAAGATAACCATCTTGAAAACTTTGTTGTTGTTGTTCTTCTCCCTCTTCTTCTTCTTTTTGGCTTTTTTCTTCCCGTTGTCAATATTAACTTTTAATTCCTTATTGATTTGACTTTTCTGCACTGCTTTACTGCTAGATGCATCTTGATATTTCCTTTTACTCTTCTGCTCTTGATTATGATCCTTATTAATTTGACTTTTCTCCTTAATTATATATTATTGGATTAGATTAGGCTTCTTTAAAGGGTTTACCTCATAAGTTAATACTTCTTTTCCTCAATTATCATTTTCCTAGGAGGGGATGTATAATTGACAAAATAATTATTTTCTTGATGACCAAGTTACAACATTTTGAACAGTAGTGGGGCAGAGCTTCATACTCTATAAACTACTAAAAACCATAATCTCACGTCCTATTGAAATTCTATGAGGCCTAGCTTTAGCAAATTAATTTCTACACAAACCCTATTTACACTGGGCTTATTAATGCTTTCTATTGAATTTCTAATCTTGAAAGGGGAACTTACTGCCTGACCAATTGAAAATAAGGTCTCTTTAGCAAATAAATTAACACATAAACCTATAAAAATAATCCGTGAAGGGACTGGAGGGCTTTCTTGATTAGTTCTGAAATGTAGACTCCATTTGAATGTCCTCATTGGACTTTTCCTAAGAAACCATTGATCTTTCATCTATAGTCTCATAAAATCTTCTTAACAATTGACTTTAATGAGAATGTTCTTATGATCCAACAATCCTATCTGATATATACTCTTAGGACCAAATGATTCAAATTTCTTTATAATGAAATACATTGAAGGCTTACCATGTGAGAACTTTCCTACAATGGCATGTTTGTAATGTGGTGAAAGATGATGTATTTCTCCATTATAGAAGAGATTAGCTGGTTCCCCTTTTTATTTTGAGAGAGGCTTGAAGGTGGACGAAGTAGGTTCTTTCAGTAAACTAGCAAATGACTTTTGCCAAGGGTTAAATGGATCAAGAGGCTTAAGGTTGAGAGTAATGGATGATGAAGGTTGAGAGGGTTCCATGCAACCCTAATTAGGGTTAAAAAGGCTAGGCTAGAATAAAGAGAGGGGCTAAGTTTTCTCCGATATATATATATATTCAGCTAACGTACACAACATCACCCTACTTATAATTTAACTTTCTGAATATATACCTATGGACAACATGCTAATCACACCAAGCACTAGCCTAACCATCCTGAAATCATAACTTTATTTCTCAATTTTCACCCGTGAACATTCACTCACTTAGTCATGTCTTTCCCTCAAGCGGAATCCATCCCCGGTTAGCCTATGACACCTCCTAACCCTAACACTGAATCCCTAGAAACGTAAACTCATCCCAAACCCAAAATCCCATGACTGATCCTCAAACCGACTGAAAAATCAACATGAAACAAAAGTGGCACGCTAGCAGAACCGAACAGATTCACTGGTAGGACCAAACTGGTTAGGTAAGAGAACTGATTATCTCCATCCCTGTTGGGCTGCCAAAGTGAACTTTTGATGGGATTCACCCCCAATATCTATAGACACCACATTATAGGACACCCCAAGTCCCTCCTTAGGTCCCTAGCACCTCCCCATTTCACTATAAACACTAGGTCATACTCCGAGTATCGATCTAGGGGCCATCGGGTGCTCCCAGGACCCGTTTAACTCTGGTCAACTTCATTGTCAGAGGGAAATATCTTTGAATCTTTAAAGGTCTCTCAATCCACTTTATAATGGTCCACCCTGTGTATGAATCGGCGTAATGGTTCGGACGAATGGACCATTTTACTGCTAAAGGTTGATCTGGAGGCCACCGGGCACTCCTGGGCCCCGATTTGACCCCAATCAACTTCATCATCAGAGCAAAATCTCTTTTATTATATGAAGGGAACTAAAACCCCTTTCCAATGGTCCTCCTCGTTCACGAAATGGAAAACCTATTCAGAAGAATGATCCATTTTCCCCTCGAAAATTGATTTGGAGGCCACCAGATGCTCTCGGGCTCCATTTGACCGAGGTGAACTCTTCAGCTCAAATGAGACTGAATGAATCTTTAAAGGGAACTAAATACCCTTCCAATCCACATGGGCAAATTAGCCTTACGATACGGAGGAATAACCCATTTTACGGTACAAACGAACAACCCGTTCTATAACCATTTTCTAAAAAAATCTGCACGAGACTACCGATTGGCAGGTCCATTTCCCTGCCTATTGTTAGAGTGTCAAGGGGTACCTACAGATTGGCAGGCCTAGGTCTATGTCGATCGACACCCCCCTCCCCTATAAATAGAGGGAATAACCTCACTCCAAAGAAATACCTCATACCCATAAATATCAGTGATGTCAGCAACACACTCTTGCAATCAACGAAGTTTCCTTGTGTGAAATTCCTTTCAATCTTTCACTCCCATTATTTTAATACCCAATTTAGAAAAAATCTCATTCTCTCACATCTAACATTCATCTCAATATTCAAGGGAGCTCCTCAAAGATCAAGATCAAGCCTCAAGCCTCCAAAGAAGGTCTAAACTCTTTCTCTCTCATTAAATTCCTTACTTTTACATTAGTTACATAAATTCTTAATCCAGATTTTACTTTAGTTCACTAATATGTCTTCCTTTATTAGTTATATTGCACATACTTTATTTTCTATAAAAAAAACAAAACAAAGAAAAAGAGGGTTATACTATAAATTCCAACGGTATTATCCATCACAATTTCTCAAAACTAAAAATACATTTTCTATACACACATAATAAATTCCCGTTCAAATCTATGGGATAAAACCCACCCTCATGCCACATGGGAACTACATGAACTTTGATGCCTTTATAGGCTACGTAGGCATTTCAGGCTAAAACCCGAGGCTCAATTCTAATTTCTCATTTTCGCACTTGTCTCCTTTTCATCTAAACATTATTTTAATATATATTATATTGGTGGTCCTTATTGGCATTTTAACCAACATATATTATCATTTCATCATAACCGTCAATATCTCGATAAACGCATACATTGTATTCTCTAAATATTATTTCGAGAACATTCGTACGGATGACCTCACTCTATCTTTTCCACGGCATGAGTTGGGCGATTTCGATCTCCATTTATATATACATGCACACACACTTCACGAATAAATTATGAAAAATAGTAACACAAGCCTATGAGAAATTGAAAGGGCGGGATGGGTGACTAACACCTTACCATTTCGTAACTTAGCCCCAAACCTCTGAACAATTGATTTCGTAAGCATCAGTTTGTCTTTGATGCCTCTCTCTTGAGGCAACGACATGTTCTTTTGCCTATTTTGTGAAAAATAGGTTGGAGACTCCATCTTTTTACATCACCCCACATCGTGGTAGACCGAAGCGCTCCTAGAGCAAGAGGTCGTGAGACCTTGAGAAGGTATAAACATGAGTTAAAGCTCTTATACCAATTTGAGCAAGAGAGCGCAAATTTCAAATTTTATACTTATTTAATTAGAGTCAATATTTTAAAATAATTTCAATTAAACCCCAAAACATGCATCTATGTGGATTAGATAAATCATGCAAATCCAACAAACACAAGTCAAACGATTCAGCAAAAAAAACCTGTCGGGTAAAACCTTTTGTTTCACTGTGATCAGTAAATCTCAACTTACATATACACAATGAAATCAACAATGAATCTCACGCACAAGATCTATAAAGACATGCAACCTAGTTCATCCAGAAACACCCATGCAGTTGTCTTCAGATAGCACCTCACTGAAGCAGTACCAATTCAGCAATAAAGATCTTTTCTACAAGATAAACTTCAACAAAATTGTTCTTTGGGTTCCAAAACCATTCACTAAAACTATTGGGATGATTTTTGAATTGAAAACAAAGTGTATTCACCTTAAAACTGTAATGAGCTTTTATTGTTGATATGGACAAATGTAAATGGAAAATGTCTTAATGAAACAGGTCTTCAAATATGGTAATTACAAGAAAACAAAATTCTTAAGCCGGCGGGGGTCGCTTGAATGAGATATGTATGTTGATAGAATGATATTAACTATCGTTAGATCCCACTTTGCACGAGGCATCAAGCAATTATTAAAAAACCAAAACAGTACACGTTGTTTGATGAAACTGATGAAGCGAGATTATAGTGAGCCTTCGCGAAACAGAGCATGTCGTTTTAAGTCCTCATTCGCGCAACAACATGATGTCGCTTCAATGACATAACGATGTCGTTTGAACTACTTCAACGAAAAAACTATAACCCTACCTCAGGACTTAGAAAAAATATTTTGACTGAAAAAAAAGACTCAGATGTTTAGAAACATTTTAGAAAAATTATCCCCACACTTTAAATGAATCATTAAGGGACTTAAACACAACATTACCAAAATCTATCTTCTCGAGGCTTGATTGAAGAAGAATGTTGATATTTGGATCTGTCGTAATGCATGATTGAAATTGAACCTTTCTTCAACAGTTATTGTGGTATACGACATACTCAAATGTAAAACAGACTATGAAAAATATGTCCTTACAAATATCCCCTATGTCAATGCCGGTACAAAATAAAAAAATACATCTGAATTATGAAATCAAAATTCCTATAAAATTCTAATACCCTTCCATGAACCCAAAAATGACAAGGTACTAAAAATGCAAGTCTTAAACGTTTCTTAAAAAATCTTCAACAATCATCAAAACTCCAACGTTTCATTGTCATCATCAGGGTGTGCAATAATGATTCTCAAATTTTGTGGCAACACACATAAGACAAAAAATAAATACCTTCTTGACGTATCGAGTTTGAAATGATATAAAAATAATCAAAACATCATAATCAAATCTCCCCTATAAAATCATAATTGGTTCTCCCCCTTTTTATTTGTCCGAAATAGACAGGGAAAAGAATAAACATGGAGTGCCATGACATGCATAGAAAATATGGATAAAAATGCACTCATGCAAAGAAATAACTCAAAAGCATCCACAAACTATTTTTTATTTTTCAATTTTAAGCAAAAATAATAAAAAAAAAATCACACACCATGAAATTACACTAAGATCACCAAATCGTGGAAGAAAAATGAATGGGTGTAAACATATTCAATAGGCAAATCGACTCAAACATACATAACATATGTCGACGATGAATATGGAAACTCCTATTGAATGAACTCAAAAATTGTCCTTAGGTGTAAAATGATTGAATTTAAATGATATCGACTCAATCTAATCAACAAATCAAAGTGTAAAGTGATTTTCACACCAATAACGTCTAAAACTAAGTAATACTTTTTCAAGACTTGTTCAGGACGTGCAAGCCCATTGTTTAATTTCCATCCAAACTCCCTCATAAATAATAATGAATTTATTTTTCTTTTGAGGTGATCTAAAACCTAATGGTCCCCTTTTGGCATATTTATCTTTTTATTACCTTAATTTTTTCTCGGGCTCTTTTCAAATGGTGGCTTTCACAACGAGTTCACTTGCCTCTCGCAGACTTTTCCCGTGTTCACTCATCATTTTTTTTATATTTTGAACAAATTCCTTATGGGAAATCATTCTTACATGCACTACTTTCATTGTCAACTTTTATCGCATTTAGTTCATTTTAAAGACATGATTGAGATGAAAACACTTCGACCAACATGTGATAGACAAGTATAATAATAAAACAAATCCATGCAAGTGTGTATTAAAGGAGACTAAGTGTCAAACATGTAGAAATTAATCTCAAATTACATCTTAAGACCTCCAAAGATTATAAATCACATGGATGAAATGATGTATCATCTCAAAACACTATCAATTAGTCACATGGATATGGAATGGTGTTGTGACTTAGTTATCCTAAATGTCCATCCATAAATTGTGTAAAACAAAATACAAAAATATTTTTGGATTTTTCAAAAATTTTGTCAAAATATAATGTTTTTCGCCTTTTCATTTTTTCTCAAAAAATAGGAAATGTTTTTCTATTTTTCCAAAAAATTTCAAAAACGAAAATCTTTTTGGGTTTTTCAAAAAATATATCAAAAATGGAAAATATAAATATCAAAGTGGTACACAGTAGCAATAGGCACAAAATATCATCATGAAAATCATCTTATGCTAGCAAATAAGTATCAACCTCAACTTTTAGGCGCGGTGGAATTTTCCAAAGGTGGTGACATCCTATGAAAAACATCCATCAAATTATGTGAAGTTTTGATAAAAAAACTTAACTTTCTCCCTAATATGTGCAAACTCTCTCATGTAATCATCTGAAGAATCCAAAGTATCATGTGTGGGTGCGTGTGTAGGAACACGTGTAGTAGAAAAACGCGACACATTACCCAACTTAAAGTAAAATTCCTTAAGGTGCCCTCTCTTCTTGCAATGGGTGCAAACATAAACAGGCCTAGGAACACCTCTCTTAAAATGTCTATGGTGCACTCTCCTACCGGTAATGGGACGTCTACATGGGTTGGGTTGAGAGTCATATGGATCAATCAAAAACTCATCAACCGACTCGGGTGCAATATTAGAAGTATACGCACCGTCATGACCTATTCACAGTCTCTCAATATTACCCAAAGCTGGATCGAGGATCATCTTTCCTACCTACTTAGATATATCCTCTATAGTGACCTTAACCTCCCTGGATCGTTTAAGATCTCTTTCTAATTAAAACACAAGGGCTTCAAGTTCATTCTTTTCCCGACCTATGACGATTAATTTATCACTCAAAGTAACCTTCACCTTCTCGAGTTGACTCATCGATGCTTCAAATCCCCTCAAAAACTTTCTCTCTCTCTCCAAATATCTCACCATAAGACTTAAATCCTTATTCATCATCTTCATCTTTAAGGTCTTGGAATATAAACCTCAAAATGCTATTTGGAGCTCACTTTCACCTTCACTACCACACTCACTTTCACCTTTACTCAAAACACTCACATAATCATCGGGGGTCTCGTTTGAACAAGTATCCTCATCGTCATGGGACAAAATAGGTGTGCTCACGTGACTAGCTAAAAAGGAAACACACATCCCATGTGAAAATTCATCCCCGAAATTCTTCACCTGTTCCACACTATCGCTAAGAGTGGCTAGCATTGCAACCTTCTTGCCCTTTCTCTTTAGCCTAGTGGGACACTCAAACGCGTTATGCCCTCTACCCTCACATTGAAAACATCTCTACTCTTCCTCTCTCTTTCTCATTCTCTTTCTCACAGCTCTCTTTGGCTTCATTTTCTTTTTATTTTTCTCAAAACATCTTTTATTGGAAGAATTTTCTTTTGAAAATTTGAGAAACTTTTTTAATTTTTTAGCAAGCATGGCCACATCATCAAAATCAAACTTGCCCTTAAACTCGGACTCACAAACTCGCACTTTCATTTCCTTCTCTCTCTTGGACACTTTCTCACCCTTCCTCGACTGGTCTCTAAGTGTTATCCCTTTATCCTTACACTTATAGTGTCAGGAAACATGTCAATTTCATATGTTTGGAGGTCTCCTACCAGTTCTTCTAACTTCAGATTGCTCAAATTTCCTAAGGAATTCAACACAGTCACTTTTGGGATAAAATGTCTAGGCAAAGATCTCAATATCTTTTTAACTACTTGTTCATTAGGAATGTGGTCACTAATATTGAAAATAATGTTGACAATATCATTTAAACGTGTATAAAAGTCATCAAAACACTCAAATTCAAGCATGGTGATTGTTTTAAATTGAGTAGTTAAAATTTTCAATTTTGACTCTTTCATTGTATTCGTGCCTTCATGGGGAAGTTGTAAAACATACCAAGCTTCTTTTGACATTGTACCCGTCAGAACTCCTCAGGGGTGATGGTTCCAAAAATCGCACTTTTCCCACGAGAATTAAAAGTGCTCCATTTAAATTCATCCTTAGTCCAGTCTGACACCAGTTTAAGATTACTGGCATTTTCTACGCTCATCGATGTCCTTAAAATGTGATTTCATACGCAATTTCCAATAGGCATAATTTGTGTCGTCAAAGATGGGTATCCGATTATATCCTCTATCGGAAAAATTATGATTTTTCAAAAACAGATTTAAAAAAATCAATATCACAAAAGTTTTGCAAAAAAAAGGAATTCACAATAATTAGTGAAACCTGCTCTGACAGCAATTTGAGAAGGTATAAACATGAGCTAAACCTTTAATACCAATTTGAGAATGCGTTGTGATATCGATTTAACAAATTCTCAAATTTTCAATTTTAAACTTATTTAATTGGAGTCAATCTTTTAAACAAATTTCAATCGAACCCTAAAATATGCATCTATGTGGATTAAGTAAATCATGAAAATCCAAGAAACACAAGTCAAGATATTCTGGAAAAAACCCTTTTCGAGTAAAACCTTTTCTTTCACTATGATCAGTAAATCGCAACTTACATAAACACATTAAAATCAATAATAAATCTCACACAGCAGATCCACATAGACAGGAAACCTAGTTCAGCTAGAAACACCCTTGAGCATTCCTAATGACACGCGATCGTATTTAGGCATCACCACCCTCCAGTGGTACCAAGTCAACAGTAGAGATCTTCTCTATAAGATAAACCTTCAACAAAATTGTGCTCTGGGTTCCAAAACAATTCACTAAAACTATTGGGATGATTTTTAAAGTGAAAACAAAGTTTTTAAACCTTAAAACTCTAAAGAACTTTTGTTGGTGATATGAAAAAACATAAACGGGGAAATTATTAATGAAACAGGTCTCCAAAAATGGTATTTATAAGAAAACAAAATTCTTAAGGCGACGGGGGTCGCTTGAACGAGATATGCCTGTTGTTCGAACGACATTGATCGTCGTTAGATCCCACCTGGAGTGAGGCATCAAGCGACAGTTAAAAAACCAAAATAGTACACGTTGTTTGATAAAACTAATCAAGTGAGTCTTTGTGTGAAAGTGCATGTCGCTTGAAGTCCTCACTTGCGCGAGAACATGATGTTGCTTGAATGACATAACGATGTCGTTTGAACAACTTCAATGAAAAAAAAAATTCTTTTAAAACTCCTCCTCAGGACTTAGATTTTTTTTTTTCACAAAAAGGACGCATTATATGTTTAAAAACATTTAAAAGAAATATCCCATTGCTTTAAATGAATCATTAAGGGACTTAAACACAACCTTACCAAAAATCTATCTTGTCGAGGCTTGATTGATGAAGAATGTTGATATTCGTATCCGTCTTGATGCATTAATGAAATTGAACTTTTCTTCGACGGTTGTAATGGTATACGACATACTCAAATGTGAAACGGACTATGAAAATTATGTCCTTACAGACCTTCACCCCTTTCCCCCTCGGGAAGGAGATCGGGATGGACACAATGGCGACTTTGGTGGGGACAATTTTCATAAGAGGGTTATACTCTATTTGGATGGGTGTTATTATTTTCTGGTTGTGTGTGTATGCACCTACATGTATATTCCATTTTATCCTCTATTATATCTTATATCACTACTTACTCACAAACTTGTAAATATTTATCATATACTCTTCACACTACTTACACATATGATCACTTATATCCATATGTTGCATTTATAATATCCTTTCTTAGGTGTAAGTAACACACACCTCCATTTTTCACACTTGTAAATATCTATGATCACTCACACTTGTCACACACCACTTGTAGTTGATCCATGCTTCGGTTCACTACCACAAGCTCACTCTTAGATAGTCACACATCACTCACTCTCACATATCCATGCTTAGTACAATCTTCATGCTCCATGTTATATTTACTTTTTATACTTATACATTCCTCCCTATTAGTATAGTGATCATCATGCTAAATAAAGATACTCTCTCCATAATATACTAATAAAGAATCATGTTTTTTTCACACTACGTCACCAAAGAGCATGGCTATTGACCAGCTATTCCTAAAGAAGATGAAAATTTAAAGGCAATCAAAGAGATGAATCAAAATAGTGCAACTAGAGTAGATGTTTTCAATGGCTTCTTTTATGTCACTTGTTGGGAGATCATCAAAAAGGACTTCACTAATGTTATTCAAGCATTATATTTGGGAGATGATATCCCAAAATAATGGAGTTCTACCTAAATTTGCTTAATTCTGAAAGTTAACACACCTTCTTCTTGCAAGGATTTCTGAATTATAAGTTTATGCAACTTCATTTACAAGGTGATTTCCAAGATCCTCAACTCTAGACTTAGCCCTATTCTTCCAAATATTATTTCTCCCAATAACTTTGTATTTGTTTAAGGAAGATTTATTCGAGATAATATCCTTTTATCCCAAGAAATTATTGATCTCACTGATAGAAAGGTTACTGGTGGTAATGTGATTATTAAGCTTGACATGGCCAAAGCCTTTGATAAGTCTTCATGACTCTTCATTATAAAATCTATAAGAGCAATTGGTTTCTCAGAGTCTTTTATTGATTTAATATAGAGATGTATATCTTCTACATGGTTTTCTATTTTTATTAATGTTCAATCTGTGGTCTTCTTTCAAACTACAAGAGGTATAAGGGTAAGGGATCCTATATCCCCAAGACTTTTTACTATCATGGCAGAGGCTTTTAGAAGAGGCTTAGATTATATAATGTCTAATTGTTCTAATATCCCTTTCTCTGATCCTAGGGTTGTCCTATGATTACTCACTTTTGTTATTCACATGATATAATCATTTTCACTAGAGGTTTAAAGAGAAGTCTTAAACAATTAATGAGTTTCTTAGAGAGCTATGAAAATGAGTGAGGTCAGCTTATTAGTGAGGAGAAAAGAAATTTCAAGATCAGTACTAAAGCCTCTGTTATACCTAGAATCAGAATTGCAAACATTACTAGTTACAAATGTGAAAATGTTCCTTTAAAGTATTTAGGCACCCCATTATTTAAAGGTAGGAACAAAGCCATCTTTTTTATCCTCCTATCCAAATCATTGCATTTAAAATTCAGAGTTGTAAATCTAAGTTTTTTCTATGGTGGGGAGAGTTAATTTAATTCAATTAAACCTTACTTTTATGTCTATATACTCTTTGATGGCCTTAAATCCTCCTAAAATGATCTTAAAATCCATTAACCAGTAAATTAGCTCTTTCTTTTCGGGTTCAACAAGGTTTATGGTAAGAAGTTCCATTGGATTAGATGGGTCTACTTGTTATATCCAAAATAGAAAGTAGCCTTTAATATCAATCTTGCTTGGAATTTCAAACATGGTACAAGTTTATGGGCAAGATTTATGAATGATAAGTACTCAAATATGGATAGTGCAACTGTTTTTTAAAAGATTAAATATAATTAAATCAGTATGGGAGATTGTAGAGTCAAATTTAATTCGGGTCAATAATGATTTGATATGGAAACCTAATCATAGTGGAAGATTCTCTTTTGATTCTGCATATGAATTTTCTAGGCCTATAAATATTTTATCTTTTGCCTTTAAGTCCATATGGAATTATCAAATCCCTCTAAAGATATTTTTTTTTTTGTCTGGAAAGTCCTATCCAAATGTGTTCCTGCTAATTATAATGTTCAAAAGGTGGGAGTTAGAATGGCTTCAATATGTGTATGTTGTCATAACTGTACATAATCTTTAAATCACCTGTTTAGAATAAGTCCAGTGGCTTCAAACGTTTGGAATGTCTTCAATAATATTATGGACATCTCTAATCTTCATATACTAGTCCATGGTTCAGTGATTCAGTGGTGTATCCAATTAGGTAATTTTGATAATTGAAAGTGGCTCTTCAAGATCATACCTTATAGCATGATTTGAAGATTTGGTTAAGTAGTTGAAAAGCAATTTTTAAATCCTAAGCAATGAAGCATCATATCAGTGTTGACAAGGTGATATAAAATGTTTCTTATCCAAGCAATTTAAAAGAGGTTTCAAAGATATAAGTCGAGATGCAACTAGAATCTTCAAAATCAATATCAAGTTACTTTCTCCTAGGACATTATCTTCTATTACTTGGGAGAAACAAAATATATGTATATTAAAGATCAATTTGTCTGGCAATGAAGGTTTAAATTCAAGTTTTAGAGCAGGACTCATTATCAGAAAAAGTTTTGGAGGCTTTTACTGGGCATCTTCTCAAATTTTGTTACATGGTTCCGTTCATGAAGCCCAAACTCAAGCTATAAAAAAGGGTCTTATTTTCTTTGTTCAGAAGAATTATAATCAGATTGATTCAAAAATTATTTTGTATAACCTTTCTTCTCAAGAACCCTATATCTTAGACTCACTTGAGTCTACATTATATAGGAGCTTGTCTAGTTTGGAAATAGTGACAAAATTGAGTCATATCCTAGTCTACCAAAGAGCTTCGGACATTGCATATCAATTCCTTTAATAGTCCCAAAGGTAGAATACTAACATTGCACCTAGGATAGCATTCATTCATTGCATTTACTATAATTTAGGGGTGTGTGTGTTAATTCCCCTTAAAATGTTTTTTTAAATAATTTTTGGGATTTTCTAAATAATTTTTTGATTTTTTTTAACATTTAAAAGTTGGTTTTAAAAATATTGTGGGTTGATGTATAATTTTCTATTCTACCTAAAACCTTGCTTGGGTAGGATCTGAAAGCGGCAGAGACTTCTGTGGTGGAAAATGAGATTTTTTAAATCTTATAAACACGTGTTTCATGGATGATCCTTGCCTTACACGTGTTGGCCAGTTAATAATGGGATTTGTGTTTATTTCTTGTCACAACCTTAAGACATAATCCTATCCCTTAGATAATTAGTTATCGATGGTATACATGTATTTGTAATAATCCTTGTGATAGTTGAGAGAACCAATCAGAACATGTTTAATGACGATGCATCATAAGCCATTAGATTTACATCATTTGTGTTAGATTTAATCTCAATCGTTGATTTCATTCAACCCTTCCAGATCCTTCTATGAGTGGTATATATAGAGACCAAGTGGGGAACGTTTTCAGTCTTTGTCTCATTTGAGAATTGAGAGAAAAAAAGAGAAGAGAAGAGAAGAGAGAGAGAGAGAGAGAGAACCCTAATCCAACTCCGGCTAATTTGTTTTCTCAGAAAAACCTTTGCGAGTTTGAATGAGTTCGTATTTGTGAAGATCCAATATCTCTAGTCTTTAATCTCTTGTCCAACCCAGTCACGAAGTTTAGATCTCATTTTCTCTTCATAGAAAGTTGAGATCTAAAACTGTGTGGTACATCTAACTTATAACTTTCTTAGTTTGATTTAGTTTTTCAAGAAATATTATTTTGTTGGTTATTTTTACTCTTATATGTTGTTTTCAAAACCAGAACCAACAAATCCATTTTTTTATAGTTTATGAGAAAAATCATACTTAGATTTAGTTAAGATCTTGGTTGGGGATTTACACTTTCTTAATATTTCACAATTTGTGAAATAACTGTGCATATCAAATACAAAAAGTTTTTAGGATCTTGGCTCTTTTAATAGCAAGATTCCCTCTTGATCTGTGGATAAAAATAAAGATCAGTAGTCTGAGACTACTAAGCAAACTGTGATTCGGAAATCCTTACTGCATCTTAGGGTGATATTTGTAATTTGTTAGTAATATTGTCTATATAAGTGTGTGTGGGTTGCATGCATGTGATTAGGCAGTTTACCACTTACACTTGTCACACTACAACACTTTAGAGGAGTCAGAATAATCCAAAGGAGTTTGTAAACATTCTTTACGTAGATTAGGTTTGCTTGTGTGTTCGGTTCATTATATAGTTTGTAATCTGTTAACTCTATTTTAGTGAATTTTTCTTTTGAGGTGTAGAGACCTCTGTGGATGTTTCCCCAATTGGGTGGGGTTTTACCACATTAAAATCTTGTGTTCTTTCATACTTACTCTTCCTCTCATCACCTTCTTGAGACTGTGCTGATTTAGAACCTATATAAGTTTTATTTCTCAAAATTAATACCTATACCATAAATAACTTGTTCATATAATCTTTTATACACATATTGTGTTGACTGTTTGTTTTGTTTAAAAAGTTTGTTCAAAAAACTCTTCGGAGTCTTTTAAACTGTTTAATCTTGAATTAAATGACTTAAGTGGTACGTTTTTCAATTGGTACCAGAGCAAGGATTTTCAAATTCCTTTTTGATTCTCGGTTTCTGAAATTGTTTTTCAAAACAAATAATGGACGGAAAATTTGAGAGATTAGGTAACCTATCCAGACCCCCATTCTTTGATGGAAGTAACTTCCCTTACTTGAAAGTGAGGATGGTTGCATTCATCCAAGGGACATTGGGAGATGATGTCAGGGATGCTATTGAAAATGGTTACACTTTCCCACTAAACCATGTTCAGAAGGAAGTACTATGAGGATTAGGAAGTTGCTAAGTGAATTCACTAAAGATGAGAAAAAAACCTCATTTAATAATAATAAAGGAAAAAATGCCATATTCATGTCTATCAATGAACATAATTCAAGAGGATATCTTTCTGTACTACCTCTAAGGAAGCATGGGACACTCTAGTGACTCCACATGAAGGAGATACACGTGTTAAAGCTGTTAAAACCCAAAAGTTAATCCAATAGTACAACACTTTAATCATGACTGAGACTGAGTCATTTGATGACTTCTACATTAGGTTGACAGACATAGTGACTAAGCTGCACGATAATGGTATAATTTATGATAGGAAGGAAATTTTTCTAAAATTCTAAGGTCACTTCTATAAAAATTTGACAATAAGCGCTATGTAATTGAGGAGATAAATGATCAAAATCTTTCCCCTCAACTCCTCAATAGCAAGCTAAGAACTGTGGAAATAGAATTAGAGTTTAAGAAGAAATTAATACATACCCATACGAAACAGTCTACCTCTAATCTTGTCTTTACCTCTAAGTTGACCAAACCTGAATGTCATGTGCCTGGAATTTATTTAGATTCTGATGAGGCCTATAATTTAGAGAGTTTGGATAATCAGATTGCCTTAATGTCTAAACAATTCAAGAAAATTAAAAAAATTTAAATATAAAATTACAAATAGACCTGGTAAACCTACCTATTCAAACCAATATAATAATAGGCCTCATGAGAAAACACTTGACAATCACAAGACTGAGTGTTAACTCAAAAATTCTCCATCTACGAGGACCAATCAGAAAAGGACACATGTCATCCTACGTGGCAATATTTGACATCCGAGGAGAGTTGGTCGGCACCCGAGGAGAAATAGTCGGCACCCGAGGAGAGTTGGTCAGTACCCGAGGAAAATTAGTTGGCACCCGAGGAGTATTAGTCGGCACCCGAGGAGAGTTAGTCGGCACTCGAGGAGAGTTAGTCGGCACCCGAGGAGAGTTGGTCGGCATACCAACCAGGAAGATCAAAGGATAACTATGCATTTAATGTGCATTAATGAAGATGGCAGTGCATTTAATGAGTCGTAATGTACATTTATACTCTATTAATAGATGACAACACATAGGATACCAAGAAATTAAACAATTAGATTCGTTGAATGTAGACATAAATGTGTACATACAATGAATCTCTTTATCTTCCATAACTATAAATACATGTATCCCCTTAGCCAAAAGGAGGAGATCCAAGAGAACCTAGAAACCCCATACACAAGATACACATCCTTTCTCTCTCTACACCCTATGGTGCTATTGTAAACCCCTGGGAACAAAATAACAGTGGACGTAGGTTTTATTCATAGCCGAACCACTTTAAAAATCTTTGTCTCTTATGTGCTTGATTGGATTGCTTTCATCTATTTATCTGTGATCATAAAAATAGGATTCGGTCCAGTTTTTTGCATCAATGGATTGGCGTCGTCTGTGGGAACGTGTTACAAGCATTGTTCTCCATTAAAAGCTAAGTTTTTATTTTCTCTACGTATAATCAATTATACATACATCTGTTGATTCAATCATGATTTTTATGTTTATATACATAAATTAGTTGTCCAATTTTTATTTACGAAATCTGCAAAAATTGCATATCATGATTTTAAAATCATAACTGTTAGATTAATTCTTATTTAGAAATCTGAAAAATAATGGATTTCATAAATCATAACTTTTTGCTTGATTCTCAAGTTTCAATTTTATATCATGGAATAAATATTTTAAATGATTACATATACCAATATATATGACGGTGGTAAGATTTGATAATTTTCATTACAAATTTTGTAAGATCTTTGATGTCTATTCAAATTCTCATCATATTTTTAATAAAAGAATGGGAAAAGGTTACAGATAATAAAAAAATTTCTCATGGAAATCATGACCCAGATCTATTTTCTCTCTCTTCAAGTTTGAGTCTCTTTACATTCATTTTTATGAACTATATACTTAATTTGGTTCATCTTCCATCTATGTCAATAAAGTTTCATTGATTGATTTTTTATATAAATTTGGTAATAACTTCGATCATTCAACATATTTTTATCTCTCCAAATAGGGAATAGGAGAGGATCAATATAAAAAATAATTTTCTCTCACCTGAAAAATCATTACCCACCTCTTGTAAAAGAGGATCAGTAAAACAAATCATGACCATATCAAGACTCTGGGCACAACTTTGAGAGGTTGGATCCTCGTTCATCACATCACAAGGTTTCTTTGTCAGAATCACACGATCTAGTGGATTAGAGAATGGATCATTTAATTAGCAATCTTAATGCTTGGATTTTACATCGAATGTTATTTTTCTGATCTAAGGATTCAAGATATTCTGGTCAGCCATCCATATTGTTGGTCGGCATCATCTTGGGCCATATTTTATTAAAGGGAAGCTTAACCAGACCATTTTTGTTTGTCGGAGATAAGATGTGAAGATCCATTAGCAACGTTGAAATAATTTTATCCAACTACAAGGTATCTTATTATTGCTCAGAGACTCATATTGTAGCTCGATGGAACCAATTGCAGGTCGACGATCATCTACTTCTTGATCGGCGACATCTCAGTCTTGTTCGGAGGGACCATTTTCTTCTTGGTCGGCACTATATATTCTACAACCTGAGACATCCCCAAATGCTGGTTGGCAACACCCATGCAGTTGGTCGGTAACATTAGAATCTTGGGGTATTAAAAAATACGGAGCACCCCATATATTTCTTTAAACACGAGTTCATCTTGGGGGTATATAGGGGGCTTAAGTTTTTTTTTAAAGCCAGGTGATCACCAAAAAAAAAAAAATTTAAAGCCAAGTGATAAATAATTTTCAAACAACAACTTATACCTGATTAGTTGTTGGAGAATAAATAACTTTACAAAAAACTCTACGTCTTATTTATGATGCATATCTGATAAAAAAATTTCCATCTCACACGCATTTGGCACAAAAATAATATTTCATATTTTGAAATTTTTATTATTTTATGCTGATACACATCACATATTGTTTGGCTGAATAATTATTCTCATGATAATAATTATTTTCTCTAGTCTCGACAGGTGCTCGGGCAACCTATTAATATTTCATAGGGACGAGATTCAATCCCGATGAAAGCTCTCATAAACCTCTGGAAAAGTAGTATTGCTCGACATCAGGCAATTGTGCCTCGACATATCAGCGAACATATATTATTTCATTTTTTGAAATTAATATTTTTATTTCTCAAGCATATACATATCATATATTGATTGGATGAGTAAATTATTCTCACGACTAATCAATTCAGCCTACACAAATGGTAGAGCAAGATATTAATTTTTACAGGTACAAGACTCAACGCCAACGAATGCTCAGAAACAATCTGGAAACTATTATCATTGTTCAGCATTATGAAATTTCACCTCAGCAAGGAACTATATATTTTATTATTGCTTTGATTTGTGCTCAAGCACGAATTATTCTATATATCCGTTTGGAATCATATTCTATATTCATCTCTTCATGGAGCTCGGCGAAATACTTATTATCATATTCAGCTCCGAGGAAAAGCTACAACAGTTATTATATTTCACCCCCAACGGATAGTTGGTCGGGGAAATTCTTATTTATATTCAGGCCCAGATATCGGCTCAAGAACAAATTATTCTATATATCCCTTGGGATTCATATTCTATATTCATCTCAACATGGAACTCGGCGAGATACTTATTATCATATTCAGCTCCGAGGAGAATTATAACATTTATTAGATGTCACCCCCAACGGATAGTTGGTCGGGGTAATTCTTATTTATATGCAGGCCCAGTAAAGTTCTCGGCCATATTCTTATGTTCTGGAAAATATTATTCTTATTCGGCATTATGCAATTGTGCCTCGACAAGATACTTATTCAGCTTTAAGGAGAAATACAACATTCGTTGTATTTCACCCCCAACGGATAGTTGGTAAGATAATTCTTATTTATATTCAGGCCTGACAACGTTCTCGACCATATTCTTATGTTCTGGAAGATCTTATTCTTGTTCGGCATTATATAATTCTACCTCGACAGATCAACGAGGCATTTTGTTATTTTTAATTATTCTTTATATCTATTTGGGTGCATATTCTATTCTTATTTCAGCAAGGAGGTCTCCAACATTTATATTATCTTATTCCCAACAATCTATTGGTCAGCTCCAAGGAGGCTCCAACATTTATATTATCTTATTCCCAACAATCTGTTGAGGAGGTCTCCAGCATATATTATATCTTATTCCCAACAATCTGTTGGTCAACTCCAAGGAGGTCTCCAACATTTATATTATCTTATTCCCAATAATCTGTTGGTCAGCTCCAAGGACGTCTCCAGCATATATTATCTTATTCCCAGCATTTATTATATCTTATTCCCAACAATCCGTTAGTCAGCTCCGAGGAAGTCTCTATCATTTATTATCAAAAATATATTCCTAAAAATGCCAACTTATGTTGGTTAGGAAGTAAATGTATTCCTACGGGAAGTAAAACTATGTATTCCTAAAAATGCCAACTTATGTTGGTTAGGAAGTAAATGTATTCCTACGGGAAGTAAAACTATGTATTCCTAAAAATGCCAACTTATGTTAGTTAGGAAGTAAATGTATTCCTAAAAATGCCAACTTATGTTGGTTAGGAAGTAAATGTATTCCTACGGGAAGTAAAACTATGTATTCCTAAAAATTCCAACTTATGTGGGTTAGGAAGTAAATGTATTCCTACGGGAAGTAAAACTATATATTCCTAAAAATGCCAACTTATGTTGGTTAGGAAGTAAATATATTCCCAAAAATGTCAACTCAGGTTGGTCGAAAACATTTTATGAGTACGTGAAAGCGATCAAGCAAAAAGCATTCAAAGTTCACATTACACACTTGGGGGCTTCTATTACAGATATATTTATTCATTCGGTGGCACATTCTTATAACATCATGAAGTCGAGCATCAAATTCAAGTCCACAAACTCACACGGTCGGGGCCCCGACTAATTAGCATTCAGGAGTTGTTTTTTCTTGCTCAGGAATTATTTTTGATATTGAAGTTCAGGAGGCTATTGATGTTCAGGAGGTATATTGAAGTTCAGGAGGAATTCAGAAGTTCAGGAGGCATATTCAGGAGTTATTATGCACATACTATTGAAGTTCAGAAGTCAAATTTAGCATCTACAGCACTGAGATCTTTACTACTACTGTCCCGACCAACATTGAAGAAGAAGTTGTATGATAATGTTTCGAAGTCCACCACTAGCTTGGTACTAATCAGATTGAAGAGTTGGGTTCAAAATCTAGTATGTTACTCGACAAAGTATTAAGAGAATCATAAATCAGAAGAATTAAGCACGTGAAGTTAGCACTCAGTTGATCGGCACAGGAGACAGTTGGTCGGCTAGCAAACCAATCAACATACTTGAAGATGATGACAAGCTACAAGCTGCATACTATGGCATGGTTGCATCTAAATTCCCAGGGGTGATACATAGCACACGGAGTTCCTCAAAAGAAAGATTAGCAACCATCGATCAGCCTGCATCATATGTCGTCCAGGAGATAATGCACTTTATGTTGAACAAATCAAGAAGGTAGATCAAGAATTTCACGAGCACCGAGCAACACTGGAGAATAAATACTCCATCCTTTTACGTAAACCATCGAGCATGGAGCATTGGGGGCTTCTGTTAACGCAAAAATTCTCCATCTACAAGGACCAATCAGAAAAGGACACATGTCATCCTACGTGGCAATATTCGACATCCGAGGAGAGTTGGTCGGCACCCGAGGAGCATTAGTCGGCACCCGAGGAGAGTTGGTCAGTACCCGAGGAAAATTAGTTGGCACCCGAGGAGTATTAGTCAGAACCCGAGGAGAGTTGGTCGGCACCCGAGGAGAGTTAATCGGCACCCGAGGAGAGTTGGTCGGCATACCAACCAGGAAGATCAAAGGATAACTATGCATTTAATGTGCATTAATGAAGATGGCAGTGCATTTAATGATCCTTAATGTGCATTTATATTGTATTAATAGATGACAACACATAGCATACCAAGCAATTCAACAATTTGATTCATTGAATGTAGACATAAATGTCTACATATAATGAATCTCTTTATCTCCCATCACTATAGATACATGTATCCCCTTACCCAAAAGGAGGATATCCAAGAGAACCTAGAAACCCCATACATAAGATACACATCCTTTCTCTCTCTACACCCTATGGTGCTATTCTAAACCCCTGGGAATAAAATAACAGTGGACGTAGGCTTTATTCATAGCCGAACCACTTTAAAAATATTTGTCTCTTATGTGCTTGATTGGATTGCTTTCATCTATTTATCTGTGATCATAAAAATAGGATTCGGTCCAGTTTTTTGCATCAACACTGAGTATCACAACAAACCCAGTAGAGACCTTAAAACACTGAATGCTACAGATGTGGTAAGTTAGGACACATAGACAGTGATTGTAGAGTCAATTTGAATAAAAACAAGAGCAATAGGGCTAAGTTGTGCAAGACTTGGGATGACTCAAGTGAATCCGATTCTGATGAACCTGAGTTATTCAATACTTCTGACCCGTGTATGTCTTTCTTTGCAAAAATCATGTACACTGATGATAAGGAATCCGATCATGCTATGTTGAATGATGCCATCCCTAATGAGTTGTATTCTTTATTACTTGAGAATTATAATAATTCATCAAACGATGTGTGTGTGAGTCAAAGGTAACTATCTATTATTGATGCGAATGGGTGTGTCAGTCCTAAAACAGAATCGCTAGGGGACACTGCACACTGCACACTTAGTGACACCGATAATGAGGATCTCCCAGAAATTCACACATTGTACTAAAAAACTCTCAAGGAAAGCAATAAACTTGAAAATATTGTTAGAGACGTTACACTGAAGATAGAAACCCTAATCCATATGGTCAAGAAGAATGCTAAAGAGTACACTTCTCAATGTATAATTCATAAGAATGAGACTAAAAAATTTAAACAAAAACTGAAAGAGTTGTCTGACTCAAATGAAATTGTAGAAAATAAATACAAAGGTCCGTTGTTATAATTGAAACAAACTAAATAAAAGACTTCAACAGTCTTCAAAAAGTTTACAAAATTTGAAAATAACTCAAAAAACTTTGAAGACTGTGTTGTTGAAATTAAGACCAATTTCGATGACAAAACTAGAATAGGTTTTTGATCGAACAATTCCAAGCAAACTAAAACTTTTGAATCTATCGTGTCTGGTGGTAATAGACCTGTTGAAACTTGTCCAGAATTTCAAGCCTTGAAAAAGTATTTTGACTCGCAACAACAAAATTTAGACATTGGTGAATCAAGTAACTCTAAGCATAATGCTGAACTTAAGGCTAAATTTGCCTGCCCTCCCATTAGAAAAAATGATTCGTCATTTCAACCTATATCTTCTAGGAATAAGGCTAGAGTAAAATTTCAGAAAAACCTTTGTTTAACAACTCTTCTAAAGCTAAACCCTCTACGAGCCATCTTTATTCGTCATACTGTGATGTCTTTGGACATTCTATTGACAGATGTTTTTCTAAACGTCTATATAAAGTAATCTATCACTCACCTATTTACCATGACTTCAACTATTCTAGGAGAAGCCAAAACGATTATGTTCTACTTAGACATTCGAATAAGAATTCTAACTATCATAACAGGAAGAGAATATCAAACACTAATAGATCATCAACAAGAAGGAATCCCAGATTATTTTCTAAACCAAATGCTCAAACCTTTTATCATACTCAAAAAAATGTGCAAAAATCTTTTAGAGAAAAGGCTGAAGCTCGCAAGTTTTTTCAAATATGAGCTAATGAGTGAAAATTGAAAACTAGAGCAATTTGGGTTAGAAAAGATGAGCTATTACCTCAGATGAAATGTAAAATTGTGATTAGTGCTTTCAAAGTTGAACATACAGCGTCTGGATGATATTTAGACTCTAAATGTTCTAAATATATGATTGGAGACGATACCAAACTTTCAAATAAAACTAACTTCTCTAGAGGTAAAGTCTTATTTGGAGATGGTGTATCAGCCGAGATCATTGGTAAAGGAACACTCCATGAAGAAGGATTACCTATTCTTGAGGATGTTCTTTTGGTAAAGGGTCTTAAAGAAAATTTACTAAGTATATCGCAATTTTATGACTCCAACCATACTGTCACCTTTTCAAAGAACAATTGTAAAATTTTAAATAAAAATGGTGATTCCATTATTATAGGACTCCGTACTCCAGATAATTGTTATACAGTCAATCCAAGTACAGAGGTTTGTAAGATTTCCAGAATGGATGACAATGAGATATAGCATAATAGGTTGGGTCACATTAATTACGACAGCCTTGGTAAATTATGTTCTTAAGAGATAGTTAGAGGTCTTCCTAAAATAAAACAAATTTCAAACATCATATGTGGCCCTTGTCAAGAATGAAAGATTGTTAAGGCTCCCCACAAGAAAGTTAAAGAAGTTATATCCACTAAACCTCTAGAACTCATCCATATGGACCTAATGGGTCCTTCTCGCACTGTTAGTTTTTGTGGCAACAATTATATTTTAGTTATGGTTGATTGTTTCACTCGATTTACCTGGGTTGCCATTTTAAAACACGAGTAAAAAATATTTCATAAATTTTTGAAAATTCTAGTTCGTATTGAAAATGAAAAGAACTCCCAAGTAGATAGATTTCGTAGCGATGTAGGAGGTGATATTTATAGATTCAGGTGTCATCGAATACTATGACTATAATGGTTACAAACATGAATTTAGTTCCCCTAATACACCTCAACAAAATGGCATTACTGAGCATAAAAATCGCACTCTTTAAGAGATGGCTCGCGTTATGATTCATGTGAAGAACTTACCTTAATATTTATGGGCAGAATCCATTTGTACATCTTGTCACATAATCAATCGAGTATACCTAAGTAAAAACACTAAACAAACATCCTATGAACTTTGGTATGGAAATAAACGTAACCTAAACTACTTTAGAATCTTTGGTAGTACCTGTTATGTATGCAATGATAGAGAACATCAGTCTAAATTTGAAACTAGTTGAGATAAAGCTATTTTTGAGGGTTATTCTCCAAATAGTAAAGCCTATTGTGTCTACAATCTTCGTACCAAAACCTTAATGGAATCCATTAATGTGGTTGTAAGTCACACTAATGTAGAGAGTAAGATCAAAGGACCAACTATAGTGGATGAATCTGAAAACACTTTAACTTATGATTCTCCAGAGATAGATGATTCTTTTCCAATTGATACCCCTGAAGTGCCTAACTAGGCTTCCAAATATCATCCTTAGATAGTGTAGTTGGTAACCCTAATGAGCCATTTTTTCAAAATCCCAACTACATACTCTTTCTCATTATACATTTTTTGTTTCTCTTATATAACCAAAGAATGTTAATGAAGCATCGAATGACCCATTATGGATACGTTCTACGGAGGAGGACTTCTTCAATTTGTCATTCATGATGTATGGTATCTTGTATCCCGACCAAAAAATAAAAGGGTCATTGGCACACGTTGGCTTTTCAAAAATAAAACAGATGAATCCGGGATTATTATTTGGAATAAGTCTAGATTAGTTATCCAGGGCTACTCTTAGATTGAAGGAATATATTTCAAGGATACTGTTGCATCGGTACCTCGCCTTAATTCTATTGGCTTACTCTTTGCAATAGCATGTTATTTGCATTTCACACTTTATCAAATGGATGTTAAATATGCTTTCCTTAATGATATCTTAACTGAAGAGACCTACGTAGAACAAACTAAAGCGTTCATTGACCCTAATCATCCAAATCACGTCTACTATTTTAAGAAAGATCTTTATGGGTTAAAACAAGCACCTAGAGTTTGGTCTGAATGTCTATCTACCTTTCTTCTAAACAACGGTTTTAAGGGAGGAGGAAATAACCAAACTCTTTTTGTTAAACACTTTGACAAAAATATTGCTATAACCCAAGTATACGCAGAGAATATCATTTTTGGATCTACCTCCCCAACAAAGGTTAAAACATTTTCTCACATTATGCATAAAGAATTCCATATGCCATTTATGGGAGAGGTATAATTCTTCTTAGATCTTCAAGTCAAGCAAAATTCCGATGGTTTATTTGTATCATAATCCAAATACACTTTAGAGATTGTAAAAAAGATCGGTTTAGACACTGCCAAAGATGCTAGGACTCCCAGGAGTACGTTGGTTAAACTCTTAAAATACAAACATGGAAAATCCATCGACTCAACTTTATACCATAGAATGATAGGAAGTCTTCTATACCTTACTAGCTCCGGTCCTGACCTTATGTATGATATTTGTGTGTGTGCCCGCTATCAAAATAACCCCAAAGAGAGTCATTTACTTTGCATTAAAAGAATTACAAAATATATTAAGGGAAATCTCAACTTAGGACTTTGGTACACAAATACCACATCTAGCACGGTAATTGTCTACACTGATGCTAATTGGGTTAGGTGTTTCGATGATAGTAAAAGTACATCAGGACTGTGTTATTACATAGGTAATAATTTGGTAGGGTGTAATACTAAGAAACAAAATTTCACTTCCTTAACCACAGCCGAATCTGAATATATAGTCGTAGGTAACTGCTATGCTCAATTACTTTGGCTAAAACAAATGTTAAGAGATTATGGTACTATTGAAGGACAATTACATCTCTATTTTGACAATCAAAGTGCGATTAATATTTCCAAAAATTCGATTCAACGCTCTCATACTAAACATATTAAAATACGACATCATTATATACGCGAGTTAGTCGAATCAAAGGATTGGAAATTAGTTACCAGCCACCTGAATTGCAATTAGCTAATTTATTCACCAAACCCTTGAAAAATGTACAATTTGAATCCTTACGTTAATCGATTGGGATGGTTATGGCAGAATTGTAATATATTGTTGATGCTTATGCTTTGATATTTCTCTCTCTTATCTATATGTAGACTCTTTGTCAATTTGCGACAAAATAGGGGAGAAGCTTTCAGTCCACTTGGACATTATTTTGATTACTTCAACTAAAATTATTGATCTTGGTTATCTTATGTAATACCCCACATTTTTGACGATTTAAATAATTATGGAATTATTTATTATTACTGCAGGATTAATTAAATTTAAAGGTGAAGAATTAAATTGTTAATTAATCCGAATCAAATAAAAATAAATATTAACTAGCGTGCTACGGGTTAATACTTATTAGTTTAATATTACTGTGCGATATGTAATATGTAACTATGTACTTTCATAAATTGTCGAGAGATAGTGATACGACCGTTTAGTGAATTAAGTCAGACGCGCGTGTGAGTCGTGTCGGGACTAAATTGGTGGAATAATTATATACATTATTTTTAGTAACTCGTATGATGATTTTGAGGGTACCGTTGAGTCCGGAAGGGTCGAAATAGTATACTCGAATGTTTAGTTTGGGTCCCGGGGCAATTCTAGGCCTAACCGGCACCCCGAAAGGGCATTATGGTAAATTAGATTTTTAGGCGTAATTAAGGGGCGAAAATTAGGACTAAATTAATCAACCAAAAACAATTTCGTTAGGGTTAGAAAGTTGGAGAAAGAAAGAAAGGCCATAGGAAGTGTGAGGGAACACTTTTGCCAAGAGAAGAGGGCTAAATCGAAATCACCTTGCACCACCACCACCGTGTAGATCGGGACGAGGGGAACACACCCAAACCAACAACATCCGGAAATCAGACTACTCACTCAAGGCAAGTGTTTATAACTTGTTGTATTTCGTTATTAATCTGATTCATGTTAGTGTAGGATTGTTAGGATTATGTTGTAGGTGATAACAATGGTGAAATTGAGGAATTGAAATGTGTAAATAAATTATGTGATTAATTAGATCGAAACCCTTAATGTATGTAGACTGGAAATTATGTTTTGAGGAATTTGCATGTAGAACAAATCTGGAAACTATGGCTTCTTGAACATAAATTGGAAGAACTAGGGTTTCGATAAATTTAAATTGGGGATTTCACGTTTTATGAATGAGTCATAATGAATTGATGATCTTAGGATGTTAGAATTCATATGTTATTAATGGAATCCGATGTGTAACTGTTTATTTGGAGTTTGGAGTGTTGAAGGAGAATATTTGAGGTTAAAAATGGTGGAAAACGTAGAAAATTCTGGATAGGGGACGAACAACGAATTCTCGCTCGAACGACTTCGAGCGAGATTGCCATCTCGCACGAAGTCATTCGAGCGACTCGTGGAAGTCGTTCAAATGATTTGCCACCTCGTTCGAGGGACATAGTGAAGTTTTGATAATTTCTTTCAAGGCCAGTTTTGAGTTATTAGTTCGGAAATGAGAAATATAATTCCTAATAATAAACTTAAGTAGGGCAGAATTTCTGAAGAAGTATGAGAAGCTAAATACTTTAATGAATTAGGTACGGGGAGAAAATACCGTAGAGATTTCGAGAGGGAGGACAACCCAATAACTATTATGAAATGTTGGAATTAAAATGCGTAAGAGAAGCATATATAGGTAAGGGAAATACCTATTTATTATAATAGGTTGTGTGTATGCCTATTATGTATTATTACTATTATAGACATTAATGGGTGATAACCCGGTGGTGTGAGAATATTATTATTATAAGTGTACTAATGGGTGATAACCCGGGGGTACAAGACTACTTAATTAAGTGTACTAAAGGGTGATAACTCGGGGGTACATAATTGATTAAGTGCACTAATGGGATATAGCCCGGGGGTGCAGTATCATGTTATATATATATTTATATAGGGTAGACGTGACTATATGAATATATATATGAGAATTGTAAATCAAACTAGTGTGTTTAGTAATGAATATGGGCATGGAAATTTGTTAAGAAAATTCTAATCGAGTACTTGACTTATTATGAAAATGGAAAATGTATTAATTATCTTTTCGTCATAGGCTAATTTTGTTAACGTATTGTATGGGCGATACATGCATACTAATAGTGAGGGTAAATACTATTAGGATGGATTCAGACTAGTTATATTGGGAGGTATAGCTGAGGAGAAAATTTGGATGCGTGTTAGGCGTGCACATTAGAAGAGGGGTGAGAATCTCAAGAGAGAGTTCAAACTAACATGTAATTAATACTTGTTTTACTGCAAATTTTAAATACTTTCTTAAAAAAATATTTTTACACATCGGGCTCTGACCCGTTTCTTGCATCTTCTCTCTCTTGCTATATATATGTACTATATCAGGTGCTCAGCCGTAGGGACATCGGGCTTAGAGTTTCAGATTTGCGTGGTATGCTGTAGCTGTTATGGGAGCTGCAGGACTTTGTGTAGACGCTTCGATTATTTCTTTCCTATTCATCATGAAATTTTCTATAGGGCATGTCTCACCCCCTCCTTAGACAGTTTCAGAGATTATGTTTATTCTATTTCTCGTTTACTTTCATTTCGGTTGATGGGTACTATTGTTTTGGTTTAGTGTTTTGGAACTGGGATGTTTTATCCAATATTATTTATTTCAGCATGCGATTCTGATTTAGTATTTGTATTAATTAATTGTGCGTGGATGTTTTATATTAAATTACTTGGCTTGGTAATTAAAAATGGTTTTAAATAAATAAGAAAAATGTTTTGATACTTAGCTTAATTATGTTAGGTGATTAAATAAGTTATTATGTTTTGGACAGTGATGCTTAGAATGAACAAACCGAGCATTCTGTTTTAAATTTTATAAAGGACTGATCACCCGATATTTAATTGGGTGGGGTGTTATAGGTTGTATCAGAGCATCAGGTTCTAGTGTCCATTAGGATCTGTACGGCTTACTATGTTTTCAGTTTTGCATCCTTTGATATAGAGCCCTATTTTTAGGACTGTTGTGATCTTATATTTTTCGGTTACGTCTTCAACTATTTGAGATTTTGAAATAATTGTGGACTAATAATATTCTTTCTCGTCTCAGATGCCTCCTCGACGTGCACCAAGAGACCGATAGGCCCAGCCAAAACAGCCGGCCATACAGGCTCAGGGGACAATGAATGCAACGAAAGTTGCCGCGATCGTTGCACAAGTGGTAAATGCAGCCTTAGCGGTGGTGCAAAAAGCCCCACCTCGGGTTCAGGCAGTAGTACCAGTTCCAGTGCATCTGTTTCGCACTGCATGGGAGAGAGTTAGAGAGTCCTTTCAGAGGGCTTGTCCCCCAGAGTTCTCGGGCAGTTCCGATGTGGTTATCGCGAGTTAGTGGAAAAAGGACATATAGCGGCATCTTCGCATGAATGAGTTCACAGAGGTTCAGAGGCAAGTTTTGGCTACCTTCAAGCTAAAAGGGGCAGCCTTACAGTGGTGGGAGTTCACTACTACTACCGAGGAGCGAGATGGGATGACTATCAATGATTTCTGGGTGCGGTTTGACCGTAAGTATTTTCCTTCCGTTTTCAAGACTGAGATGAGACGGAGACTTTTAGACCTCACCCAGGAAGGGAAGACCGTGGTAGAATATGAGGAAGAGTTTACACGATTGACAAACATGGTACTGGAGGAGGTGTCTACTGAGGAGAAGTGCATTTAGATGTTCATGGATGGCTTGACTTGGAAGATATGACAACATTTATTGGGTAACCTTTCCCTACACTCATATACCAATGTTCTGAATGCAGCCTTATTGCATTGGCAAGACAATCGCTTTCATGCTAAGGGAAGCAAGCGAGGGGGAGATCCCAACCAGTTGGGAAAGATAGGGGGAGGTAATTCCAGTGGAGCACCAATTGAGCAAAGTCAGAGGCAGGGTTCCCAGTAGGGGGAGTCTGCTAAGAGGTTCCATTCTAAAGGGTTCAGGCATGGTCATGGGGGTTGAAGACAGGGCCAGCCGCAGGGCCAGCAGCAGGGCCAAGGTACGGGTGGTAACGGCCAATCGGGCCGAGGCTACCAGGGGCAGAGATGAGGAATCTTCATTGGGAAGTGATATACTTGTGGCAAGACGGGCCATAAGAAGAAGGAGTGCCCGGATAGGGACAGAGTTCCTCGACAGCAGGGTGCTCACCAGGAGCCCCAGAGACCAATTTCTCCCACCGCCCTACCAGCGTCGGCTCCAGTTCCAGCTTTACCCGCAGTTTCGATGTAGCAGGGACAGTTGCAGTATGGACGTGTATATAACATCCACCAGGCCGTTGTTTCGCAGGCACCACCTGTAGTGGAGGGTAAGTTTTCTATCCATGGCACTTTGGGTCACATCTTATATGACACGGGGGCATCACACTCTTTTATAGCCACTAACTTTGCAAAGGACACTGGGTTGTTAAGCACGGAAGAGAGTACAGTTACTTGTGTAGACTCACCACTGGGTAATGGGTCATTGATTTTCTTTATATGTCGGGAAGTAGGAATAGAAATTGGTAGTTTAATCTTACCGGCTGATATGCTAGTATTAGATATGTTCGAGTGCGACGCCATTATTGGTATGGATTGGTTAGTCGAGTATAGGGCTATGATTGATTACTTCAGTAGGAGTATTGTGTTTGCCACTCTAGGTGAGGATATGTTCTTAGTGGCGATGCCTCACTCGGAGGGAGGGTCGTCCACCCACTTATTTTATATAAAGGATGAGACCTCTGCAGTCGTAGTTCCACTCGATTCGATTCCGATCGTCGGCAATTTTGTTGATGTATTTCAGGATACACCGGGGTTACCTCCGAGTAGGGATATCGAGTTTATGATAGACTTAGAACCTGGCACTCGTCCGATAGCACATGCACCTTACCGTTTGGCCTTGGCAGAGATGAGGGAGCTACGGGATCAGATAGAACAGTTGTTGGGACCGGACTTCATCCGTAGGAGTACCTCGCCATGGGGTGCCCCAGTTCTGTTTATAAAGAAAAGGGATGGGTCCCTAAGGCTTTGTATTGATTATAGGGAGCTTAAAAAAGTCAAAATACGGAATAAGTATCGGTTGCCTCGAATCGATCACTTGTTTGATCAGCTGAGAGGAGCGACCCACTTCTCGAAGATAAATTTAAGATCCGGGTACCATGAGCTACACATCAGGGAGAAGGACGTGGCCAAGACTGCTTTTCTGACGAGGTATGGATCGTACGAATTTAGGGTTATGCCATTTGGGTTGACTAATGCCCCAGCCGTATTCATGGACTTAATGAACAGAGTATTCAGAGAGTTCCTAGATCAGTTCATCATCGTCTTCATAGATGACATCCTGATTTATTCCCGAACTAAAGAAGAACATGCCGGGCATTTACGTATCGTTTTACAGACCCTATGAGAGCATGAGTTGTATGCTAAATATGAGAAGTACGAGTTCTGGCAGCGGGAGGTACAGTTTTTGGGACACATTATATCAAAAAAAGGGGTATCTGTAGACCCTAGTAAGGTGTCAGCGGTGAGGGAGTGGGGACGGCCTACGACACCGACGGAGGTGAGGAGTTTTCGGGGATTGGCCGGATACTACAGACGGTTTATTCAGGGATTCTCAAAGATTGCAGGTTCTATGACAAATTTGACTCATAAGGGCGTACCATTTGTTTGGGATGATGCATGTCAGTTAGAATTTGATGAGCTGAAAGATAAGTTAACTTTAGCACCCGTTCTATCACTTCCCAGAGCGGGAGTGGAATACCTAGTCTATACGGACGCATCATTATAGGGACTTGGGGGAGTACTTCAACAAGAGGAGAAGGTCATAGCTTTTTCTTCCTGAAAAATTAAGCCTCATGAAAAGAATTACCCCACCCACGACTTAGAATTGGCAGCAGTTGTGTTTGCGCTTCGTATTTGGAGGCATTACTTATTGGGAGACAGTTTTGCCTATTTACAGACCACAAGTCACTACAGTACTTGTTCACGTAGAAGGAGTTGAATATGCATCAACGCCGATGGCTTGAGTTTGTAAAAGATTACCAGTTCGAAATACACTATCACCCGAGAAAGGCTAATGTGGTTGCTGATGCATTGAGCCGCAGGATGATCGATGAGATGACCGAGGTGTGGAAAGCTAAATGGAAGGAATTAGAACATCAGGATGCTGTGGCCCGGTCATTCATGTCTGCGATGACAGTTACACCTCAGATAATTATGAAAATAGTACAGGCACAAGCAACGGATTCGTTCTGTCAAGGTCGGATTAGGCAGCTTTTGGCCGGGGGAGACGAGTCTTATTCAGTAAGTTCTGAGGATGGTTTGCACTTCAATGGGAGACTCGTTGTTCCAGAGGGGGAGGACCTTAGATATGCAGTAATGACGGAGTCGCATGCGTCTGGATTTGCGGTACATCCCGGTGGGGACAAAATGTACCAGGATATGAGGTGGCAGTATTGGTGGAGCGGGATGAAAAAGGATATCGCAGAGTTTGTATCCAAGTATACCACTTGTCAGCTAGTGAAAGTGGACCATCAGAGACAACCAGGTGTACTTCAGCCATTGGAGATTCCTACCTTGAAATGGGAAGGAATTTCTATGGATTTTATCATCGGGTTTCCCACTTCGCAGAGGGGGCATGATTCTATATGGGTTATTGTAGATCGGTTGACGAAGGTAGCCCACTTCTTGCCCGTCAGGACAGATTGCACAGCAGGAAAGTATGCTCAGTTATTTATTTATTGCAGAGATAGTGAGACTGCATAGTGTACCTCTTAACATCGTGTCAGATAGAGATAAGACATTTGTATCTCATTTTTAGGAAAGTTTCCAGGAAGCTATGGGTACCGAGTTGCGATTGAGTACGGCGTATCATCCGCAGACCGATTGGCAGATTGAACGCACTAATCAGATGCTCGAGGACATGTTACGCATGTGTATCCTTGATTTCGGGGGAGGTTGGGAGCAATATATTCCACTGGTAGAGTTTTCTTATAACAACTCCTATCAGTTTACGATTGGCATGGCCCCATTCGAAGCATTGTATGGCAGACCTTGTCGTTCCCCAGTTTGTTTGCTAGAGGCAGGAGACAACAAGCGACTCGGGCCAGAAGTGATTCAGGATACGTCGAGCAGGATCGAGATGATTCAAAATCTCATACGGGTAGCCGAAGACAGGTAGAAAAGCTATGCCGATGCGAAAAGGTTCTTCCGTGAGTTCGCAGTGGGAGACCAGGTTTTGTTGAGAGTATCTCCTAAGACAGGGGTAATGAGATTTGGGAAGAAAGGGAAGTTGGCTCCGAGATATGTGGGACCATTTCCTATTATAGAGAGGGTCGGACCAGTGGCATACCGATTGGGACTATCCGAGCACTAACATCGTATCCATGATGTGTTCCACATTTCATCACTGAGGCGATACCTTCGAGATGAGTTAGCACACACTCACATTGCAATTGAGAAGATTGAACTACAACGAGATAGTTTATAAGAGGAGAGACCGGTAGCTATTCTAGATTATAGTGAGAGGCGGCTAAGGTCGAAGATAGTTCCACTTGTGCGGGTGCAGTGGCAGCATCACAATGTGGAGGAGTCTACTTGGGAGCGTGAGGCGGATATGCGTGAGAAATATCCAGATTTATTCATACCAGGTATACCTTATTATTTTTCGAATTTCGGGACAAAATTCCTTTATTTAGGGGGAAGTATGTAATACCCCACATTTTTGACGATTTAAATAATTATGGAATTATTTATTATTACAGTGGGATTAATTAAATTTAAAGGTGAAGAATTAAATTGTTAATTAATCCGAATCAAATAAAAATAAATATTAACTAGGGTGCTACGGGTTAATACTTATTAGTTTAATATTACTGTGCGATATGTAATATGTAACTATGTACTTTCATAAATTGTCGAGAGATAGTGATACGACAGTTTAGTGAATTAAGTCAGACACGCGTGTGAGTCGTGTCGGGACTAAATTGGTGGAATAAATATATAAATTATTTTTAGTAACTCGTATGATGATTTCGAGTGTACCGTAGAGTCCGGAAGGATCGAAATAGTCGAAATAATATACTCGAATGTTTAGTTTGGGTCCCGGTGTAATTCTAGGCCTAACCGGCACCCCGAAAGGGCATTATGGTAAATTAGATTTTTAGGCGTAATTAAGGGGCGAAAATTAGGACTAAATTAATCAACCAAAAACAATTTCATTAGGGTTAGAAAGTTGGAGAAAGCAAGAACGGCCATAGGAAGTGTGAGGGAAGACTTTTGCCAAGAGAAGAGGGCTAAATCGACATCACCTTGCACCACCACCACCACCACCACCACCGTGTGGATCGGGACGAGGGAAAAAACCCATACCAAAAACATCTGGAAATCAGACTACTCACTCAAGGTAAGTGTTTATAACTTGTTGTATTTTGCTATTAATCTGATTCATGTTAGTGTAGGACTGTTAGGATTATGTTGTAGGTGATAAAAATGGTGAAATTGAGGAATTGAAATGTGTAAATAAATTATGTGATTAATTAGATCAAAACCCTTAATGCATGTAGACTGGAAATTACGTTTTGAGGAATTTTCATGTAGAACAAATCTGGAAATTATGGCTTCTTGAACATAAATTGGAAGAACTAGGGTTTTGATAAATTTAAATTGGGGATTTCACGTTTTATATATGATTCATAATGAATTGATGATCTTAGGATGTTGGAATTCATATGTTATTAATGGGATCCGATGTCTAACTATTTATTTGGAGTTTGGAGTGTTGAAAGAGAAGATTTGAGGTTAAAAATGGTGGAAAATGTAGAAAATTCTAGGTAGGGGACGAACAGCGAATTCTCGCTCGGATTCGTTCGAGCGTGATTGCCATCTCGCACGAAGTCATTCGAGCGACACGTGGAAGTCTTTCAAATGACTTGCCACCTCGTTCGAGCGACATAGTGAAGTTTTGATAATTTCTTTTAAGTCCAGTTTTGAGTTTATTAGTTCGGAAATGAGAAATATAATTCCTAATAATAAACTTAAGTAAGGCAGAATTTCTGAAGAAGTATGAGAAGCTAAATACTTTAATGAATTAGGTACGGGGAGAAAATACCATAGAGATTTCGAGAGGGAGGACAACCCAATAACTATTATGAAATGTTGGAATTAAAATGCGTAAGAGAAGCATATGTAGGTAAGGGAAATACCTATTTATTATAATAGGTTGTGTGTATGCCTATTATGTATTATTACTATTATAGACACTAATGGGTGATAACCCGATGGTGTGAGAATATTATTATTATACGTGTACTAATGGGTGAAAACCCGGGGGTAAAAATATGTATTATAAGTGTATTAAAGGGTGATAACCCGGGGGCACATAATTGATTAAGTGCACTAATGGGATATAGCTCGGGGGTGCAGTATCATGTTATATATATATTTATATAGGGTAGACGTGACTATATGTATATATATATGAGAATTGTAAATCAAACTAGTGTGTTTAGTAATGAATATGGGCATGGAAATTTGTTAAGAAAATTATAATCGAATACTTGACTTATTATGAAAATGGAAAATGTATTAATTATCTTTTCGTCATAGGCTAATTTGGTTAACGTATTGTATGGGCGATACAGGCATACTAATAGTGAGGGTAAATACTATTAGGATGGATTCAGACTAGTTATATTGGGAGGTATAGCTGAGGAGAAAATTTGGATGCGTGTTAGGCGTGCACATTAGAAGAGGGGTGAGAATCTCAAGAGAGAGTTCAAACTAACATGTAATTAATACTTGCTTTACTGCAAATTTTAAATACTTGCTTAAACAAATATTTTTACACATCGGGCTCTGACCCGTTTCTTTCATCTTCTCTCTCTTGCTATATATATGTATTATATCAGATGCTCAGCCGCAGGGACATCAGGCTTAGAGTTTCAGATTTGCGTGGTATGCTGTAGCTGTTATGGGAGCTGCAGGACTTTGTGTAGACGCTTCGATTATTTCTTTCCTATTCATCATGACATTTTCTATAGGGCATGTCTCGCCCCCTCCTTAGACAGTTTCAGAGATTATGTTTATTCTATTTCTCGTTTACTTTCATTTGGGTTGATGGGCACTATTGTTTTGGTTTAGTGTTTTGGAACTGGTATGTTTTATCCAGTATTATTTATTTCAGCACGCAATTCTGATTTAGTATTTGTATTAATTAATTGTGCGTGGATGTTTTATATTAAATTACTTGGCTTGGTAATTAAAAATGGTTTTAAATAAATAAGAAAAATGTTTTGATACTTAGCTTAATTATATCAGGTGATTAAATAAGTTATTATGTTTTCGACAGTGATGCTAAGAATGAACCAACCGAACATTCTGTTTTAAATTTTATAAAGGACTGACCACCCGATATTTAATTGGGCGGGGAGTTACATCTTATTTTCAGGATATGAGTACCTCGTGTTATCAGAATGTTTTTGGGTATTGCTTTGAATTTATTTGAGTAATTAAATTTTCTTTTCTAGGATATAGGGTAGATAGGATTTTGTATAAGAATACGATTTTCTTATATTTTTGTATCCCTACGAGTCCTTGATGACTCAAAGGATATTTTTTCTCATATTTACAAAGGGGGAGATTGAAGCACCCTATATCTTTGACTCACTTGAGTCTTCATTATTTAGGAGCTTGTCTAGTTTGGAAATAGTGATAAATTGACTCATATCCTAGCCTACAAAATAGCTTTAGACACTACTTATCAATTCCTCTAATAGTCTCAAAGGTAGAATACCAAAACTTCACCTAGGATTATATTCATTCATTGCATTCACTATAAATTTTTTTTTTGGGGGGGGGGGGGGGGTGTTAATTCCCATAAAAATGTTTTTTTTAATAATTTTTGGGATTTTCTAAATAATTTTTAGAATTTTTTTAAACATTTTTAAACATTTAAAACTTAGTTTAAAAATGTTGTGGGTTGATTTATAATTTCCTATTCTTCCTAAAACCTTGCTTGGGTGGGATCCAAAAGCGGCAGAGACTTTTGTGGCAGAAAATGAGTTTTTTTAAAATCTTATAAGCACACGTTTGAAGGCTGATCGTTGCCTTACACGTGTTGTCTAGTGAACGATGGGATTTGTGTTTGTTTCCTCTCACAAGCGTAAGACGTAATCCTGTCACTTAGATTATTAGTTATCGATGGTCTTCATGTCTTTGTAATAATCCTTGTGATAGTTGAGAGAACCAATCAGAAGGCGTTTAATGACGATGCATCCTAAGCCATTAGATTTACATCTTTTGTGTTAGATTTAATCTCAACCATTGATTTCATTCAACCCTTCCAGATCCTTCTATGAGTAGTATAAATAGATGCCAAGTGGGGAACTCTTTCAGTCTTTGGCTCATTTGAGAATTGAGAGAAAAAATAGAAGAGGGGGAGAGAGAGAGATGGGATATATAGAGAAAGAAAACCCTAATCAAACTCTGACTAATTTTTTTCTCAAAAAAACCTTTGTTAGTTTGAGTGAGTTCGTATTTGTGAATATCCACCATCTCTAGTCTTTTATCTCTTGTCCAACCAACTCACGAAGTTTAGATCTCATTTTCTCTTCATAGAAAGTTGAGATCTAAAACTGTGTGATACATCTCACGTATAACTTGCTTAGTTTAATTTCTTTTTTCAAGAAATATTATTTTGTTGGTTGTTTTTACTCTTATATGTTGTTTTCATAAATATAACCAACAAATCCATTTCTGTTTACAGTTTATGAGAAAGGTCAGACTTAGATCTTGATTGGGGATTTACACTTTCGTAATATTTCGCAATTTGTGAAATAATCGTGTATACCAAAGAATGTATTTAGGATCTTAACTCTTTTTAATAGAATATTCCCTCTTGACCTGTGGATCAAAATAAAGATCAATAGTTTGAGACTATCAAACAAACCGTGATTTAGAAATCCTTATTGCATCTTAGAACAATATTTGTAATTTTTTAGGAATATTATATGAATAAGTGTGTGTGGGTTGCAAGCATGTGATTAGGCACTTCACCCCTTATAGTTGTCACACTACAACACTAAAGAAATGTTGGTATATATATATTCTAGACTTTAGAGTCGACGTAAAGCTAAAAGGAGAAGAGGTTACATAGATGGGAGAAAAACCTTAACATCAGAACCTTCAGAGGAGTCAGAATAATCCAAAGGAGTTCGTAAACAATCTGAACTTAGATTAGGTCTGCTTGTGTGTTTGGTTTGTTATATAGTTTGTAATCTGTTAACTCTATTTTGGTGGATTTTGCTTTTGAGGTGTAGAGACCTCCGTGGATGTTTCCCCAATTAGGTGGGGTTTACAACGTTAAAATCTTGTGTTCTTACATACTTACTCTTCCTGTCATCACCTTCTTGAGAATGTGTTGATTTAGAACCTATATAAGTTTTGTTTTTCAAAATTGATGCACCTATACCTTAAATAACTCGTTCATAAAATCTTTTATACACATCTTGCGTTAACTGTTTGTTTTGTTTAAAGAGTTTCTTAAAAAAACTGTTTGGAACCATCTAAACTGTGTAATCTTGAATTAAACGACTTAAGTGGTACATTTTTCATCTTCCTTTTCAAAAATTATCCCCTGGAGAATTAAATAAATCATCAAAGACGTTGAAGATCTTCTTCAAAATGTGCGAATTTCCATAAAAAATTATCCAAGAGAAATGAATAAGGTTGCTTTCATGTTATCTAGATATGGTGCTTCACAAGGATGCTCTTCTTCTTTTTCAAATTTAGAAGATGTTCCTAGAGAAATTCAAATACCTATTAGATTAGATTCATCAAATCTTCCTATGCCTAGAAGTTTGATGTATAGCATGCATTAAATTTCCTTCTTTATAAGCCACCTAGAGAGGGCTTTTCTCTCTTTAATCAATATATTTCTTTTTTTAAAATAGTGAAAACACCATTCTACTTTATTTATATATATATATATATATATATATATATATATATATATATATATATATATATATATATATATATATATAATAAAGTAGAATGGTGTTTTCACTATTCATAAGTTTGGAGGACACTTTGTGGTGAGGATTTAGCCACGTCACTCAAAAATGAAGGGTTGTGATCATTTTCCCTATTACACTAATTGTTTCAAACCCTAGCCGTGCCTCTCATTTTTGTCCCTCTCTCTCATTTCATCGTTTCCCTTTCACCAAAAACCCTCATTCACTCCCCTCTCGCTGATTTCTATGCCCTCTACTGCCGCCGCCCTCCACCGCTGCCAACTCCAGGTAGTCTCTCTATCTCCCTCTTATACACGCGCACACACACACACACACACACACACGCTCACCCTCTACTCTGCGCCACTTCCTCGCCATATTCCCTAACCCTCACCCTCCGCCCTCCTCCTCTAACGTGCTTTTTACTTTTTTTGTTTGCAGATCTAACATGGGCTACTTCAGATCTAACATTGGCTACTTTAGATTTGAGGTTAGGTTTCCATTGTCAGGCCAAATATGGAGTTTTTAGATTTACTTTGATTTTTTTTTCATACATCAGGTTTTTAATATTTGAATTTTTCGTATATTGTGATGCGCGTCAAACAATTTGAGATTATACCCATGAAAACATCTCTGATTTTTTTGTGTTTAATGGTTATCTAACAAGGGTTTTATTTCCCCTTTTTGTTTATGTTAATTTGCAGATTCAAATTTAAGTGTTAAAGGTCATGGGATATGCACACTTAAGAGGTAGTAATTTTAAATACAATGTCCATTCCTTCTTTTGTTTATTTAAAAATGATTTCACTTCCCATGATTTGTTTTTTGTTTTAGTAAAATAAATTTTAATTTGTCAAATGTGAATATGAATATACTGATGGGATTTGGGGGTTTATTTGTTTGATTTAAAAATTCCTATACGTTCTTTACATACTAATTGTAAACATACTATTTGGTTATGTACAGTTACTTTTCATTGTTGTCACGTTCATGCAAGATGCCCGATTAAATGTCTATTCATAGTTGGCTTAGAAATGGTATCCATGGTATTTCATATTGGCTACTGTTGATTCGGCATTTCTTTTGACGAGGCATTTCTTTTGACATGAATAAATAAGTCATATTTGAGCGAACATTGACACTATTTTGTCTTATGAATGTTTCCAACTCGAGATTTGATTATTTTTTGGTTTTGCAGATCTAAATCCCAAGATTCACATGGACATGAGTTCTCCCACGTATACATTCTCTCTCTAATTAGAACTCTTTTTTTTTGTTCAAATTAGTATTTTGCAAATATAATTATTTGTTTTTGTTTTGGTGTATATGTTTATTTTTGGTGTTTATGTTTATTTTTAGATTTAAACAATCAGGTATATATACTCCCTCTCTCTTATTGATTTATTTACATTTTCTATATTTATGACTTTTTCTTCTTTTTATTGTGAATACATATGATTTAGTATGTTTTGGTGTAATGTATTGAATCAATCATTAGTCTTTCCCTCAAGTTTTCGATTTCGACACACTCAGATTGCGTGACAAGTCATTAGTTTTCGGTTTCTTGGCTCATGTATTCCCGGGTTGTAAACTCATATCTTATTTAAAACACATCTCTTGATAATGTCACATCTAATTTTAATAGGATCGTTTTGTTTGCATATTTAACTTATGTGTTATCTACTCACTAATTTCTATTTTTCAATATTTTCTATTTCGGTATTCTATAATAAACTTGCATTCAGTTTGATATGTCAGTGGGGGTGTATATTACCATTATTAGAATGTTAATACGTATTTCCTTGACATATATTATTCTCTTTTAGCTTATGAATCACTTAATAATACCTGTTTGTTGTCTTCAATGACATGTTCATAAATCTTCATATATATTTTCCTCGAGGCATGCCGATACTTCCCAGTTGTTTGATTAATAAATCTTGATATTTTCCTCGAGGCATGCCAATACTTCCTAGTATTTTCCTCGAGGATGCCAATATATTTTCCTCGAGTCACCCAAATCTTCATAAATCTTCATATATATATATATATATATATAAACTATTTACATTGTTTGATTTATTATTTGAGTACATATTTTAGATGTGATTGTTTGCAAGCAGGATCTAGGTTGAGTTTGAGAAATAGGATTCCAAATCTATATACTGGTGTTATATTTGTGTCTTAAATACTACAATAAGATGTTCTATCTCAGAAAATTAGGATATATAAGAAAAAAATCAGAAAATTATCATGATTCATAACTTTTATCTCAGAAGCAAGAGGATCTCATAGCCAATTATCAGTCCAGAATTGAATACTCCGACCTTTTCCAACATACCATGGAGAGTGAAGCCAAATAACATTTAAAGCTTCCCTAAATCCAGACCATAAAGAAGACAGTTTATAACTTTGAGCAGGAGGGTTCTTTGAAATTTAATCTTACTTTAAGAAAGGAAACACACATGGAAGAGGATTGATGAAGATTCCATACTGAAATTGACAGCAATAAATTGTTCTTTGTACCAGCACTAAGTGGAATGAAATAAAATGCGTGAAAATTTGTGGCATATATTGGGAGTGTCTCGAGTTAATGATTTGTGACCTTTCTTAGCATATTGTGGCATGTAATGGTAGTGTCTTGGAAGATTTCTTTACCTTTCTTATCATATTGTCTTGATTTAATGATTTGTGACATATAATGGTAGTGTTTCATGCTATATTTGTGTGAAATGGGGTACCTCAACCATGAAATTACTCGATGATTTGAAAGTTTATTTTATCACTATTTTATAAGCATTTGGTAATGAAATTTGTAGATCTAACATTTCTTTTTATTCACCATCTTAGATCATGGAGTTTCATTTTTTCTATCTCAAATTAAGTGCATTGACATTTCATTCATTTACACCAGTTATTTTGTTATGGTTTAATTACTATGATTGTGTTGGAAAATGTATAATAACTTTGGTTTATTCATTTTCATCAGGTGCATGTACACACTAAGTTGTCGAAATTCGAACATCTGTGAAGTTGAATCAGAAGATGCTGCGAGAAAGTTATATACCAAATATGCGAGTCGGGTGGGATTTGTAGTCTTGTGTTATCTGAAGCCATCATTCATAGATTTACGGGGACACTATTGCCCATCTACTTGGATGCTACAAGCAGGTATATTCTTCGAATCAGAAGAGCATGTTTGTCCTGGATTAAAAGCCTCAACCCAACGCACAAAATGGACTTGATTACCGGATTGAGGTAAAAACCCTTGAATGTATTCATTTTATTTATAACTTAATTAAAATAAAGATCCATAGAGTCAAATCATGCTGGGATGTGTTAAGTCCATGCTTTAAACAAATAAGAAACTTATATAGATGTCAGTATCGTATGTTTAAGTATCTTGAGATTTAAATCATGGTACTCAAATTTCAAATCATGTAATTTGTGTTTTCCAAAACTACCGTTGGTGTCAATTTCTTATATTCATTAACAATGGCCCTCTCCATTATTATCTACATATTGCTATGAAGCTTGATTGGATATTGGACTTTTAACATGCATAGGATGCCCGACTCTGTCAAAGGTAAAATGAATTGCATCATGAAGTATGCCTACATTTCTCAATCTTAGCCATGTTTTTTGCGAGAAGCCCAAAAGGTATTTTGAAGCCAAGATACCACAACTTGCAGTTTTCACTCTTTCAATAGCGGGGAAGATGATTCTAATATATGGATTTCGCAACTCTTGAATTGCACTCCAGCAGCCCCAATCTGGATCAGACTCCTCAGATTCGGAGATGTTTAATGACCACATGTTGTGATTCACATGGGATTCAAAATTGTTTTATTTATTCGTTATGACCACATGCTCTTGATAGTTATTTGATTTAGGTTTTTCGAGTTCCTTATATGGCTTGAGATATGTTATTATCATGTAAGATGATAATTTTTAGATGCGTACTATTCTAATGCAAAATCTAATTGTCGAGTTTATCTTGAAATGAGCCAAATTAAATTAGCATAAGTGGATTATGGAGGTTGGTTTACTTTTTGAAGTTTGTTGCCTCTATGGAGACTCAAATGTTTTCCTGTTTATCATTTATTGGGAAATGACGTGACTTTATGCACTTTACTCCAATAGTTGATTAACCTGACTATTATTGGATTAATAGAGTTTGAAATGAAAAATACTCATTTATGCACTTTAATTTTGGAATGATATTTTCAGCAATTGATTGAATATGGAAGCAACCATTCCAAAGCATAAATATATTTGTGTTTCAGGCCATTTACGTACCAACTATTTGTTGAGTTCCCATCAGTTAGGCAATGTAAATTAAAAGTACTTTGTATGTGAATGAATTGTATTTGTTGGCAGCCACCTTGATTTAATTATTTCAATCACAGTAGATGTATTGAACTTTGGTCATGGACGTGATGATATACCATTGATTTATAGTCTTTCTGTGGTAAGAGAAAAATATTTCTAATATTTTATATTCTTTATTATATTTTTAAGAGCATCGATGTGTCATAATTTGGGTTAGGAATAAATGGACTTATTTGAATAAGGATGGAATAATCCTTTGTGGGATTGACAATATACCATGCAGTTATGGTCGTCTTCCATGTTTGTTGCATTATTCTGAACCATATCAACAGTCCATTATAGGATTTCTATTTGACAATATTTCGATTACATTAAGAACTGAACCATATTCCATTAATCACATTACTTCTTTACTTCTGGACATGAGGTTTGAACTGAGTCATATACCATTAATCGCATTAAGAACTATGAAATCAATTGGTCCTGTATTTTAATGGTTTTATTGATTGTTTTATAGCTTGCGTTTTTATGGTGGTTGTGGTTGTCACCACTGGAATTTCAGTGGCATGCACTCGGCTATAGGTATCTACTTTACTCTCTCTTACACACATATAGAACAAGAGGGGTTCCCTTATTTTTTTTATGTTTTGCAAATTTGAAATTTATTTTTGTCTTGATTTTGATGTGATGATAACGGTGACATGGACTTGTAAAGATAACAAAATCGTTTTGGGTAATGTTAAATATGTTAGATACACACCAAAGAAGGTTGAAGCTTTGGAAAGGTTATATCGCAAGTGCACTAAACGAGCTTCCTTTGTCAGCACTAACTAATTTGCAACTGCCCAATTTTCTCCAACATCATGCCAAAGCAGATCAAAGTTTGATGCAAATAGTTTAGGTTAGTCAACAACTGTTATAGTTTACTTACTATTCAACTGAGTTAGATTCATTAGTTGAACAGTTATATTAAAATCATTGGTTAAAGTCTTTCTCTATTCTGTACATTGGCTACCTGAATAGGAGTATGCGAAAAACCAGTGAAAAGACGCACTCAATTTTCTTTATACCTGAATAGGATTATGATAAAAACCACTGAAGTTGTGATTTTTTCTATGGCTACAGGGTTGACTTCGATACAGGGTGACTTGAATAGTTGATGCTCCAGTAAGGAAGTCAAGTGAAAAATGTTCGCACTTATACCATGTTTGTTTCCTATTTATTATTCCTTAATTTTACATTTTGTTTTGTTTTTAGGTATTCATTTTCTGTTTTGTTTATGTTTAGTATATATTTTTCTTCAACTATTACCATGGGGATGATTTAGTTTGTGATGTAAGGTATACTCTACTCCTCAATGTTTTAGCTTTTAATGTCAAATTTGTTCCAAGGTGTTTCATGTTGCTTCGAGGTCCAATTTTTCCTATATCCGTGCACTTGGAAAACTTTGTAAACTCTTAATCACTGTTTAAATTTTTGTAGACATAGCCTCCTAATTTTTCAATTATATAGCTGTTCCTCTTCATACTTTATTTAACTACATTTACTTGATCCAGTTCTTAACATCTATCGGTAAACATGTAACATGGGCTGGATTTGACAAATTAGAGTTTGGTCTAGCTGCTTTTGAGAATGTTCTCTTAATCTGATATCAGAATGGTTTTCAAGTCTTTGAAGTTGAGGACGCTTCTAATTTCATTGAATAGGTTTCAAAGCGTGGTGGTCCAGTTACGTTCTTACAGATGCTTCCAATTCCTACGAGTGTAATGGCAATGAATGATTCAGATCATCACACCCTTTATTATTAGTCGTTGCGGGGGATGACACCAACAGATCATAACTGGGTCAAAATCGTGCCCATTTGGGTGGATCCGTAAGAGATGGTACTTTGGAGTCACAATCGGGGAATTATGTCGGCTCTCCTACGGCTGTTCGATTTTACTCTCAGGTCCAAATCTTATGTTCCGATAAGTTGTGTTTAGGGTTTAGGTGTAGTCCTCTGATAGTTGTTGTGGGTCTAAAAACACATGTAAGTTCCAATTTATCTGAGACATTTATGAGATTTAAACCCGTATGGTGTCAGTTAATATATAAAATGATTACCTTTCCTTTTATAAGGATAAACAATAATTGCCATCAATATAGAGATCATATGCATCTTAGTTGGGGTGTGGTTTTTGTGTAGCAGATAGGGACAAAACAACAACAGCATGCAGCGGACCCAAATTGCGTGAAGCTGACAGCATCCAGACTTTACGTATTCAGTCAGAGCTTATATTCAGTCAGAGCTGAGTCGCTGACTGAGCTTCCATACATTGTGTCAATGATTAAGATTAGTATAAAAGGGGTTTGTACGTATTTTGAATGCGTCCTGTCATTTATGTAGGACTATGTATTCAATGTTTTACAAGTTATTTTCTACATTGTTGACAAAATTACAATGTAAACATTTTGATTGTCCATTTTCAAAGTTGTATGATGTCGTATTTATAGATTCTTATATTTAAAAACATTACAACAAATTAATTACACTCTAACCATTTCATTCTACATTTTTGGGACAAAAAATAGATTATTAATATTTGTACGATGCCCACCATTGTTTTTCATGTCATTATTTTTCTATGTTTAATTTTTTATGCAAATTAGCACTAACATTGTTCTTTTCAATTTATTTGGCAGATTTGGCAGATTTTTCATATTTAGTACTACACTACAAATCGTATCCCCTTTTCAATTGAGAATGAAGGTATAAACTTCATCAATCCAACTATGTATTTTATTTTATTGTATTCTTTATCAACCCAGCTCCACGAGATCTTCGATATCAATCCTATTGGAACATTTTGTTTGTTTTAATACAAAAAAGTTTTAAGTGACTGTTGATGTTTGGAAAAATTTGGAACCTTATTGGACTCATCCCTAATTGTTTGTGCTAATTTGGGAGTTTGTAGGACTGAGGATGCCGAAGGTTCAAGTGTTGATGAAGACAACTGTGGTGACTCAGAACAACCTACTTAATAAGATGGGTTTTAGTTTTTATTTTATTTTTAATTTTGGCTGTTAACATTTCAGTTTTTTGTACCAAATGAATTTCAGTTTTATGTAATGGATGAGCTTTAATTTTATGTACTGGATGAAACACTGATATGGAATTTTTTAAATTCATATGTTGATTTAGGTTCCTTTTTGGTTGAAGTTGTAAACCATTTGTTATGCACAACATTTTTAAACCAATACCATTGTAAACTATGATGCCAAAGCTGCTAAAGAATAGCAATGCCAAAGCTGCTTTGCAATACCAAAACTCAATTGGAAATCAACTAATATTACATTACCAAACTGAATTGTTACATTACACAATACATTTTACTCAATCTGCTAAACCAACGTCTATCGAAGATACAATTACAACCACAATCCAAATTATCGTCATGCCGTTAGGCATGCGCACGACTTTGAAAATTATGACCAATTTTTTTAAAATTATATTTTGTTTTGTTGGGGAACGGAATTTTTTTTGTGTTTCAATTACGTATTTCTGAAATTTTCAACGTTTTGCGATTATGTACTTTGAAAAATTTTGACGTGCCTTCAGGCACGGGCATACACTAGTATATATATGTATATATATATATATATATATATATATTTATGTTTGTGTGTGTGTGTGTGTATCGAGTATGCTTAGTATATACATGTTTATGTGTGATTGATTTGATTGCGAACATATCTACTCGAATATGCTATCGTTGGAGGTTGCGCGTAGTGGGTGTTCCACCCTAGTGTTTACTAGTAGGTGTTGTACTATTTCCTAGGTCATATTACGGTTGCATGACCACTATCTGTGTATAAGGATAGGTGTTGGTTTCGAGTCCAGTTGGGTGTGATGTGGTACGGTTATGACCCACGGATGTATGTGTATGACCGCCTCCGTTATGTGTTTACGTATTGGGATTAGTGGTGAGATCCCAACCCGGTGGCCCAGGAGTGGTATACAATGTACACGGTGCTTGATATCATACTATGGACTCATCCATAATTGCGGATGGGCTAGATGTTTAGATCATTAAAGTATGTTAAGGTTAGTTAGAGTAGTTTGGTGGCGTAGCATAACTAGGTGAATAGAGTAAGTACGTTAGGTGCGTAATTTAGATAAGGGTGAGGATGCGCCACTAAGTCAACATGATTATTTCATACTACTCTATTATTATTATTATTTCATGTAAATATTTGTACTTTTTTCAAATTTTTTGGGCGTTGACTCGTAGTAAAATATTTTCAAAACCTTTTAGGTGCTCAGCCACAGGGTCACCAGTGACAACCATTCCATTCTAGTCAAACGATGTTGCCGCAGTTATGGATGCATGCATGACTTTATTAGACGATTCATTTTATTTTTATCTAGATTGGACTTTATTATAGTATTTTATTGTTGGGCATGTTGCCCACAGTTGGACAACTTCATTATCAGACATTATTTCCATTTCTCTGTTTTAACATATGGATTATTGTATTATAGATATCGAGAAATTATTCACTTTATTATTTATGGTATTACTATTCTTTGTGCTTCAGTCACTGTGGATGTTTGTTTATATTGTTGCTTGGTTTCAATTATGCATGTTAACAAGATTTTAAAAATTGACCCCAAAGTTAATAGGTTATTAATTTAAATAATTGGTTTTCAACAGTGATGCTAAGAATGAAATTTGATATAATTCTCGTTTAATTTAATAAAGACCTAACAAATGGTATTAGAGCATAAAGTTCTAGTGTCCTTAGGATTTGTGTGACTTCATTACATTTCCAGTGTAGCGTTTTTTAATATAGAGCCCTATGAATAGGATTTTTGCCTTCTTATTTGTCCATTTACATTCTTCTACTATATTTTTATATTTTATCTGTGATCGCATGCAAATTTGGTTTAATTTTTTATGCCAAATAGGAGGGGATGACCAGCTCGAGCCATTAGGAGGGATGAAAATGATGGGAGGCTTAATCAGAGCCGGTAGCCACTTTGAGGACAGTGACAAATGCAGAGGTTTACACCAATTTTGCACAGGTGATTAACAACATAATGACCACCATGGCGTAGCAATTTCCCTAGGCATAGCCATAGCAGATAATGGCACAAGTCGTTTAGGCCCACCTAGTGCGATCTATGTGGGAAATAGTTAGAGAGGACTTTCATATGGGGATAGAAATTTAACCCGACCCGTAGAATCCCCGACCCGACCCGAATATAGTGGGTTTTAAAACCTGATTAACGAACTAGGAGTGGGTATGTGTTTTAAAATAAAATATGTTTGTTAAATGGGGCGGGTCAGGAGTTCATTTAAATAAAACCGCTATGCCCCGCCTCGCCCCGTTTGATTTATGCATGCATAAGTACCCTTTATATGTATGTTAGTTACAATTAAACCACACACACACACACACAGACACACACATATATACATATATATTGTGGCCATCTCGAGAAATCTTCGAGGGGAAGGGGGTGAAGGATGCCTCGAAAGATAGTGGCCCCACGCCCTTTTTTGGGGCGCTTCGGTCGTCGTCGGTGTGGGGTAAATATAAAGAGATGGAGTCGCTAACCTATATTTCACAAAACATACAAAAGAACATGTTACCACTTCGAGAGAGCAGCATCAAGGAAAACTGTTACAAACGAAAACAATAGATCGAAGGTTCGGGGGGCTAAGTTACGGAATGGGAAGGATTAGGCACCCATCCCGCCCTTTTGGTCTCTCATGGTCTAGTGTTATTATTTTCCTTTATTTCTTCGAGAACTGTGTGCGTGTGTACATATAATGGAGATCGGAATCATTCAACTCATACCATGGGAAAGGTAGAGTGAGGTCATCCGTAGGAATGTTCCCAAAATAATATATACATATATAAAATACAATTTGGGCGTTTATCACGATATTAATCGTTATTATGAAACGGTAATACGTGTTAGATGAAACGATGTGTGTGTGTGTGTAGAAAATGTGTTTTTTGGTTTTGAAAAATTATGATGGATAATTCCGTTCGGAATTTATTGGCCTAACCCTCTTTTTGTTTGTTTTTTGGTTTTTTTATAGAAAATAAAGTATGCGCAATATATTAATAAAATGTAGATATTAATGTGTATGAGCTAAAGTAGGAACTAGATTATGAATCTAATGAAATTTATGCAAAAATAAGGAATTTAAAGGGATAGCGAGGGAATTGGACCTTTTTTGAAGCTTGATCTTTGATCTTGGATGAACTCCCTTGAATGTGATATGACTGTTCGATGATAAGGAATATGATTTTGCTGAATTAAGTATGAAAAGGATGGAAATGTAAGCTTGAATGGAATTTCACATGGGGAACCTCGTGATTTCAAGAGAATGTTGTTGGGATCACTGATGTTGATGGATCTCTAGTGTTGGTGTCCTTAGTAGTGAGGTCATTCCCTCTTTTATAGGGCCAGGGGGTTGCCGATTGGCACTGCCCTTGTCCTGCTTATCAGGAGGTGACCCTACACACACTGCTAATAGGTAGGGATCTAGACCTGCCAATTAGCAGACTCGTGTAGATTTTCCTGGAAAAATGGTCATCGAACGTAATCCATTTATCCTAATAGTGCATAGGTCATACCATTATAAAGGTACTTCAGAGACATTTAAGAGTACTTCGGGTTGCTCCTGGGTCCAGGAGTTTACTTTGAATCAAATGTGGCTTGATAGAGCACGTCGGTCCTTTAGACGAGAGATCGCTCGACGAAAACAAATCGTTCATCCTCATGGTAAATTCGAATCGCGCATGGGGTTGACCATTGGAAAGGTTAGGTGATGTAATTCGACAATTCAAAGAATTTTTCTTGGTTCAGAAAATTGACCTTAGTCAAGCGGGGCTCAAAAGAACCTGGTGACCTCTCAAAGTAAAACGGATCGTTCTTCCATACCGTAGGTCAGAATTACGCATGAGGTGGACCATTAGAAAGGGTATTTAGTTCCCTTTCAACCATGTTCGAGCCGAAGGGTTGAGTTTGGTCAAATAGAGCCCGAGAGCGCCCGGTGGCCTCTAGATCGATTTGAGGGGAAAATATAGTTATGTCATTTTGCACATGGAGCGGACCATTGAAAAGGGTTTTAGTGCCCTTCGAAGAGCTTTTTCTCTGACGATGAAGTTGATTAGGGTTAAATTGGGGATCGAGAGTGCCCGGTGGCCTCCAAATTCTTTTTTGATAGTAAAATGATTCATTTGTCTAAATTGTTATGTCGATTTGCACATGGTGTGGACCATTGGAAAGGAGATTCAGTGCCCTTCAAAGATTCAAAGAGATTTTTCTCTGACGATAGAGTTGACCGAAGTCAAACGGGGCTCGGGAGCACCCTATGGCCTTTAGATTGCTACTCGAAGTGCGACCTAGGGTTTATAGTGAAATGGGTAGGTGCAAAGGACCTAAGGAGAGACTTAGGGGGTACTATAATGTGGTGTTTACAGAGCCCCTCGAGGGGTGAGCTTAGAACAAGCTAAAGCCCTCGAAAAGACACCACATGATAAAGGTCAGTTCTGCGGACCTAAGGGATGAGGGTGATCAGTTCAGTAGGTCGAGGTCAATTCTGAGGACCTAAGGGGATTCTTGGGATGGCCGATTCTGAGGACCTAAGAGGGGGTGATGATTGAGATAAAATGTGGGGAGTAACCAATTCTGCGAGTTGAGGTCAATTCTAAGGACCTAAGTTGTGGTGTCCAATTCTGTGGGTCAAAGGCAATTCTGTGGGCTTAAGATACGAGTGACCAATTCTGCGGGTCAAAGACACTCCGGAGGAATTTATTAGGGGCGACCAATTCAGCGGGCTTAAGATAGAAGTGACCAATTCTGCGGGTCGAAGCCAATTATACGGGCTTAATAAGTAAAAGTGACCAATTCTATGGGTCGAAGCCAATTATACGGGCTTAAGTAGAAGCAACCAATTTTGCGGGTCGAATCCAATTTTGTGGGATTAAGTAGAAGTGACCAATTCTACAGATCGAAGACAATTCTATGGGCTTAAGTAGAAGCGACCAATTCTACGGGCTTAAGTAGAAGCGACCAATTCTGCGGGTCGAATCCAATTCTTCGGGCTGAAGTAGAAGCTACCAATTCTGCGGGACGAAGCCAATTATGCGGGCTTAAGAAGAAGTGACCAGTTTTGCGTGTCAAATCCAATTCTATGGGCTAAAGTAGAAGTGACCAATTCTGCGGGCTTAATTAGAAGCGACCAATTCTGCGGGTCGAAGCCAATTCTGAGGGATTAAGTTTTCTTGGGGAAATTTGGAGACTCCACTGGGGGATATGTATCTTGTAGTTTTTCTAGGGATTTGGGGAAGTATACTATTTTAGATTCAGCTGGGGAAGAGGGAATGATCCGAGGGTCGGACGTTTCTCAGTAGGGGAATTTTTTGAATTTTGTAGTGTCCTTTGGAGACGTTGCTGGGGAGACATGAAATGGATTTCGGGAATTTTTCTATGGGAGATAAGGGTTATAATGGGGAAATTAGTGTGGTAAAAAAAAATTCTTGGGGGGAAAGGTTCTCAAATCCATTTGGGAATTTTTCGGGGATTTTTCAGAATTTTCTGGTATTTTTTGGGTTTTTGTATGAAATTTCAGAGGGGGGCCACCCAGCATAGATAGAGGGGTGACAAATGGAAGTGGAACTGTATTCTAGGGGACCTCGAGCAGGTGGAGGGACAATGATGATCGGTGGGTGGAAGGGAAATGCTGATCAGCATGCCCCTTAGCCTCTGATAAAAAGAGGGCGAGTTCCCCTCATTTTTCACATTTTTCTAACTTCCCTTCTTCTGTAGTCACCTTATGCAAATTGTTTCAATGTTCCAAAGTCAAGAGATGGTTGATTTCTCAAGTAGCGCAACACACATGGCGTGGGTTAATGCTGACGACTAGTGATTAGGCATAAATTCTTCACATTTATCCCCTTAGTTTCAGTATTTTTATGATCCCATGCAGTGTAAATAGCTTGGACTTATCTCATATTTATGATACTAACCCTTTTTGGCAAGTATTTCATATTTTGTGTATCTCTTATGTGTTTTACAGGTATTTCATGCAAGGAAAATGGAAAAGAGAACTCAAAATAGTGAAAGAAACCAAGAATCGGGTAGTTGAAGGGCATTTTTGTAATTTTTTAGCCTTATTCCGGAGGTGGGGCTAAGTAGAAAGTTGAATATCTTTCAATTACAAGAGCACTCAAAAAAATGGCACCCCAATCCGAAAGAAATCCAGAAATTCAAATGAAAAAGAGGCCCAAAACCAACGAGTTACCCATAACCGGTTCACCCAGAACCTGAACCGGTTCGTCCATTTGTCACGCTCCATATCCGTTACAAAATTAGTCACGCTTTCTAAGTGTGACAAATTACAAGATACGAAAATTTTAATTTGTCCTTATCTTTAAACGAAAGAGTTTTATGTTTTGGGGACTCTTCTAAACGACCTCTAGCCTATATATTTAATCACTGGGACTCTTTTTATTCAGATTTCATTTACATAAAATCCCCATAACAAGTAGGAACACCAAGAGTAGAATATACATATTTTGCACCTTTAATTCAAGAGCTTTTCGAGTTTTTCTTCGAGCTTTGATTTCTTCTAGCATGGTTGTGTTCTTCAATCTTGGTAACTTTTAGTTCCAACACTTTTATTATTGTTTCTCATATTTCATCTATCTTTTCAAGAAATTATGAGTTCATGCAACGTAGATAACGTAGTTTTCATTAATTTCACCATGTCAGGCTAGGTTTTTAAAGATTGGGATGCATGAACCCAACCTGATATAGTAGTTGCATGTGTATAAAATTAGTCCTCTAAATTTAATGATTTATTACGACCGTATTGCGTAGACATGTAATAATTGTAGATCTTTGGATCTCGTTTGCTTCAGGGTAACCGGGATGCTTCAGAATGCAATTCGAGTGTAACTATCGTAATACCGATTTACTCGTCCTCTGATTATGTATGGTGCGGGCTTGAACCTCATATATGTAATGCTTGGGAGTACTAAATTCTGGGCCTAATTAATCACTTAAATTTACAATTAGTTTTAAACCGTCGATACTCTAGGGTTGGGGGATTGTGTCCCTACCTTAATTTTTCCAATTAGTTTTAGTTAACTTCTTTATTTTTCCCTTTTTCCTTTCTCACTCAATCATCATCTTTTACACTTTATTTTTTTGAAGTAATAAATCAATTAAAATCTATCAAACATTCCTTGTGGATTAAATACCCAGATTCACCACTATACTCCGCAAGAGTGTAGTTAAAGTTTAGTTTTTTTTTGTATTGTGGTTGAAAGCCAATAACAATGACTAACATATTTACACGGATGCTCGGTTTCCACCTCGATCAAAATGGCACCGTTGCCCAGGAATTAGGTAGACTTAGGTATAGATCGAGTTAATCTAAAACTTTGACCATTAAAAAAAATCAAAAATCCAAAAAAAAAATCATTAGTACTACGAGGGAGATGCTGGATGAGAGCGAATGGCAAGATATAATACATGAATTCCTTCGTAGTAACCATCCCTCAGCATCACGGAAGCCTTCGGAGGAGAGTGTGAGAGAGAGAGAGTATTCAGATAATGAGAAAGAAAGGGCATTAGGAGATATGAACCAAGAAGACTTTGAGAACGAATTCAGGCCAGTGGATGAGAGATTCACTGTCGAAGTCCAATCTATATTGGACTCATTTTGTCACTTAGAAGAGAGTGCATGGAAAGATAGGATGGATGATTTTCTTCTTTGTGACCATCCACCCATGCCACTGGAATTCTTGGATGCCATAAAGTCCATAGTTAGAGAATCGTCCGTTTTAGAGCTTGATCCATGCATTACCAAGTTTAGGGACAATCTAGGCCATTCCAAAATTCACTTTGATATTCTATCCAAGTCGGCCCATTTGAGGTACAAGGTGATTGGGCACTTCACTCACCTCATTCATCATATGCCTCGAGGTGTTCATTTTTTCTATTGGGTCGACTCCCAATTTTTCCGACTTTTAGTTTACGATGGGAGGAAGACGAGCGAGACAAGAAGAGCACCATTCCCCGCGCAAGGGTTCAGGTGAGCCTATATAGAGAGATGAGAGGTCGTCCCACCCCCGACGTATATGGGGTAATTTTTGTTGTATTTTTTAGTCATGTACGAGTGTCATATAGTGTCATGTTGCATTTTAATAATTTTCTTATTTTATTTATCGCACTTGTTATTTTTCTTCTTTAGATTTTAGTCATTTTGATTGAGGACAATGCAAAAGTCTAACTTGGGGGGGGGGGTCACAAGTGCGTCTTTCTAAACTTCACAAATTTTCAAAAATGCCAAAAAAAAAATTAAATAAAAATCATAAAATTTTGAAAAATCCAAAAGTATTTTGCTTCAAAATAAAAAAAAAAATTGGAATTTAAAATTTTCCAAAATATCACCTTTATTCTATTTGAAGTCTCAAATTATTAAATCCCTATTGCACTAAGTCGAAATTGACCAAAGATGAAAATTGTGCGAAAATTGACGACTTAACGAATAAGTGTGGAGATTAACAAAACTCGGTGAGATTTCGAGCCTATCGATTTTTCAGAGCATTTCAAATCAATCCTAGTTAATGATTAACTCAAAGTTCATTTCAGCATTTTAAAAAGTCATTGATGATCTCTATTTTATTATTTTGATCGGTTATGGGAAATGGAATGTTGCCTCAAAAAGCGCGCTACAAATCTCTAAATTAAATTAATCTCGAGACGCATATGCTAAATTAATAAGTAATTCGGACAACGAAGTATGCCATCATTTGTTACCCAAAAACATTAGCCATAAAAGGATGTGAAAATTATCCCTTTGATAACCCAATTGAGCCGAATAAAATTTATCCTTTTCGTTTGGTAACCCGAAAAACCCAAGTATCCCGAAAATGCGAAAATAGAATATTCATTAAAGTTCAGAAAGTGCATAAGAAGGGTCAAGAAAAAGAATAGAAATGCTCAACAAAAATAGCAACAAAAGAAAAAAAGTGAAAAACAGAAAAAATTGAGAAAAGGAATATAAAATGAGCAAAAGCCCGAAAAAGCACTAAGGGACATCATAAGAAAAAATTTGCAATTCCGAATTTCCCAACCATTTTCATGTTACCCAATACACCTATAGCCCGAAAAAGTCCTAACCGAGTCCGGATTGATAAATTAATTATCGCGTGGAGAGATAAGACACCAAAAGATAATAAAAGAGATTAAATGTGTGAAAAAGAGGCGATGTTCCCGTTTTCCAATGACCATATGATGAGATCTATTCACCATATATTTTCGTCTTACAATTTCTGTGCATGACTTTGCGTCCATTATATTTACTCTTTATATCCCGCACACCGGGAGAATAGCCATAATTCGAGAGATTAATTTGAGAGAGCATCCCATGATCATTTGAATCAAAACGAATTTTTGGAAAGTAAGCTAATAATCAATCGGTGAAAGTTAACGGTTAAATTTTTTGCTTCGCACACACACACACACACTATGACTTGAGACTTGTAAATATGACTTTAAGGTGACTATTTTTGGGGAGTTTAAATTGTACAATATTTAAGTATTTTGATTTTTCTTTGGGTTAATAAAGAATTTTGGGGGTATATTCACTGCAAACCCTCACGAGACACCACTCGTCCTACTAGGGTAACCTAGGGGTTTAAAGGCTCATTGCATACGCTAAATGCAATCACTTGCCATAGAAAAAGTTATTCTATCCCAATAAAGTTTTAAAGGGTCCTTAAATCATACTCTCATTATTTCACATTGCTCGGGACGAGCAAAGTTCTGAGTTAGGAGGGTTTGATTAGGCATAAATTCTTCACATTTATCCCCTTAATTTCGATATTTTTATGATCCCGTGTGGTGTAAATAGCTTGGATTTATCTCATATTTATTCTACTAATCCTTTTCGGAAACTATTTCGTATTTTGTTTATCTCTTATGTGTTTTACAGGTATTTCATGCAAAAAAGATGGAAAAGAGAACTCAAAATAGTGAAAGAAACCAAGAATCGGGGAGTTGATGGGAATTTTCATAATTTTGCAGCCTTAGTCCGGAGGTGGGTCCAAGTAGAAAGTAGAAGATATTTCGATTACAGCAGTACTGGAAAAAATGGCACCCCAATTCGAGCTATGGTAAAGAAGTTATACCCATTTGAAGATTGAGAAAGAAATCCAGAAATTCAAATGAAAATGAGGCCCAAAAGCAGCAAGTTCCCCAGAACCGGTTCACCCAGAACCCGAACCGGTTCGCCCATTTGTCACATTCCAAATCCATTACAAAATTAGTCAGTCTTTCTAAGTGTGACAAATTTTCAGATACGGAAATTTTATTTTGTCCTTATCTTTTAGACAAAAGAGTTTTATGTTTTGAGGACTCTTCTAAACGACCTCTAGCCTATATATTTAGTCATTAGGACTCTTTTTATTCAGATTTCATTTATGTAAAAGCTCCATAACAAGTAGGAACATCTAGGAGAATAATTTACATATTTTGTACCTTTAATTCAAGAGCTTTTCGAGTTTTTCTTCAAGCTTTGATTTCTTCTCGCATGGTTGTATTTTTCAATCTTGATAACTTTTAGTTCCAGCACTTTTATTATTCTTTCTCATATTTCATCTCTCTTTCCAATCATTATGAGTTCATGCAACGTAGATAACATAGTTTTCATTAATTTCACCACGTAAGGATAGGTTTTTAAAGGTTGGGATGCATGAACCCAACCTGATGTAGTAGTTGCATGTGTATAAAATTAGTCCTCTAAATTTAATGATTTATTACGACCGTATTGCGTACAAACGCGACAATTGTAGATCTTTGGATCTTGTTTGCTTCAGGGTAACCGGGATGCTTCAGAATGCAATTCGAGTGTAACTATCATAATAACGATTTACTCGTCCTCTGATTATGTATGATGCGGGCTTGAACCTCATATATGTAATGCTTGGGAGTAATAAATTATGGGCGTAACTAATAACTTAAATTTACGATTAGTTTTATACCATCAAAACTCTAGGGTTAGGGGATTGTGTCCCTACCTTAATTTTTCCAATTAGTTTTAGTTAACTTCTTTATTTTTCCATTTTTCCTTTCTCAGTCAATCATCACCTTTTACACTTTATTTTTTTGAAGTAATAAATCATTTAAAATCTATCAAACATTCCCTGTGGATTCGATACCCAAACTCGCCACTATACTCTGCAAGAGTGTAGTTAAAGTTTAATTTTTTTTTGTGTATTATGGTCGGAAGCCAATAACAACGACTAGCATACTTACATGGATGCTCAGTTTCCACCTCGATCAACTAGGCATGCTTACTTTGGGAAGTGAAAACTCTTTCGACTCATTCGATCTAGTGGCTGATGATTAGACTATCTTGTGTGAGCCTTCATGTCATCTCTCTTCTATGGTGGTGAACCCCGGTGGCTATGTAAGTATTGATGGTTTTTGGTATTCTCTTCCCTTTTTTCTTAGCAAGATTTCCTTATTTCTTAAACTTGACAAAGGTTTTTCTTTTGCTTCTCACTTTTGACAGTCTAATGTTTCTATGTCGACTATGCATGCCCAATGGATGATGGGGCTTAAGAATGTTTGGCATCACCTTCCATATGTGGTGTTTACCAACCGGTTTAGGAAGACTGGCATCTGCTCTAATTGAGAGGCCCCGTTCTATGGCTGTTCTTTGTGCTCTGGGGGAGAGGTGGTGGGACACCACCCACACCTTTCATTTTGGCTATGTGGAGATGATAGTGACTCCCATAGATGTGCATCATCCACTGAGGCTGGATTATGAGGGTACGCAAATTGAGGTGGATAAGACACTAAGGATGATGCCGGAGGCGGTGACAGTGGCATTGGGTGATGTGGAGAGGGTGGTCTCTAGGGACTCTCTTAGTTTTCCCTTTTGATAGAGTTATTCCTAAAGATGAGGATTAATGAGAGAGATAGTGACAGGTGCGTCAGATGGCTCGTCTATTTATTTTGCTGGTGCTAGGAGGTTTTCTGGTGGCGACGAGTGGTGACGTCGTGCACTTATGGTTTTTACCATTTTTGAGGGTGTTTTCGGACATCCGACTAAGGGAGCCTGACCTTGGTGACCCTTTATTATTCTCTTGATGCATTCGGCTGGTTCTTCCAGCAAACTTTTACTGGAGCTACGTATCTTCTTGAGGTATTCTGTATTTTTCGTATTTTCATTTATGCATTCCCATTTTTCCTTTATGCATTTTATTCTTGATTTCCTAATTGTTGACCTTTTGCAGACGTGGTTCTATAAGGTGATTGGGTTTAACACCCAAGTGATAGATTTGAAGGATGGGTCTATTCGGTACTTCTACCAGATGTATCGGTGGCGGAAGTCCAATCGACAATCGAAGAAATCCCTCTCTCTGGAGACGGTGCGTTAGGTCTTGAATGGCCTGACGAGTGAGCGAGTAAGTCCCCCCTTTTTTCTTGAGGATGACTTTCCCTTGATGATATTTTCTTGATATTGATCTCCTTTTCTCTTGCTGGGAGTTTTTAGGTGACATTTTATCCCCGGGGGCCTCTATTCAGCATACGGGGGTAATTGGGGGACATGTGCAGATCTGGTGTCTGTTGGTGCATGAGTTTTGCTATTCTCGGTACCTCGGGGATAGGTTAGTTAGATATATTATGGAGGATGAGGTCTTGGTGACACCGGTGAAGCTCCCAGTGTTCATGAGGCGGGTGCGGAAGATGTCGAACGACGCCTGGGTGGCGGCAATGATGGGTGAGCCTTACTCGTCATATACCGACATAACGGTGATTTATGATTATATGAACTTTGTGTCGAGATGGTTGATGCCACCCAATATATATGATTGGATGCCTCTTCCCCATGCGGGATTGAGTCAGCAGGTGGGGACCTCCTACAGTGCAGGCAGTGCGTGACATCAGCGGTGACAACATTCGACGGGCAGATGGAGGGTATGTACGTATGCCGCACCTTCCTAATATGATGAACCCGTGGATTTGGTATTGATAGAGGAGGCCCTTCGACCTGAGGTATACTTTTTGTCTCTTTGTCTTTTGATTTCTTGATTTCTTCCTTTGCCTCAGACTAGCTGATTTTCTCTTTTTTTGTTTTCTTTTGCATCACATTCGGGTCTCCACAACTTCGCTGAGGGATATTAGAGATTGCATATCTTCATCGATTGCCCACATTAAGGATGCGATTTCGGTTCCTTATTTTTTGGTGTCTTCTGCCTCGTTTGAGGAAGGGTCTGGCTCGGGGAGTGGTGGCACATCATCTCACCATAGAGGGAAGAGGGCGCACCGTAGGTAGGGAGTCTCTTTGAGAGAAAGAAGAAAGAGATAGAGAAAGAGTTTATAGGTGAAGAGAGAGAGAGAATGAAAATTGGGTACGAGCTAAGTCCCGTTGTATTTCTTGTTTTGTTTTTCCTGCAAAAACTAATGTAATATAGCAAATGTATATGAAAATGAAGTTTTTGTTAATTAATTAATCTATTTTTGAGTTATTAATGCACATGATCTTTTTAGTTTACTACTGAGACTATAAAATGAATTAAAAATGATTTGAGAGGGATTTTAATTTAAAATAGGATAAGTAAAAACATAAGGATCAGGAAATTCGGAATTCCCTTAAGATAAAAATTATTTTTATTATGTTTTTTGATTTTGACAAAATACGAAAAAGGGGACTTCCCAAAAATAGGGGGTTACCGATCAGCATGACCCCTGTCCTGCCTATCGGCATATCGGCCCAGTCCCATCAACCCATTGCTTTGATTGGACTTTCTTTAATTGATTGGTACTTGGTGGGGTAAGCTTTCTTTCAATTTCTGCAAGGTTTCTTGTCTTTGCTTGAGAGTTTGCAAGTATAAATAGGAGTGTGTGTGGAGATTGTCTTCACACCTCCACATTCTTTTTCCTTTACATCCTTCTTTGCTCACTTAATTCTTGTTCTGTCATATGGCTCTCCATGGTACTGTTAAGTTTGCGAACTACCTCGTAACCTTGGAAGCAATGTGTTCCTATAACATTGACTATGATGCTTTCAACATGCGGCGATTCTCTTTGCGGCATAATCGGCCCATAGAGTGGAGTATACTGATGGCAGTTGTGGAGTTTTGGTACCCTGAAGACCATGTCTTTTGCTTCGGGTTGGAAGAAATATGTCTGGCCTATGAAGAGTTTTCTGCCGTGTTGGGGATAATTCCCAACGTTGCAGCAGTTATGCCTGAGTTTTCCTGGTCCCCTAGGGAGCTGTTGGAGGGACTTCTCTACATTTCACCTTCGTCATCCAACTCGCTGGTCACAGGAGGAATGATTTCACTTCCTGCAGTGCTGCATTATGTGCATTTGCGGGATGTCTGGTGATGCTGGTCATGCTAGGGCCGTCACTCTAGTCCTAGTTGCAAAACTTCTATTGGTAACTAGGTAAGTACTGGTGTACTGGTGAACCCCCAACTTTCATCTATTATTTCCCGAATGTCGTACCGTAACAATCATACGACGATGATACTGGAAGAGACTTTGAATGGTCTGGATGCCTAGGGGGAAGGTCATTCTAACTTTCTGAGGGGTAGCCCTATAATTATGTTCATGTGGCTGTCAGAGAGGTTCCGTACGATGGTACCACCTGAGTATCCTTTGTCGGTGGTGCTAAACGTCTTCTCACGCTATTTTATCACTGTGGGACTGAACATCAAAAGTTGGGAAAATGGGTTCATGGAGCACGGGGCTCGAGGCTTGCGCTGGTCAGTGCCTTGGTAGGGGGTTATTTTTCATTCTGAAACTCGAGGAGTACCAATATACCGATAATTAGGCCTCAAGCAGACCTCTTTCTACATTCCTTGGAGGGCATTGTGATAATTCGGTTGGAAATAAATTGTGCCACCACGGGTATTGAACTTATTTCCCGAGCAGGACCTGACAGAGCGTATGCACATGCGTCTTGGTTTTCTGTGGGTAAATCATTATCCGTCTACCCGTCCCTCCCAATCTATTGGTAGAGTCTTAAACGTCTCAGCAGACTACATGAAGTGGTTATGGAAGAAAGTAGTTTCCATGATGCTGACTGTGGAGACTGGGTAAAGGTGGTTTTCCATATATGACACCATGGAGGGTAACGTTGTGGTTTTCCCCAGGATTGTCTAGACTTATCTCTCTATGGAGTGTCTACGACACTCTATTCAGCCGGGGGAAGTTTAGGGACCCCAGTATGTGGGTGATGATGGGGTTGGTTCCTCTGACAGTTGCGGGTAGGATATATAAAGCTTTTTGTAATTAGCATAGTTCTGTGTTTAGAAATAATTCAAGGGTTATTTTAGGAGTAGTGGGACATTCTTTATGAAGGTAGAAGTATGCTGACAAGATAAGTCATTTGACTCCCTATGCCAATGTAATCGTACCAAAATTTCGAATAATGAAATAAAAGAGTTTTTTATCATTTAGTTGTGCCTCTTGATGAGTTTTGCATTTTGAATTATCTATAGCGATCGCTAAGACATACATAATCCTTTTGTTCATGTATATGTTAAAATGAACTATCGTTTTCGGGGATAAGAAAAGCATATCATTTTATTAAAAAAGAAGGGGTTTGTGCTCATGTAAAGCGGATGAGCTACCTACGTATGTCTGAGGTTTTTTAAATTTTTTCAAACTTCATTTTTTTTAAATAAAAAAGGGGTTTAGAGGGTTAGTTTCCACGTACTTATGAGTAGAAAAAAATGAAGACTTTTTTTAGAATAGAAGGGGGTGAGAAGAGTCATAGCGCACAGATATTTCGGACTAGGGGTAGAGTTTCTTAAGATGGTCCTGGTTGACTGGACACACCATTTCATCTCCATCAAGGTCGGTGAGCATAGCGGCACCGTCTGACGGGATCTTATTGACGATGTAAGGGTTGCTCAAATTGGGCTTGAATTTGCCTCTAGGGTCCCAATGGGCTCTACTATTTTTTTGACGTCTAAGTCCCCTTCTCGGACATCGCTGTCCTTGACTCTCTTATTGAATGATCGCGCTATACACCGATGGTACCCTTGTACGTGATATAAATATTTCAACCTCCTTTTATCTAAGAGGGATAGCTCATCGAGCTGGCTTTGGTTCTAGTCTTCCTCGCTGACTTTGCTTTCAAGCATGAAGTGTAGAGAAGGGATTTCTATCTCCACAGGTAGAACTTCTTCAATTTCATAGACTGCAGAGTAAGGGGTATCCCCAATAGAGGTTCAAACTGAAGTGCAGTAGCCCCAGAGGGCGTAAGGGATCCTGGTAGCCCAATCTCAATAACTCTTGGTCATTTTATTGATAATGGCTTTGATGTTATTATTGGTTGCTTCCACTGTTGTCTTGGTTTGGGGTCGGTATGGAGAAGATTTATGTCTCTGAATTCCATACTCGTCGACCACCTCTGTAACTTCTGCCTCAAAGTGTAACCCGTTGTCTGATACCAGCTTGTGCAGGACCCCATATTGATAAATGATGTTTTCTTGATGAACTTGGACACTTTCTTGGCATCCAGGACGGCGTATGACTCTGCTTTGACCCATTTAGTGAAGTAGTCGATGGAGACTAGGATGAAGTCATGCCCGTTAGACACTTTTGGTATAACTTTACCTATGATGTCTGTGCCCCATGCAGAGAGTGGATAGGGAGATGTCATGTTGTACAATTCCCGTGGGGGAAAGTTTTGTTAATTGGAAAATTGCTGACATTTGAGGCATATTCGAAGGTAGGCTGTGCAATCATGAACTATAGTAGACCAATAGTATCCTTGTCGGGTGATCTTCTTAGTGAGCATATGGCCATTCATGTGGGGTCTACATTCCCCGCTGTGTATTTTCTACATCATTTCTTTAATGTCAGCCTTTGCGATGCAGTGCAAATGGGTTCTATCGAAGTTTTTCTTCAATAGTGCTTTATCACAAATAATGTACGGGCAGCCAGCCTGCGGAGGGTTGCTCGGTCTTTATTTTTATAACCTTGGGGATACCTACCATTCTTGAGTAGGTGCCAAGTATCATAGTACAGGCAGTTAGTTATCTCAAGATCTTCCTCTTTGATGAGTTCGATGTGATTGTAGTGGGTTGGCTTATCTTTCCTTTGGACAAGGAAAGGGGCCATGGTTGTTCCTTCGAGTATGTCAATCATATAGGCTAAGGTATAAAGGGCATCGAATAGGTTGTTCTTTGCCCGAGGTAGGTAATGGAAGGTGATTTCTCGGAATTGGGAAGCTATCTCTTAAAGGTGGTCATGGAAGGGTAAGAGTTTCTCGTCATTGACTTTCCATTTTTGGAGTACTTGACTGACAATGAAGGTCGAATCCTCATAGACATCGAGGTATTGAATTCCATTCTTAAGGGAAACTTTAAGGCCTGTCGTGCATGCCTTATATTCAGTCATGTTATTAGTTCAAGGAAAATCCATCTTGATGTTAATGGGAGTGTGAGATTCATCAGGGGCAATTAGGAGTATCCCAATGACATACCCTTTCTTATTGGCAGGGCCATTGAAGAACATTTTTCATCAAAGGTATTCTTAGGAGGTATAGAGGATATTCTCATCTAGGAACTCATGCATCGACTTCTTCTATGGGGTAGTCAGTAATGTAGTCAGATAAGGCTCTTACCTTCAAGGATTTTTGCATGACATAGGTAATATCAAATTCAACTAGAAGTATCAACCAACGGGCCATTCGACTGAATAGGGTGGGATTTTTGAGTAGGTACTTAATTGGATCTATTCGGGTATAAGTTTGATGGGGAAGGTGAGCATGTAGTGTCATAACTTTTGGGTAACCCAGACAAAAGTGATGCATGCTTTCTCCAAGGGGATGTAGTTAACATCGTAACCAACCAACTTACGACTTGCATAGTAGATGTCTCCCTCTTTGCGAGTTTCTTCAAGGTATTGGGCTAGTAAAGCCCCAACTGCAGTATCAGTTATGGTTAGGTATAGGAGTAAGGGAAAACCAGGCTATGGTATCATGAGTATGGGAGGTTGGGTTAGGTATTTCTTAATTTGATCAAAGGATTTTTGACAATCTTAGTTCTAGACCTTGGTTGAATCCTTTTAGAGGAGTTTGAAGATGGGTTCACAGATGGAAGTCAATTGACTGATGAACCGATTGATGTACTGTAATTTCTCGAGGAATCCCTGAACTTACTTCTCCGTTAGGGATGGTAGCATCTCGAGTGTGGTTTTCAACTTGGCATGATCTACTTTTATCCTTTTCTCACCACCATGAATACCAAGAGTTTTCCTTTGGTAACATCGAAGACACATTTATGTTAGTTAAGTCGCATCTGGTACTATCGTAGTTGCTCAAAGAACTTTTGGAAAGTGGGAGCATGACCCTCCCTAGTCTTGGACTTGATAACCATGTCGTCTACATATACCTTGACTTCCTTTTATATCAGATCATGAAAAATAGTTGCGACAGCCCTCTGGTAGGTAGCTCCTACATTTTTTAGACCAAATGATATTACAATGTAGCAAAAGATTCCCCAAGGGGTGATGAATGTGGTTTTTCCCTGGTGATCGGGGTGCATCTTAATCTGATTATATCCAACAATCCCATCAACGAATGACTTGAGAGCGTGACTGGACATGTTATCCACAATCATGTCAATATTGGGTAGTAGGTAATCGTCCTTTGGAGAGGCCTTATTCAAGTCTCGCTATTCGATGCACATGAGAACCTTCCCTCCTAACTTCAGTACGGGTATGATATTAGCTATCCTTATGGGATATTCGATTACATGAATGAAATCCATGTTCAACTATTTGACTACTTCTTCTTTAACGTTGAGTGACCATTCGGTGCGGGTCTTTCGTTGTTTCTATTTGATCAGTTTGCATTCGGGGAGAGATGGAATCTCGTGCTGAGCTATCTCAAGGTCGATACCAGGCATGTCATCATAGGACCATATGAAGATATCCACAAATTCCTTCAGTAATTCTTCATGTTGTGCGCACTCTTGCTCGTCAAGGGTGGCCCTTATCCTAATCTCGCGCAGTTGGGTACTAGAATAGAGATTAATAATAACAGTTTCATCTTCATTAACTTGAACATGGTTGTGTTGTTTGTCATTAACCTTATTTAGATAAGTTTGTTCGTATGCAAAATCATCATTATCAAGAGTTTGATTAGAATCGAGATAATTAATGTAAGGCACAACAAGATACTCAAAATATTCGTTTATTTCATTGATAGGAAAAACAACATTGAGAACCTAATCAAAGGGGTTTTTGATTACATTAGAGTTATAAGGAACAACCAAAGAAGTGGAAATGGGATAAACATCACGGTTAGGTTGAATATCAGCAGGTGGCACTGGTACAACATGCCAGTGGAGGAGAGATGCATCAACAACTTTGATCAGACGAGATGGATCCGATGAGATATCCCCTAAGTGGATCATGAAGAGTGTTATCCTCGGTGTCTGTAAATTGAAAGAATCCTCGGAGTCACTTTCCTCAAAATCTTTGATATCCTCAGTGAGCGATTGTAAATGGTGCTGGGAACTCTTGGCCTATGGGTAGTTGTCTTGGAAGAAGGTCTCCATTCTTAGTTTCATCTTTTTATCTGCATGTTCATACAATGGTTCGGGGAAGCCACGAAAGGGGAACTCTTCACCCTATCTAATGAATCTTCTGTTTAGGGAATCTCCCAAGACAGTTTTGGCGCATTTTAACCTTCTCTTCAGCCGAGGCTGATGGATCATTCTAAGTTCTTCTTTTAATGGATGATAGCCCAAGAAACAGGTAGAAAAGGCCTTCTTCAACATAATAGGTTCAAGTATCCCTTGTTGTCTTTTTTCTAGCCCCAGTCCGATCATGAAGTGCATGTTCTTGAACATATGGATTACATTGACGTTTCCATAGGGGTCATATTCTAGACAAACCTTATCTTTAAAATCATCCCCTGCTGGGATTAGAAGTGTCTTAATCTAGAGACCTCACAGAACCATATCATTTATCCCGTGTTGTATTTCAAGTACTGGCTTACTGGTGCTTGCATTCTCAGAGTTGTCATCGTCGCCCAAGATGGTGATGACCTGCCCATTGGCGAAGAATTTTAGTTTTTAAGAAGGGAAGAAGACACCCCCCTTGATTCTATGGAGCCACGGTCATTCGAGTAGAAGATTAAAATAGGCTGGGATATCGATGACTTAGAACTCAACAACAAGATTTATAGGGCCATCCCCTATTTCAAGCTTTATGGATGCCATCACTTCTTGGCGAGTATTATTGTAGGCATGTACTTTGGCAGAGGTTAGAGCAAGGTCACTTACTTTCAGTTCCAAATAATTGAGGGTCCTCAACAAGTAAATATCAAGAGCTGATCCATTATCGATAAGAGAGTGTGGGACATTTTTCCACATGACTGTGACAAAGATATTGAGAGCATAATTGCGGTTCGATACCATCTTGGGGACTTCCTCTTTGATAAGGAGACCATTCTAGTAGAAGTCAAGGATCCAACTAGATTCACTGCTTCTTCTGGCATAGTTGGGAGATGAACTGTGGGTCCTGTGAGTAGCTTGATCAGGGCATTCCGGGGCAGCAGGGAAGACATAAAAAATCCCCATAAAGTGATATTGGCTTGGGTTTTCTTTAATTTATCGATGATCTTTCTTTCTTCGTGGTCATTTCTAGCACAGGAAGATTCTCGACACTCTTCCCTTTATCTCTCACTGATGGTTGTTTGCTTGGAAATTGGTAATGTATTTTTTACTTAGTCGTGTGGTTCACAGAAGGAGGGAAAATAGAAATCATATTTCTTCATCGATATCAGGTCATTCATCCACCCGTTGATCTCTGCCATTAACTTCTCAAATGATATCATCCCATAAATACTGACTATCGGACTAGTCTTTTCTGAACTCTGCTCTTCTTCTGAATCATCGAATTCGTCCCCCCACCCGGTGGCAACGATATTTTATTATAATGAAAAGTTAATACATTCCTCGACTTCAACAACATCTTCATATAAGTCCTCCCATTCAGTGAGGAGATGGGAAAGTGAAAGGAATAGACGCCCTTGTAGTTTTAAAGCATCGAGCATCCCGATATACTAAAAATATCACATGTCTGTCGAAATAAATCGACTATAATCTCGACCATTAAAACTCTCTTCATTGGTCGCTACCACCCAATTGTCTGACTCTCGAGCCCATTTTTGAGCTTCTACGAACATCATACTAATTCTGACAATCGATTATCATCTGGGGGCAATTTTAGCCCGAACTCTAGGAGATGGTTAGACATTTCTGATAGTTCCACGTCTTTACCTACAGAACGGGTGCAGAAAGCAATGCATGCTCTAGTGAGGAGTGATAAGGCCTGATCGACAAAGCTAGTAGGGTGTAACAAAAAGTATGGGCATGTTTGGAGAGGTTTGGGAGATTATATGAGTATGATTGGTGATTTACTTTGTATGATCTAGGTAGATGGGCCAAATTCCATTTTTTTACTAGGATGATGACATTTGTACAATTCGGGAGGGTATTATGTGTAGTGTTTGGTTAAGGATTGGTTGGTTGGGCGTTGATAACCTGAGCAATCAGGACTTGGATCACATTTAGGAAGTGAAAACATTGGTCAGTGGTATGGCCAACGGTTCTATGTAAGTCACAATGGGCATCTGGCTTGAAATTTCTAGGAAGTGGGTTCGGTAATGGACAAGGGTCCAAGGGCTTGATAAGATTTTGGCTCAAGAGGGACTCATAAACTTTATTGAGGGGAGAGTAAAGCTCGGTGTAATCCTTTTGGAATGAGTTAGAGAATTTTTTTGGTGCCCATAAAGTGGCAGGCTGAGAGATATTGTTGATGGTGGAAATTGTGTTATTGGCAGGGTTTTCAAACTTTCTAGGAGTGAGGGTAATATTGCCAGACCTTCTTTGATTTCCACTCCTGCTTCTCGGAGGGCTAAAAAATGAGGGTAATACTGTCCTCCCATCATTGCTCGGACATGGTGTAAGAAGTTCTTTTTCACGATACTGGCATGTTCCTCTTTAAAAGGCCGATTGGTCATGGTGGTTGATTTCTCTCTCCACCTTGTTAAGTTACTGACTGACTCCCCAGGATTCACCTTGAGCAACTCTAAATAATGGAGAGTAACTTCTAACTCCTCATTGTACTTTTACTGTGACATGAACTCGCGGGCAACATCTTCCCAACTGCAGATTTTGAACTCTTTGAGAGATAAGAACCAACGGAGAGTTCTATCCTTTAAGGTCTGTTGGAAAATTTGGGCCATTATTTCCTTAGAAGACCCTAGGAGAGTCATGGCTTGGTGATAACTATGGAGATGAACAATCGGAGGTCCACTATCCCGGAATTTCTCGATGTTAGGAATCTTGAACTTTTCTGGTAACCTGGCTTTAGGATATGGAGACATGTGGGTGTAGTCCATGTAATTTCTAGAGAGTCTGACTTGGTCGAATTTCTTGGTCAACATCTTGAGGTCTTCCTTGACTTTGTTCAATTCTTCATCCTTCGGATCAATGGTCACGGGTAAGTTAGCCCATGGCTGGGAAAGGTTTGGTATAGGGAGCTAGGCAGGCGGTGACTCATTAGTAGGAGGAAACTGTTGAGCATGCTGGTATTCCTCAAGAACCCAAATAGGCTCGGGTGTAGGCGGACCCATAGCATGAGGTAAGAGAACCTCGGGCTCTTCGAGAATAAGGACCCTATATCGTTGCATCTCATGAACCTCTATTTGAAGGTTGTCAATCTTTGTAGTAAGTTGAGCTAAAACTGTTAACGAATCCGGATTCACATTCGATACTTGATCTGTGTTCTCCATGGAAAGTAGATGAATCTCGAACTCAAAGAAAGTAAGGGAACTGACGGAGCTTCGGGGTGGTTCGATTGAAGACCGAAGCCAATAGGGAGCCAGGCTAAGGGTATCTGATCGTCCTAAGAAGGAGAAAGAATTTGGGTTTATTTTTGGAAAAGAGGAAAGAATATTTTTGACATTTTTTGGGAAGGATGAGAATAAATTTTTTTATATTTTTTTTGGAAAGGGAAGGAAATATTTTTGTATTTTTAGTAAAAGAGGAAAAAGGTTTTTGGACACTTTTTGGAAAAAGAAAGAAAGAAAAGTGAGAGACATGCCTCAACATGATTATTAGGTTCTCACTAATTAAGTTTACCTAAATGCAAAAAGAGAAATGTCAGACAGGACCCGAGCCTAGAAAAAATTGGGTTTGAAGGATACGTAAAAACTATGGTTGGACTTGTTAACAGGTTTGTGGGCAGGGTCCCATTTTAAAAAATGCACAAAAATTTGGGCGGCCTGCCGACCCGAAATTTCGGTAAAATTTCGGGTTAAAACTGGAAAACTAAATATGCGTGTCCTAGGTTTGAGACCTATATGCGGGTATGCAGTTGTTAGGTTAATTGGAAGGGTTCCCCCCTTTGGCATGACTTCCATGATATACGTCTTGCTGTTAAGGGCAATTGGTACATGTGGACAAGCCATTTGATGTACTTGAGTGTACTTGAATTGCCTCACTATATACCTCGTGGGGACAGTACGTGTGAAAGAGAATTCGATATACTCGACGTACGTGAACAAGTTCCCTACGATATAGCTCCCATCATGACTTCGATCAAGAGGTACGATACGGGGAACCGTTCGATATACGTCGAAGGTACTTGGCCAATGGAAGGTGAGAATTATATTGCTTAGGATAACTGCGACCTGCCGGACCAACGCCCATCACGAAGTGACCCCCCAATTACGGAAAAAAAAATCGTCAATAGCAATGCCCTTTGGTGATGTTGTGTGTATCATGCATGATTCTTGATTATTATCTATGGAGAGCATACCATTGTTGATGAGCATCACCCTAAGCAGGGGGATGATGTACAACAAATAAATCAACTCTAAGCATGGATATGTGAGAGTGAGTGGTATGTGATTAGTGTAAGTGAGCATTGATATATACAAGTGTGATAAGTGGAGGTGTATTTTAGTGACACCTAAGCATGGATTTCTAAGAGGTGTATGTGATCCTAGTTGCACGTGGTGTGAAGTGTACATGGAGAATTTCTACAAATGTGTGAGTAGTGGCAAAAGTATGAGGTGTGTATGTATAGGAAATAAGGAGATAAAAGGGGAACATACAAATGGGGGTATACACACACAAGCAAACAAAAACACCCATGTAAACAAAGTCTATCCCTCTTATGAAAAAAGTCCCCAGCGGAGTCGCCACTGTGGCCATCCCGATACATCTTCAAGGGGAAGCGGGTGGAGGATCCCTCAAAAGATAGCAGTGTCGCGCCCTTTTTTTGGGCGCTTCGGTCATCATCAGTGTGGGAAAAATATAAAGACATGGAGTCACCATCCTATTTTGCATAAAATAGGCAAAAGAACATGTTTCCACTTCGAGAGAGCGGCATGAAGGACAAACTAATACATACAAAACCAATAGATCGAAGGTTCAGGGGATAAGTTACGAAATGGGAAGGTGTTAGGCTCCGATCCCTCCCTTTCGGTCTCTCATGGGCTAGTGTTATTATTTTCCTTTATTTCTCAGTGAAGTGTGTGCGTTTGTATATATATTGGAGATCGCAATGGTTCAACTCATACCATGGGAAAGGTAGAGTGAGGTCATCCATAGGAATGTTCCCAAAATATTATATATATATATATATATATATATATATATATATATATATATATATATATATATATTTTAGAAAATTGGAAAATTGGACTCGATTCTCGGGCTTTAATCCAAAATGCCTACGTAGGGAATAAAGGCATCAAAGTCCATGTAGTTTGAATGTGACATGGGGGTGGGGTTTATCTCATAAATCTGAACGGAATTTTATTATAGGTGTGTGTAGACAATGTATTTTTTGGTTTTGAAAAAGTGTGATGGATAATTCCATTCGGAATTTATGGGCATAACCCCCTTTTGGTTTGTTTTTTTTTTATAAAAAAAAAGTATGTGAAATATACTAATAAAAATGTAATTATTAATGTGTATGAACTAAAGTTGGAACTAGATTATGAATCTAATGAAATTTATGCAAAAACAAGGAATTTAAAGAGAGGGGGAGGGAATTGGACCTTCTTTGAAGCTTGATCTTTGATCTTGGATGAACTCCCTTGAACGTGAGATGAGTGTTAGATGATAGGTAATATGATTTTGCGAAATTGGGTATGAAAAGGATGGGAATGTAAGCTTGAATGGAACTTCACATGGGGAACTTTGTTGATTTAGAGACAATATTGTTGGGATCACTGATGCTGATGGATATATAGTGTTGGTGTCCCTGGTAGTGAGGTCGTGCCCTCCTTTTATATGGCCAGGGGTTTTCTATCAGTACTGCCCTTATCCTGCCTATTGGCAGGTGACCCTAGAGACACTGTCGATAGGCTGGGATCTGGACATATCAATTGACAATCTCGTGCAGATTTTCCTAGAAAAATGATCGTAAAATGTAATCCATTGATCCGAATTGTGCATGGGTCATACTATTAGAAATGTACTTCAGATACCTTTAAAAGTCTCATGGGGTCGGGAGTTAACTTTGGGTCAAATGTGGCTCGAAAGTACACGTCGATCCTTTGGACGGGAGATCGTCAGACGAAAATAGCTTGTTCGTCTGCATGGTAAATCCGAATCCCGCATGAGGGAGACCGTTGGAAAGGTTAAAAGATGTACTTCGACATTCCAAAGAGTTTTTCTTGGTTTAGAAAATTTACCTTGGTAAATCGAGTCCTGATGACCTCTCGAAGTAAAATGAATCGTTCGTTTGTACCGTAGGTCAGAATTGCGCAAGGGGAAGATCGTTAGTCACCTTCGAATCGAAATAGGCTGAATGAATATCCGGAGGTCACTATATCTGGATTACGCACGGGGCAAACCAAGGTTAACCCTTTGGATTGAAAAAGTGACCTTTGGATATTCATTCAGCCTATTTCAATTCAAAGGGTTGACCTTGGTCAAACGGAGCCCGGGAGCGCCTGGTGGCATCTAGATCGATTTTCAAAGGAAAACAGATCATTCATCCAAACGGTTATGTCATTTCATGCATGGAGAAGACCGTTGAACAGGGGTTTCAGTGCTCTTCAAATATTCAAAAAGCTTTTGCTCTGATGATGAAGTTGATTGGGGTCAAATCGGGGCCATGAGTGCCCGCAAGCCACCGAATTGATTTTTGATAGCAAAATGGTATGTTCATTCGAACTGTTATGTCAATTCGTACACAGGTCACACCGTTGGAAAGGGAATTCATATCCCTTCAAATATTCAAAGAGCTTTCTCTCTGATGATAGAGTTGACCGGATTCAAATGGGTTCAGGGAGCCCCCGGTGGCCTCTAGATTGGTACTCGAAGTGCGACCTAGGGTTTATTGTGAAATTTGTGGGTGCTAGGGACCTAAAGTGAGGCTTAGGGAGTCCTAGAATGTGGTGTCTATATATATATATATATATATATATATATATATATACTATTTTCAGTATTTTTAAGATTTGTTTTGATTAATTTTGAAAAAAATATGTGTGAAAACATGGATTCACAATTGCGGTATCGTCTCATAGATAGAAATAGATAGTAGAACCGATCTGAACTAACCCTAATAGGATGAGTTTTAAAACCTAATTAATGAATTAGGCACAGGTATGGGTTTTAAAAAAAATACGTTTATTAATTGGGATGGGTTAGGAGATAAATTTAAATAAAATTGTCTCGCCCTGCCCGCCCCGTTTATTAAATGGGGCGGGTTAAGTCTTTTAAAAACCTGACCTATTTCCATCACTACTTTTAGAAGGGCCATTCATTTAAGTTTCAGGGGAGTGTGGATGTGGTTTCCACCAACCAATAGAAAAAAGACATCCATAGGCATCTACACATGTTTGAGTGTAGTGACACTCAAAAGTCGATACTTTCTACCTTTAAGTTGATGGAAACAACTTTGTAGTGGTGGGATTCATTCACCACTTCTGAGGAGAGAGACACCATGACAATTTAGGAGTTTTGGGTTCGGTTTGACCGCAAGTTTTTCTAATCATCCATTTAAACTAAGATGTGGAGGATGTTTTTGGATATTTCATGGAAGGGTGGCCGAACAATGGCTCAGTTCAAGGATATATTCACCTACCTGGAGCACATTGGTCTAGACGAGGTGGATATTAATGAGAAGAAGGTACTGAGGTTTATGGATGGCCTTACGTGGAGGATTTAGTAGCATCTGTTGGACAATCTGGCATTAAGGACTTATGTCGATGTCATCAATATCATACTTTTACATTGACAGGATAATCGCTTCCACCTAAAGGGATCGAAGAAGGTTGGGGAGTCTAGACAGTAGGGCAAGATCGGAGGTATCAGTCCCAGCGGGGTACCACAATAGTAGGGTAGGAATCATAAGCGGGATTCCCATCATGGGGATCCGTCTAAGAGGTTCAGATCAAGAGGGTTTCAACTTCAAGATAGTGGGATCAGACATGGCCAACAACATATTCGTCTGGGCTAGAATGGCCAAGGGAATAATGGGGGTGCCATTAGGGGTGAGGCCACTAAGGCAAGAGATAGGTAGACTTTATGGGTAGGTGCTTCTTATGTGGTGAGCTTTCTCGAATAGGGCCAGAGTACAGTAGCAGGGTGCCCAGTATGGGCCATGTGCTCCATTACTTCTAGCGCCATCAATATTTCTAGTAGCCTCACCACATTAGGGGTAATTAATGTATGGGAATGTGTACAACGTCCATAACGCTATTATTCAGCAGGTGTTTCCACCCATAGAGGGTATGTTTTATGTCCATGAGCGAATGGGTCAGGTCTTATTTGACACGGGGGCATCACATTCAGTTGTTACAACTAGATTTCCATGAGTGACAAATTTATTAGTTATTTGTGATAGTATTTTTATGTGCGTTGACTCGTCGTTGGATAGTGGGGGACTTATCCATTCCATTTTAAGGGAGTGGGTGTGAATATATGGAGACTGTGTTTGGTCGTCGATTTACTTGTGTTGGATGTTATAGAGTATGCCGTCATTCTAGATATGGACTGGTTTGTAGGTTATATAACAATGGTGGACTGTGGTAGTAGGACTATCGTATTCGCCATACTAGCGTAGGAGATGATTTAGTGGCGATACCTCATCTCGAGGGAGAGCCGAGAACACATATATATTATATTGAGGAAGACACCTCAAAGTGATTTGTTATCCCATTGGATTATATCCCCGCAGTGAGATATTTTGCTAATGTTTTCCAAGAAATATCGAGGTTATCGGCGAGCCGAGAGAATGAGTTCGTTATCGATTTATCATCGGGGACTAGACCGATATCACGTGCACCTTATCATATGGATCCGGTGGATATACAAGATTTGAGGGATCGTATTCAGAATCGATTGGGGCAGGGCTTTAGTCGCAGGAGTACATCATCGTGGGGTGATCCCATTTTACTTGTAAGGAAAAATGATGGGTTTCTAGGACGGTGTATTGACTATAGGGAGTTAAAAAAGGTCACAATTCAGAACTAATACATGTTACCACATATGGATGACCTATTGAACTAACTGAGAGGATTAGACTACTTTTCAAATATTGAATTTAGGTCGGCGTACCATCAACTACATAGTGGGGAGTAGGACATTCCTAAAACCCCATTCCTGATGAGATATGGGTCTTATGAGTTAAGGGTTATGCCATTTGGGCTAACCAAGGCACCAACAATATTTATGGATCTTATAAATAGGGTGTTTAAAGACTTATTGGATCAGTTTTTCATTGTCTTCATAGGCAAAATTTTGGTCTATTCTTAGAGAGAGGGCGAGCATGTAGAGCACTTGCAAATGGTTATCCAGACTTTAAGGGAACACTAGTTGTATGCCAAGTCCTAGAAATATGGATTCTAGTTACGGGATGTTTAGTTCTTGGGCCATATTTTATTAGATAGGGGTATTTCAGTGGAACCGGGTAAGGTAAAAGCAGTAAGGGAGTGGGTCAACCCACGAGACCGATGGAGGTTCCTAGATTTTTGGATTTAGTTTCTTACTATCATCATTTCAAAAAGAGGTTCTCGAAAATTGTGGGCCCATTGACGAACCTGACTCATAAAGGAGTGAAATTTGTTTGGAATGATAAGTGTCAGTTATATTTTCATGAGCTAAAAGAGAAATTGACTTCGACACTAGTTCTCGTACTACTTAGGGGAGGAGTAGAATGCTTTGTTTTTACAAAAGCATCCTTAAAAGGATTTGGGGGAGTGTTACAGTAAAAAGATTGTTAAATAGCATATGCTCTCGCAAGATTAAGCCCCACGAGAGGAACTACCCCACACATAATTTGGATCTTACATTAGTGGTTTTCTCCTTGAGAATATGGGGGCATTATTTACTGACTGGGGAGAAGTTTACTCTATTCATGGATCACAAGTCATTACAATATTTTTTCACGTAGAAGGATATTAACATGAGGCAGAATAGGTGGATCGAATTCGTGAAAGACTACCAGTTCGACATCCAGTTGCACTCGAGGAAGGCTAAAATGGTGGAAGAAACGTTGAGCTGCAAGCCTATGGGGGAGTTAGCAGAGGTTTGGAAGGCAAAGTAGGGTGAAATTCGGTAGGAGGATGCAATGGCCAGAGCTTATATGGTGGTTTTGACTATCCGACTAAGATCATTATGAGGATTATGAAGGTGCATGCAAGGGATTTATTTCTTCATGACAAGGTACGAAAATTGTTAGCAGAAGGAGTAGAGTGTTATTCAGTCAGTTCAGAGGGAGGCTTACCCTTCAATGGGGATTAATATTCCCAGAGGAAGGGGACCTATAGCATGCAGTGACGATAGAGTCTTATGGGTAGAAGTTTTTAGTACATCTTGGAGAGAATAAGATGTACCAGGAAATGGAGAGGAAACATTAGTGGGTCGAATAAAGTAGGACATTGTTGAATTTATCTTGAGGTGCACCACTTGTCAGTTGGTAAAGGTACGAGGTGGAATTTTGCATCCATTGGAGATTTTGGTATGGAAATAGAAGAGAATTTTTATTGACTTCATCTCGGGGATACCGACGTCGCAGAGGGGTCACAATTCCATCTGGGTCATTGTGGATCTTCTGAATAATGTATTCGATTTCTTTCCAGATCAGACATATTATACAATGGGTAATACACCCACCTCTTCATAGACAAGATAATGAGGTTATATATGGTTCCGATTAACATTTTCTCTGATCAAGAATAGATCTTTGTGTCCTATTGTTTGGTAGAGTTTCTAGGAGGCTTTGGGGACAGAGTTACGGTTGAGTACGACTTATCACCCACAGAGATATGATCAGGCTGAGTGAGTGAATCAGATGCTGGAGGATATACTGAGGATGTGTATACTATATTTCAGGGGAGGTTAGGAGCAGTACCTTCCACTGGTAAAGCTAGCCTATAATAACTCGAATAGGCATGGCACCTTTTGAGGCATTTTATGGTAAACATTATCATTCACCCGCTTGCTGGCTAAAGGTGGGGGAAACAAGCTTCTTGGAATGGAGGTGATCTGGGACACTTTTGCAAATATTGAGTTTATTCAGGGTCATATATAGATAGCTCAGGATAGGAAAAAGATTTATGCAGACACATATCAAAGACAATTAGAGTTTGATGTAGGAGATCAGGTGTTATTATGGGTGTCTCCCATAATGGTATTTATGCGGCTTAAAAAGAAGGGAAAGTTGGCATCATGGTTTGTGGGACCTTTTTATATCATTGAGAGGATTGGTCCAGTTGTGTATAGACTGACCTTGCAAGAGAATTTGCATAGGATTCACGACGTGTTCCAGCGTCGTCATTGAAGAAGTATCAAATGAGTGACATAGATTACTGGCACATATCGTTAGAAGAGATTGACTTGCATCCAAATATCTCACAGACCCGTTGCCATCCTGGCGAGCATAAGTTCGGTCGAAGGTTTTATTGTTAGTTTATGTTCAGTGGGGGAATAACAATGTTAATTATTCGACTTGGGACCATGAGTATGACATGCGGTAAAAGTATCTGATCTCTGTGTGACAGGTTTGTCTAAATTTTAGGGACGAAATTCCATTATGAGGGGAAAGTATGTAACACCTTGTATTTTTAAAGTATATTAAATTAAATGTGTGCACGTAATTTTAATCTAAACGAAATGTAATTGGCTTAGATAAATATTAATTGGTGAATTAAAAGAATTATTATTTATATATAATTATATTTACTTATGTGATAAGTAAATGATAAAGTATTAAATTATATCAAGTTACAATTGAGTTAAGATGACGGGTTTATCGGTATTTCATTCAGGACACGCGGGTAGATTTGTGTCGGGCATGAGATGAAATTTTATATTAGGTGACTCGAATGGTAATTTTGAGTGCTACGATTGTCTAGAATGGGTCGAAATAGTCAAGAATCGGTACCTGAGGGTTACGGTCAGGCTCTGAGGGCTTTTTATACCAAGTGTGAACCGTAGGAGGTCATACGGGTCAATTTACATGAGGGGTCTGACCCTAATCCGATTTTAAAGAGTCTAAGTATGATATTCAATGAAGGTGGATAGATTAGGCCATCTATCTATCCAATAAAAAAGGGTAGGATTTGTGACAAAGTGAGAAAATATGAAGAAGAAAGGATCGAGGAAGGAAAACTATCATCTTCTGATTGTAGATCATCACCAAAGGATAATTTTCTGGAAAAGAAACTCATATTTTATTATCTTTAAAGAAAGTATTTAATTTCTTTGATAGTCTCTTGTAGTTACATTTTTTCATGGAAACTTTGGCATAGAACAGCATGTGAAAAATATAATTTTTGGGTTGGGAAACTAAGATAAATTTGGGTTGCAAAATATATGAATGATGGGAGATGAATATAATGATGTTTTTAAAATGAATATGAATTAAATATATAAAGAAACATAAGTTCTCAAATGAATTAAGAAGAATAAATCAAATCTTAAAACTAGCTTTTATTATCATGTTGATTCTTCATTTAAATTTGTATTCATGTGATTGGAGATTGTTTTCGGGATAGTTTTTATGTAGAAAACTACAGGAATACATTTAGGTATGAATTAGGGTTCATGGATGGGCGTTTGGGGGAGGTTTAAACAACCATGGATAGATGTTGGCGTGAAATCCCATCAAAATTTCACTTTTCCACCCAATAAACCGAATCGAATTGCTATGGGGAGCGACCCGGTTCGGTCCTGATAGCGAACTGGTTCGGTTTTGTTGGCCTACAAATTTTGTTTCACATTGATTTTTTGGGGCCATTTAAGGATTGATAATGGGATTTTGGGTCCGGGGATGAGTTTAGGATTCTAGGGATTCTATGTGAGGGTTAAGAAGTGTCATAGGCTAATCGGGATGGATTCCTCTTAAGGGGAATACGTGAATAAGTTTGTAAATGTTCATGGGTGGTGTGGGTACCCGAAAATTAGAACTATGGGCCTGGACGAGTAGCCCAGTCCTGGCGACCCAAAGTCCAGGCCCCTCATCTTTTATAATTGATCCAGTCTCCCCTCACAATCCCATGAAGGGAAGTTATAGGGGAAATGGAAAACATGGAGGAACCCATCACCTCCACTCATCTAGATGTACATGTATATATTAAACCCTAGGTCCGGGGCAAAAGGAAAAGTTGTATTCTTTGTAATCACTCTCCGGAGTATATAGAAATAATATCGACTGCACCACCGTGGACGTAGGCACATCTTGGCTGAACCACGTACATCCTTTGTTGTGTGATTGGCATCTTGTAGTCCTTGTTCTTTTCTTGATAATCTTTCTCTCATACTTATTTATGTTGCATAATAATTGCATCTACAATTGGCACCGTCTGTGGGAACCGTTCATCTTTCCCTGAGAAGAGCCCACGTCAAGAAAGGAGTTTAGGATGTCTGGACATAGCAGCAATGCTTCCCAAGCAGGAGATATTCAAGAGCCACCTGCTCCTCGCAGGATTAGGTCTGAAGTTCGACGTTCAGATCTGAGAGCTAGCCTGGAAAGACCTACCTCAGAAGAAAGTCAGGGACCAGCGAGGTCCACGCAGATATCTAGGTTGATTGATGCGTACGAGGCAAGGCTCCATGAGCAGAGGGAGTCTTCTCGCAGATATGAGGCTGAGAATACTCGCTTGAAAAGAAGACTGGAAAGACTGTAGAGGGAGCTTCGTCCTGATAACAGGAGACGCCCATATCGTACTCCTAGCCCTCAGGCGAGCAAATCTCGCAGCCGAGGAAGGAGCCCTAGGCGAGAATCTTAAAGGGACGAAAGAGGCGAGTCAGACGACGACCTCCGCGAATAGCTCGCTGCTACCAGAGCCCTGCTCGCAGCGATGAAAACTTACGAAACATGGTTCGCAGGGAAATGGACCAGCATCCCGCTCACCACGGAACAAGATCAACTAGAGATCTTACGAGGCGAGCTCTCAAAACCCAGCTGAAGTCGCCTTTCCCAAGAGAAATCGAAGAGGAGGAAGCTCCCAAGAAATTTGCAATTCCAAGGTTCAAGATTTACGACGAAAAGACTGATCCCATTGATCACGTCAGGCAATACCGACAGGCCATGACCCTCTGGAGTCACCGAGATTCCCTGATGTGCCGTATTTTCCCCTCGAGCCTTCATGATGTAGCACAGAAGTGGTTCGAAAGTCTCCTCCACCAGTCGATCAAGAATTTCAAATCCCTAGTCAAACTTTTTACGGCCCGATTCATCACGAGTAGCTCCCATCCCAAAAGGATGGATGCTCTACTAACAATGAAGAAAACGCCTCAGGAGACCCTCCGAGAATACGCGAAGAGGTACTGGGAATTATTCAATGATATCGAGGATTGTGCAGAGGAAGTGGCAGTGACCTCCTTCAAAATTGGGCTCCCTAGTTCTTCCCTCCTCTACCAATCCCTGACGAAGAAGGAAGCTATGACTATTAACGGCCTAATGGCCCGAATCGAGAAATACGCAAAGGTGGAAGATGTCACCCGCCCTAATACAGGAGAAACGGTCGAGCTAAGCTCACTACCAAGGTAGGTGAGAAAATTGAGAACCAGAGGAAAGGAGGCAAGAACGGAGGCAAAAATGGCTCCAAGAACTGAGGGAACTAGGACGCGTCGAAACCATTCCAAGCGGTCAACACCATCTTCAAAGAACCAATTTGCAAGGTTCTCGCGAAGATCAAGGGTGAGCCATTCATCAAGTGTCCCAGGAAGATGAGGGGAGATCCCTTGAAGAGGAACAATGCATTAAGATGCGATTTTCAGAAAGAGGGAGGACACAAGACCGAGCACTGGAAAGCTCTTAAGTCTCACCTCGAAGAGTTAGCCTAATCTAGGCATTTGAACGACTTTATGGGAAAAAGGGGAGAGAAAGTGACTGCCAACAGAGAAGTAAGACCCGACAATGTGCTGGAGGATGATGTTGGACACGATTTCGCAGTAATTCACGGAGTATCTGACGTCAAGCAGATACAAGGGAACTCAGCTCGAATGGAGATGAAAAAACTTACAGCGGTAATGCAGGATTTTCAAATCGATCCAACAAAGTCACAGTCAGGAAAGCGTCGACGAGCAGAGGACGTCAACTATAACCAGCATATTTTTTTTACGGATGAAGATTTGATGGGAGTAAGGACCCCACATCATGATTCCCTGGTCATTACACTCAAGATAGCCAACTTTGACATCGATAAGCTGCTCGTCGATCAAGGAAGATCATTCGATGTAATATACCTCGACCTATTCAGGAAATTGAAGTTGAGCGTCGCCGACCTAAAGGAAGCTACTATTCCTTTGGTCGTCTTCACTGGAAAAATGACCATGCCCCTAGGCAAGATAGTGCTGCCAGTTCGTGCTGGGAATGTCTCCAAGATGATTGAGTTTTTGGTAGTTGACATCGAATCGCCATACCAGGCCATCCTCAGCAAAGGGTGGCTTAATGCGATGAAGGCGGTCTCCTCGAACTACCATCAGAAACTCAAGTATGTAACCGAGCGAGGAGTAATGGAGATCCATGGTGACCAAGCGATGGCGAGGAAGTTCTTTATAGAATCCATCCGACCAAAGCCAGAGAAGAAGGACTATCAACCCAGCAAGAAATTTGAAGAGGGTGTGATACCTTCTAAATATCAACTAAAGTATGGAAGATCAGGAGTAGAGGAGACCAAGCTCCTCCCCTCCGAGCGTGTCATCGAGGACCTGGTAGAAGTTATAGCCGAAGTTGGTGACAGTAGCAGAGTCTTCTTGATTGGAGCATCTCTCACCGACCAAGAACATAAGGAGTTGACTACCTTGCTGAGACACAACGTAGATGTTTTCGCATGGGAACCATACGAGCTGCCTGGCATTGATCCTGATATGGTCTGTCATCTGCTGCACGTCGACCCCACATTCAAGCCAGTCATGCAGAAGGCACGAAGAACTGCACCCGAGAAGGCTAAAGCGGTCGAAAAGGAAGTCGAAAAACTGCTGGATGTAGGATCCATACGGGAAGTGCAATTCCCCAAGTGGTTGTCCAACCCAGTAGTAGTTCTGAAGAACAATGGGAAGTGGAGAGTTTGCATCGACTTCACTGACCTCAACAAATCATGCCCTAAAGATAGTTTCCCCCTCCCAAAGATAGACCAACTAGTAGATGCCACTGCAGCTCACGAGTGAATGAGTTTCCTGGACGCATACTCAGGATATCACCAGATCCCCTTGCATGCCCCAGACCAGGACAAAACGGCATTCATCACGACAGTTGGGTTGTATTGCTACGAGGTCATGCCATTTGGGCTCAAGAATACGGGGGCAACCTATCAGCGGCTGGTCATAAAAATGTTCAAGGATCAAATGGGAGACACAATGGAGGTCTACATCGATGACATGCTCGTTAAGAGCAAGAAGAAGGAAACTCACCTCTCAGACCTGTCAACGACCTTAGAAATCCTCAGGAAGTACCGAATGAAGCCTAATGCGAGCAAGTGTTCCTTCGGTGTCTAGTCCGGAAAATTTCTTGGATACTTGGTCAGTAAGAGAGGCATAGAAGCTAATTCGGACCAGATCGATGCAATCAACTGGGTACTACCCCCTCGAACAGTCAGGGATGTGCAGAAGCTCACTGGAATGCTCGACGCCTTAAATCGCTTCATTTCCAAATCCTTCGAGAAGTACAAGCCTTTTTTCCAGCTTCTAAAAGGGAGTAAACCGATAGAATGGAGCCCGGACTACTCGCGAGCTTTGGACGAGCTCAAGTCCTACTTAAGCTCTCCACCGCTGCTTGTCATACCATAGCAAACGGACTCTTTGTACCTGTACCTCTCAGTAACCAATCACACTGTCAGCTCGGAGTTAATATGCGAAGTCGCGGGAACCCAACACCCCGTTTACTACGCGAGCAAGACCTTATTAGATGCCGAGCAAAGGTACCTGCCATTGGAGAAGCTCGCCTTTGCACTAGTAATAGCCTCGAGGAAACTGAAGCATTATTTCGAAGCTCATACTATCATCGTCCTTACATCGCACCCCCTTAAGGCGGTCCTAAGGAAAGCGGATTTGTCGGGCAGATTGTCTAAGTGGTCAGTCGAGCTCACCCGATTTGACATCCAATTTCAACTAAGGACCGTTATCAAGGGTCAGATCCCCCTGATTTCATAGCCGAATTCACTGGCGAAGAACTCCCCGACCAACCTCAACCAATAAAGAAAAAGGAGAACCCAACAACAGTGGAAACCTGGAAACTATTCGTTGATGGAGCCTTTAACTCAAAGAGGGCAGGCGTAGGCATTGTTCTCATCACCCCAGAAAACACCATCCTTGAGCAAGGAATCAGGCTTGGATTTGCAGCCTCCAACAACGAAGCAGAATACGGGGCCCTAATAGCCGGTCTCCAAAAGGCACAAACTCTGGGAGCAAAACATTTACAGGTGTTCGACGATTCTCAACTAGTCTCCAATGAGATAAGTGGAGATTGCAATGCGAAGGATGAAAGAATGGAAGCCTACCTCTCCCTGGTGAGAAAACTAATGACGAGCTTTGAGGAGATCAACATCCAGCAGTTTCCCAGAGGGCAAAATAGTCATGCCAACGCTTTAGCAGCCCTAAGCTCGACAGTTGATTCTAGCCTTAAAAGGGTCATTCCCATCGATTTCCTCATTTGTCCAAGCATTAACCACAACAGCAAGCTGCCAAACATGGAACATATACTCCAGGTGGGATCAGCCCCCATTTGGATGGACCCCTTGAAAGACTATTTAAAGGAGGGCACGCTCCCAGAGGACCAGAAAACCGCCCACCAGATAAGAGTCAAAGCTGCTCGCTTTCACTTATCCGCAGGAGGCGACTTGTATAAGAAGTCCTTCTCCGATCCCTACCTTAGATGCGTCCTCCCAGGCGATGTCGAGAAAGTACTGCGCAAGCTTCACGAAGGAATCTGTGGAGGTCATGTCGGAGGAAGGTCTCTAGCCTTTGGAGCAATGAAGGAAGGTTATTGGTGGCCATATATGCAAAAGGACTCCGCAGTATACGTCCGTAAATGCCTGAAATGCCAAATTCACGCTCCAATGGTTCACCAACCCGCCAGCGACCTAAAATCCCTGACCAACTCATGGCCCTTCACCCAATGGGGAATGGACATCGTGGGACCACTACCCACTGCTGCCGGCAATCGCAAATACCTGTTGGTTGCAACTGATTACTTCACCAAATGGATCGAGGAAGAACCATTGGCAAACATCCGAGACGCTGATATGATAAGGTTCATATGGAGGAATACAATCACTCGATTCAGAATCCCCAGAACCATCATCACTGATAATGGGACACAATTCGAGAGTGGCCCCTTTTAGGACTTTTGTAACGAACACAGAATCAGGCACAACTTTAGTTCGGTGGCCTACCCTCAGAGAAATGGGCAAGAAGAAGCTTCCAATAAAACTAGGATCGATGGATTGAAGAAGCAATTAGAGCGAGCCAAAGGCGCATGGGCAACCGAGCTACCCCATGTCCTATGGGCATACCGAACAACTCCTCGACGAGCAACAGGAGAAACCACATTTTTGCTAACATATGGCATGGAAGCAGTCATCCCATTAGAAGCGGGTTTGCCAACAATGAGATCCGACCTTGTCGACTAAGGCCAAAACGATAAGGCGTTGCTCGCTGAACTCGACCTCGCCGACGAGCGTAGAGAACTTGCCCTAGTGAAGCTTGCGAGCTATCAGTAACAGCTCGCAAAGCATTACCACAAAAGGGTTAACCCAAGAAGATTCCAAGTTGGGGACTATGTTCTGAGGAAAGTCCTGGGCAACACAGTAAAGTCATCAGACGGCAAGCTAGGCCCAAACTGGGAAGGACCCTTTAAAGTAACTAAGGACGACCTGCTAGGTGCCTATAATTTGGAAACGATGGAGGGCAGAGAGATACCACGAGCATGGAACGCAGCTAAGCTCAAGAAATTCTATTTTTAGCTTCTCAAGGAATTCTATTGTTGAATCTTTTTCTTGTATTTGTTAATGGAAAGGACAGTTCATTCCCCTTATTACTAATGAAATCAATAACAGTTGCATTTTATCACACATCTTTTCCAAATCACAGGCACGATGGTCGGTATAGCAGGGGAATACCCCTCCTCAGGTCATCGTCATGAAACACGAGAGACCTCTTAGCATTGCCCCTGGCAATATATAAAGCCCTACAAAGGATTATTAGGCAATGCGACCAGATTTTATACTGGCCATCAAACCTACCTCGATTGAGCAAAATCCTGATCGGATGAAGACATCCAATACCAGGTGTGTCCAAGCCAATTGCCCTACTTAGGCCTAAGGGAGTGTGACGACACAACCTAAAAGGTAAAATGGGACATAATGGTATTTTGGTATTATACTAGACTAGGGGGACACTTGCATGACAAAACAAAAAGGATTATGAAGAAGCAAAAATATAAAAAGATTGGATGAGCACGTTTAGTCGGCAAAATTGCCCAAAACACGAACTTTTCATTAATCTGTTATATTTACAACAATCGGATGAAGACATCCAATACCAGGTGTGTCCTCACCAATTTCCCTACTTAGGCGTAAGGGAGTGTGATGACACAACCTAAAAGGTAAAATGGGGCATAATGGTATTTTGGTATTATACTGGACTGGGGGGGACACGTGCATGATAAAACAAAAAGGATTATGAAGCAGCAAAAATATAAAAAGATTGGATGAACACGTTTAGTCAGCAAAATTGCCCAAAACACGAACTTTTCATTAATCTGTTATATTTACAATAATGATAATACACGTTTATTCGGCGAAGCTCGCCCAAAGCATTTACATTATCAAAAAAGACAAAAGAATAACAACTTGTTATATTTACAATAATGATAGTACCTGTTTAGTCGGCGAAGCTCGCCCAAAGCATTTACAAAGACAAAAGAATAACAACTTGCAAAAATTCAAGAAGGTGGAAGCCTCCGAACAAGATAATCTGCCACTCTAGATCTTCGTCCGTCATCAGGAGCGGGGACCAGCTCTTCCACAACCTCATCTGCGTCCAACTCTAATAGTTGCCAAGGAATAGCATCAATGGGGATCCATCGATCATCCCTCCTGAATGGGTTGGGCATCAGAGTGGAGGAGGACATCTCGTGACGATACCATAACACCGAGTTCCTCAGGACCTGAAGCTCTTTCAAGGCACTCAACCACCCTCTGATGAAAGAAATTTCCTCGAACTCGGATAGTCTTGTTGGAGCATCTAGCCAACCTTGGTAATAACCGTCATCTTACGCTTGTCGATGACCCTTCTTGAATAAATGTCACAATCGGGTAACGTCCCTTTGAAGCCCAGTAGCAATTACATATACTCGTCGGACATCATCACGGAGCTCTTCCATCTCCTTATCACGTTGTTCTTCTACTTCCCTGTTCCTTCCCCTAGTGCTCCTACCAGCTCGCGGGAGGGGAGGACTAGTATGTCCATCTCGCGAAGATGAGGAGCCTTGCAAAAACACTGAAACAGTACTCGGCGCATGCTCTCTGAGTTGCAAGACTTCCCTCCTCAGGTTTTCATTCTCCCGCTGCAGGAACTCCCCAACCTAGTTTATCTCGGTGGCCTCTAATAACCTTGCTCTCAGTACATTGACTTCCTCTTGTACAGAGGCACCAATGCCTTCCATCTCCTCGAGCCTGTCCTTCAGCTTAGCCACTAGCTCGGACTGCTCCTTATACTTTTGATTCTTTGACCTGAGAGATTTGCAAAGCCTAATAAAGGCCTGAAGAACCTAAGGACTGCCATTGGGACCAAGAGTCCTGCCCAATTGAGATGTGGCACGAATATACTCTTCTACATTAGTCAACTACAAGACATAAAAGGGCAATGGAAAGAAAAATCAATCAATGCACTGGAAAAAGAAGCCTTTTCATTTCATTAATAAAAGTCAAGTACATCGAGCAGAAATTGGAAAAATTATAAGCAGAAGTACAAAAATAGTCCTAAAAAAAAAGATTAACTAGCAACCTCAGGCTGCCCAGAGGTGGCTGGCTGCTTCCCCTTGTCAATAGCAGCAGAGGCATCCCCCTCTACAGGGATGCCCTCATTCTCCTGGGCAGGACCAGCATCGGCAAGAATTATTTGAGAAGCAAGATCAACACCCTCGATGGCTGGAGCAGGGGCTTCTTCGTCCACAGTTGGCTTCGGACCCGAGTCATGCTCGTCGAACAGAGGAGATTCAGCATCAACACCAGCAGCTAAGAGGGCCTTGTTCCAGCCCTTTTTGAAGTTCAAACGGCTGATGTAGCCTATCTGAACTTCGGCGTCTTCATACGCAGCAGTCCACCCAGAGTTGTATGAATCCTCCTTGATGATGGCTACTTGGGACTCTTTCTCCATTAGCTGCTCGATCAGAGCCTTGTTCTACTCCACGACACCCATCTTGCTCGAGTAGACTAGGTCATAGGCTTGCCTCAGCTCGCTCAGCTCCTTATCCGCCGCATCCCTTTCTCGATTGGAATTGATGAGGGCCAGATCAGAGGAAGCTCGGGCGGCATCAGCAGCCTTCAAATCAGCCTCCAGCTGAGAACCCCTGACTTCCAGAGCGGACTTCTGCTGCTCCAGCTCGCCATTGCTTCGCACCAACTCGTCGCGAGAATGGTAGAGCACGGCGAAGTCAGTCACAAACTGCCAAAAATAAAGAAGGGATAAAGAAGGAGAAACAAATAAAACTTGTTAAGGAGTTGAAAAATGGAGAGGATCTTACCAAGGCTAGCCTCTGGATAGCTTGCAGATCTAATTAATCGGACCCCGGCGCCCTTTGGCGATCTGCAGGAAGAACTGCCCTCTCGAGGAGCGCAGGTGCCAGCTGAGGAGAAATGGCAACTGAGGCCTCCTCAGGCAAAGCAGACCCCGGGACCAAAGCTTGCCCAGCCTTCGTCATCGACTCCATATTTCTCCTCTCTTCCTCTTTCTCCATCTCTATCCTCTTCCTCTCCTCCACCCTCTTCTTTTCCTCCACCTTCTTTCTTTCCTCCTCCTTCTTCCTCTCCTTTTCTCTCACCTACTCTTCCTCTCTCCTCTTCCTCTCTAGCTACTGAGTAGAAGACCGAGAACCAGTAGCCACGGCCCCTAAAGTGGACTTTTATTTCTTTGACCTTTGTGCGAGGAGCACGTGGTCCTCATCATCATCGTCTCTAATCAGGTTCTTCCTTGGAAGCATCTCTTCACCTGAACTGCTGGAAGTGCTCGACGATCCTCGAGCTTCATAATCCTCTTCACAGTCACAAGAACTGCTACTGTCAGAGTTCCACTCACCCAAGTTACTCGCAGCTCCTGCAGGCTCACTCTCAGAGCTGCTCTCCTCTTCGTCCAACTGGATAGGCTCAGCAGTAGTCTCTTCGAAAGAATCAAACTCTGGAACACTATCCACAGGCCGTGCTATGAAGATGGAGCCTACATTCTTATACTCGAGCAAAAAGACAGCCAACCTGGGATGCTCGCCGTCACCCAGAGGCTCCCTGATATTCTAAGCTTTCACCAACTCCGAGATACGAACCTCGCTGAGAGCAGGCTCCAAATTCTTCGTCCTCACTGTGGAAGAAAAAGAAAAGAGGGGTTAGAAAAGTCACAAATTAGCAAAAGTTGAAACAACAGTACAATGTCTACCTATATATTCCTCTCCGTAGAAAGGAACACAGAACCTCTTAGACCTCGACCCTTCAAACTGGGGAGTGAACTGCCAATTCCTATTGAGGAAACCCTCTTTCCAGTAGTCCTTATGGGAATCAGGTAGGTTTACTACCAATACCCTATCAGGACTCTTAGCTTTGAGGTATAAGACACCTGAACTAGTTCGAGAAAAGGAATAACAGAAACAGATCTCGGCAAGTCCTAACCTAGTACCATACAACTGGTTTATTCTGTGGACGCCATTTACTATCTTCCACACATTGGGTGAGCACTGTGCGGGAACAATATTGAAATAGCCAAAGAAATGTAAAAATAGATCATTAGGGGAAAAAGTAAGTCCCCCCTGGGAAAGAAACAAAATATGGATCCAGTGGGCATCCTCTATATCCCTAACGTTCCTAGGAGGGGAGGCATAACATTCAATATCTACCCACTCAGGAATGTTGTAGAACTTCCTGAATTCAGAGATTGACCTATTTCCAATATTCGCCATTGAAAAACTCAAGAAAATCTACAAACGAAAGAGAAAGTGCAAAGAAAGGGCACGAGAAACTTACAAAACAAAAGATCGGTTCGAGTGATGAAGAAGCACGAGCTCAAGACGACTAAGAAGCAATGGGAGGGAGGATTAAGAGAAGAAGGTATGAGGCGCTAGAGTTCTCAGAAGAAGGAAGAGTACTAGAAAGGCTGAAGCGACGGAAGAAAAAGTGGCTATCTCAATAAGCCTTCAATTCTAATCATAGCGCACAAATAGCGAAGCGGGTGCCGCCAAAGAAACTTCACAGTTTTTGAAGAATCGCAAATCAGCCATAATGGCTGATCATTTAAATCCATCGAACCCATAAACATGGCCCAAAAAATTTAGGGGGAATTGTGGGTACCCGAAAATTAGAACTATGGGCCTGGACGAGTATCCCAGTCCTGGCGGCCCAAAGTCCAGGCCCCTCATCTTTTATAATTGATCCTGTCTCCCCCCACGATCCCATGAAGGGAAGTTATAGGGGAAATGGAAAACATGGAGGAACCCATCACATCCACACATCTACATGTACATGTATATATTAAACCCTAGGTCCGGGGCAAAAGGACAAGTTGTATTCTCTGTAATCACTCTCCGGAGTACATAGAAATAATATCGACTACACCACCGTGGACGTAGGCACATCTTGGTTGAACCAAGTACATCCTTTGTTGTGTGATTGGCATCTTGTAGTCCTTGTTCTTTTCTTGATAATCTTTCTCTCATATTTATTTATGTTGCATAATAATTGCATCTACAGGTGGAAACTGGGAAATCGAGTTAGGATTTCGGGATGGTTAGTCTAGTGCATGGTTTGATTAGAATGTTGGCCAGAAGTACATAATCAAAGAGTCAAATTATAAGAAACGGAATAATTAGATAAAATTGGGAAGTCGGATTAGACTTTAGGATTTGGTTGGCTAGAACTACAGGTGATGTTGTGTACGTAACTCGACTATATATATACATATAAGTGTGATAATTATATAAATGTTATGTATGATTGATTTTATGTGAACATACTTTCTCGAATATGCTATCATTGGAGGTTATGCGTAGTGGCGGTCCACTCTAGCGGTTTCCAGCAGGTGTTAGATTGTTCCCCAGGTCATATTATGGTTGCATGAACATTATCCATGCGTAAGGATAGGTGTTGGTTTCGAGTAGAGTTGGGTGTGATGTGGTGTGGTTACGACCCACAAATAAATGTGCGTGATTGCCTCCGTTATGTCTTTGCATTTTGGGAATGGTGGTGAGATTCCGACCTGGTGGCCCAGGAGTGGTACGCAATGAACTTGTTGTATGACAGCATTCTATGGATTCATTCGGGAGGCCATAAAGAGTGATATATGTATATGTCCTGATATAGTTGTTTGAATATCAAGTTATAGATAGTGTGTGGTTACGTTGCTTATGAAGTGATAAATACAATTAAAAAAAATCCTAAGTTATAGCTAATGTGATAGTTACGCGACAGATAGTATGAGGTATCATATGGGCGGTACGGATGGGGTAGATATTTATCAGATTAAAGTATCTTAAGGTGGTTAGAATAGTTAGGCAGGGTAGCATAACTAGGTCCATAGAGTAAGTAAGTTAGGTGCGGGTTTTAGATGAGGGTGAGGATAATCTCGTGTGAGTGTGCCACTAAGTAAACATGAATATTCCATACTTCTCTATTATTATTGTTATTATTATTATTATTATCATTATTATTATTATTATTATTATTATTATTATTATTATTATTATTATTATTATTGTTGTTGTTGTTGTTGTTGTTGTTTTTGTTGTTGTTGCTGTTGTTGTTGTTATTATTATCATTATTATTATTGCATTTAAATACTTGTAAGTTTTTTCAAATGTTTTGGGCGCTGACCCATATAAAAAATATTTTCAAAACCTTTTAGGTTCTCAAGGTCACCAGTGATAGCCATTCCATTCCAGACGAATGATGATCCAGAAGCTGTGGATGCACGCATGACTAGATTATATGTTTCATTTTTATCTAGATAGGACTCTATTTTAGAAGTTTCTCTTTGGGCATGTTCCCCGTAGTTGGACAGTTTCGTTATCAGACGTTAATTCCATTTCTGAGTTTTAACATTTGGATTATTGCATTCTGGATGCCGAGGATTTATTCAGTTTATAATTTATGTTATCAGTATTCTTTGTGTTTCAGTCACTGTGGATGTTTGTGTTTCTATTTTATGGCATGATTTCTATTATGCATGTTAATAAGATTTTTAAATTTGACACTAGACTTAATAGGTTTTTGGTTTAATTAATCGATTTTTGAGAGTGATGCTAGGAATGAATCAGATATGATTCCTATTTAATTTAATAGTGGCATGATCAACCGACATTAAACTAGGCGGTATGTCACAGAATTGTCATCCTAAGTTTTAGAGAAGTGGACCTTGTTATAAGATTGCCATTCGTTTTTAAAAAAACATTTATCATCATAATGGACAAATTAATTACACTTTCTACACTGAATACGGATAAAATCTTTGTTATGGTCATATTTTTCAAAATATTTATTTTCAAAGTGTTTTCATGTGGCCTTTAGTATAACTAGGTTGTCCTTCTCTGGAAGAAAATTTATTCCTGAACTTAACAAATTTCTTAAAATGTTTAAAAAATAATGAAATTTCATTATCTAATGACTCACGAGAAACAAAAGAGTCATCTACATTAGACATGGAAGAAACAAAAGGATGACTGTAACACGAGATTTAAACACTAAGGATGGTTGTGTAGCGTGTGCTTTTTCTTTTCTTCTTCGATTTTTACTTAAGGCAATTTCAAGTTAAAATATTTTCATTTTACTACATAACAGTTCAGGTGGCATGTTAGGATTACCCACTTTTTATATATCATGTTTCTTCATAGCAAAAGTATAAGGTAAAGATATAAGAATTTTAGCACAGATTTTAGAATCATCATATAAAATACCATTAGCGTGTGATTGATTAACTATATCTTGCAACCTCAGATAAAAATCATCAAATTTTCATCTTTTATAAATATGGTATGGTACATATGAAATAATAATTCTAACTTGTCCCTATTAACCCTAACATAACCCTCATGGGTAGACACTAAAATGTTTTAACTTTCCTAAGATGTAGTGAAGGCTGAGATTTTGTTAAACTCAGACTCACCCATTGCATGAAAAATAGCATTTCTTCTTATATATTGTGAACTTAGTTTCTTCTCTTTAACTCATTAAGAAAAATATTTTCATTTAGTTCTTTGAACATCAAATTCACCAATTACTTTAGTTGTCATTGAAAAACTATTTTAAGTCATATCCCATACATCATCTACAAACTGTTGGATATGTGCAATCATTCTTACTTTTCGGTAAGAAAATTTTCACCGTAAAACATAAGAGGACATACAATTCCATTTAAAATATGTTTTAAAAAAGTTTAGGTTCTTAAAAAGTAAAAATAACTTTTTAAAACCAAAGAAATTATATTTCTCTGATACCATTTGAAAGTAATCCTCTACAGAAAAGAGTTTAGATTAAAATTCTCTTTTTACTCTGTGGTAAAAACCTTTTAAACTTCAATGGTTATACACACACACACACACACGCAAAAATATAGTTATAGTTGGTGTGATGTTCATAATATAATGAATAAATAGTTGAAACGGAATGGGATAAGGAGAAGGGTATTAGCACAAAATAATTTTGTTAACGAGGAAATTAGCGTACTAGAAAACCCCAGGTCTTTTAGTTCCAAGACCACACACACAACAGGTGCACTACAACAAGACTTCAAGTACAATTTATAGTTTACAGTGTGTAAATGAATACATATAGCAAATACACCCATTACACAAAGTCTAATACTAAACAATCCCATAACTACTGAAAATACACCAAACAACACAAATATTAGACTTAGTAGTACACATACAGCTTCACACTCAAAAAAAGAGTATCAGTGAAGATGCAACACATAATTAAATTTTAATAACTTTTTATTTTCACGTATGGTTAGAAGGTTAAATCTATATATTAGATAAAAAGAGTCCTTTCTTTGGGATTTGAAGTTTCAACCATGTCAAAATAAAAAGTCAGTTATGTGTATCAAGTATTTTACATCGTGAGTTTTTACAAACCACAAGTAGATTTACACAAATCTGAACGGAATAAACCAAATCTTATTTTTCAAACTGCATAACAGTTTTAAACACATATACAGTTTATAAAATAGATCGAATGAACATTATATATATATATATATATATATATATATATATATATATATATATATATATATAGGTTTTGTAAGTATCAAGAGAAGTTTGAATATATACCCCAACGAAGATCAAAAATCTAAACAGGAGAAGAAATGTTAAACAACAATCATTAAATGATCCAACCCGGAAAGCAATAAAGGGATTTCGAATTAATAAACCCAAAAGGACAAAAATCTTTCAAAATGATCCAAACCCTCAAAATAAAAAAAATCTTAAACTTAAAAAATCCTCAAAATCTAAACACTGAACCTAAGAAAAATATATATTGTAAACAAAATTTCGGATAAAAGAGTGTATAGAAAGGTTTAAGGAAAATTTCTCAAACATACATGATTTGAACAAGTTTTAGAGAGACAGAGGTCTAGTGAAATTTGGGCAGCATTAAGTTCGGGTTTATAAATTTTCTCGAGCTTTAAAAATTGAGACTGAAGCCCTCTTTTCATAGAGGTTGAGGAATGCCCCACGAAAAATCATAAATCCTCAACAAATAATGGGAGAAGAGTAAACAACCAAGTGATTTAAAGGGTAAGATTGGAATCACATAAAAGAGAAGTCGACGAGGACACATGAACCTTTAACCAAGGCACTGTGGAGGGTATTTCAATAAAACTAACCCAGACAGCCAACAGTTATAGCGGGCGTGCCTAAGGCTCACGCGTGGCTAAATCGCGTGGGCTAAACAACCTCTTCTGATTGGTCCAAATCTAGTCACTTGGATCAACACCAAAGTGACTCTCATGGTAACTAAATGTTATCATTTTTATTTTGTACTTAATTAATTAAGAAAAAAAAATGTTTAATTTTTTTTCTTTTAAACGTTTATTTTAGCATTGCAAAATTTCAACAAATCATAGAAAATATGGAAATTGATTTTAAAAATACAAAACATTATAAACTATGAAATATATAATATAAAACATATTTGAGCGTAAGATCCATATTAGAAAAAAGGTCGTACCAAGTGCACAAGGCTCCCACTTTACTGTAGGGTCTGGGAGAGGTAGATGTCGGTTGGTCTTACCCCCATATTATTTTATGATATGAAGAGACTGTTCCAAAATCTCGAACTCGAGACCAACCGTAGCTTGGGGGAGGGCACTCGCCGTCACTCAGATGTAAAAACTCTAAAGTACATAAAATACATATAAGGTGTATTAATAAAAAATAAGGAATACATTAACCAAAATTTAAATTGGGGTTTTAAAATTAGAAAGGTGATTTTAAAAATCTTTTAAAAATCTTTTTAGAAATATGTTTAGAGCGTGCAATGACCGAGCGCATTTGGGATTGTTATTAAAAAATTATTGGCTACAAACCCCGTGGGATTTAGAAAGGGTACTTTCACGATAATCCTGATTTGCTCCATAGTACACTTTCATGATCTATTTAGCATTGATCACCCCTTGACAGTAAGGGGATTATTGTATGTTTACAAGATGATGGTCTCAAAATGAGGTTTGTATAACCTAGCGTGTGGCCCAAAGGCATAGGATTTGCTACCTCACTCCCTTGTTTTGGCCATAGTTGGATGCATCACTTCTTTTATATTAAAATGGAAGGATGGGAGAATGATGATCAGAATGACCTCAAATTTCAGCTTCTTCAATGTTCCTCTCCATGGGAATAAACTACACTTTATGTATTGTATGTGTTTAGTCATTTTCTCGTGTGGGATTTAAATTTACTGACTACTCTTCATTTTTATTTCAACGAACTTCCTGATTTTCCCGAGCCCCGAAAGGATAGGGATCAATAAGCTATGAGAAAGGCCCGACCTTTAAGAGAACCTTGGGATCTAAAAAGGCTAAAGGAACTTGTATTCATTACGAGAGCGGAATATGTTCAGGATCGGGACGACCTTCATCTTAGGGCTAAAATTGAAGAAGGATGACTCTTACTCATCTTCTTTAAATGTTCGTATTTCACCTATTCTTCAGGCATAATTTCAATATGTTGAACAACCTCTTAAAATTCTTTACCAAAGTGGTCAATTTTTATCTTCCTGCCTATCTTCACTGCCTCTGGAGAAATTTCCTGCCAAGGATATCATGTTACTCTCCAAAGGCTGAACCGAACGTCGACCTCCACTCAACCAAATGTTCCTCAGCCAATCCCATGCAGATGAGGTAAACCTCGCAGTCGAACAAACTGAGCTTGCTAAAATTATCATATCTATTAATGTGATTGAATAAATGTTATTCGTTCAGCTCGTGGGCAAATAGGATCTTTAAAAGAGAACTCGTGGAATAAGTCCCCTGGATACTGAGACCACTCCTATTTCTACTCAAATGATATTTATTTTTACTAAAAAAAGGCGATGAATAACGTGAAGATGCCCCCATCATTGGGGAAAGGTCTGGATTACCCCATCTTCGGTATGTGATTCTCAGGATGAGAATTACTTAGTTTTCTAGGATGCTTATCTTCCTTAAGATCTTGATCGACTGAGTGGGGGAACAATCAGCAGTACTAAGGAGATGACCCAACTTGTATATATGGTAATTTCATGATTTTGTCTCTAAATTTTCCTTTGTTTTCCCTTTTTATTTATCTTATCTTGATCAAAGTGTCTTGTTATAAGTGATCTTTATGGGAACCAACATAGCCCAGAAGTGTTTGGCATGGAAAGATGAGTCAAGGCCCATGCTGAGACTGAAATTAGAGTTTGATACTTACAAGAAGGATAAAACTGAAGGTGAAGATGCTCTCATAGAATACTAAAGGGAGAGTGATGCCAAAGTAACTACTAAAGATTCTTCGTTGATTGAAGTGGCTGACCCTATCGAGCTGAGGAATCTTCTAGATGTTAAAAGAGTAGAAGGATGAGGTCGTCGAAGCATATAGGTCCCTTTCCCCTTATCAAGTTAAAATATCTGTAGTCTATTCTTACCTCGAGTGTTATAGGGTGATGAAGTATTAATCATTCATTAATAATTACCGTTATTTAGTGCTTCAAGTCAAGCAGGCTCATACTGATTGGTACCTATCTTTTATTAATCATTATGTCTATAAGGGGGTTGATTAAGAATCGATGACTTCACCCTCGTGTCTAGATCAATACAAACCCGGTATTTACTAAGGGATATTGACACCACCCTTGCCTCCAGTTGGTTATAAAGGTGGGTATCTTCATATTTCTATGCATGAAGAGATGAGTAAACTTCTACCACATACTGATGATGATGCTCTACCTCCTGCTCCATAGTTTTCCTTAATTTTGACAAATATTTGAAAAGATTTTTGGTTTTAATTATATAATATTAGCTTTGGACTTTGAATATTTGGTTGGATATTTATCCTTTCTTCTTCATTATTATTATTATCAAATGGTATTGTTATGTTGACCCTTTCTAATTCATATTTTGATTGCCTTTATATCTGGTGTACTTTGAGTCCTTAGAGTTTTTGCATGTAAGTTGTTTCCCTATTAGTGGAAGATCGTGTTAATTTTATAAACATGTGCTTTGATTATTGTTTGATTATTTATCGTGTAATCTTTGAAAGTATTTTGATAACTTGATCGGTGAAAACCAAACACTTGCATTGTCTTAATTTGATATGATGTTGAATATCTTTGAATGGGTTCTTTATACTCAGTTGACGGATCGACTTATGCCAAATATGGTCGAACAAGCGATGTGGAATGTCTTTGAATAGGTTTTTTATACTTGGTTGCTGAAATGAGTTATTTATACTTCGAAGGTCGATTGGAAAAAGGCGGTGTGAATGATTATTTATGTTGCGATCACAGTTTTGTTTTAAAGAAACTTTTTCTTTGAATTTATTAACTCTAGCCTTATTACCCTCTATATATCCACTCTTTTGTTTTAAAACAATTGAGTGATGAAAGACAGCCCTTCTTGACTCAAAGTTAGCCCAAGTTATACTTACATCTATCGCATCATGCAAATAGGATTAGATCTAAGGGGTAGGGAGTTAACTCGGTGATCATCCAAGTGGCCTTTCTTACACTCAAGAGTCTGGAAAATATGTACCAAGATGTGGTTTTGTGTGAGCCTTATTTCTACCTAGTGGTTGGTTCGTAATCTGGTATGACCCGAATGTTTAGGTGGATAGGAGAGAAACACATCATTGGATAAATAGTATATCATTAGAGAAAATAATTTCCTTTATTAATGACAAAGGGGCTGTGATAAGCTATATTTAAAAAACATAATGGAAAAAGTGTTTGAAATAAAATAACAAATACGAAGAAATGATTTGAATTACCGATTATTAGGTTCTCTCACCCAAGGATTGCCTTCACTACTTGTAGGCCTTCAGATTTTCAACATTTTATGGTCGAGGAAGGGCTCGGACTTCATGATCTTTGACGAAGTATGTTCCTAGTCGTATGATCCATGATACTATATAGGGACCTTCCTATCTAGTTTCCCATGATTAGGGTTCTTAGTTGAATGCATTATTTTTCAAAGGACGAGATCGCTAACCCAGAATGTTCAGTTTTTGACCCTCCCGTTGCAGTATCTGGATTATTTCTATTGGGTTTCATCCATCCTCAACACCACTTTGTATATGTTTTAATCTAAAAGATCTAAATTTTCCCTATATCACTCGTCATTTTCTTCTCTCTTAAAATAGTGAACTCTCCGACTAGGTATCTCCTATTCAATCGGTAACAAAACTTCGGTACCATAGGTAAGAGAGAAGGGTTCAAACCCCGTTGATCCCCTTATAGTTATTTCGAAGTCCCATAAGATGGGGATTAACTTTTCTTCCCATAACCATTTGGAGTTTTCTAACTCTGACTTGATGTTGTGAAGTAGGGTTCTATTCATCACCTTTACCTATCCATTTCATTTGGGATATCTGGGCGCCAAAAATTAATGTTTGAACTTGAACTACTCACATAACTTATCAATCCTTACACTATCAAATTGTCTCCAATTGTCTGAGATGATAACTTGTGGAATATTGAGTGAATGCACCTTTTGATCAGTGATTCGATCCATAGGATTTTTCATAACCAATTGCTACTAGTAGAAACTTAGACTGGACTTTTCCAATCGAACATGGATCAATATTATACATACCCTACTAGGCGAAAAGCCACGGTGAAATGATTTTTAATAACTCTTTAGCTCACTTATCATTCGCAGTCCCCAAACATCAATCGCATTTCATAACTTAGTGTTAAGCATCCCTTCTCATCATCAGCCAATAGTAACCCCATGGAAATGCTACGTGTACCAAGCTCCTTTTTCTTTGATTCCCCTCGCAAATGACCTCGTGGAGTCTTCTTATAACTCCTGACATTTGGATGAGATGAACCCAATTAAGGATTGGTCGAGCATATCCCCTCTAATACATAACACCTTCATAAAAAAGGTATTTTTTTTCTTTTAAGTGTACTTTTTTACCCTCCACTCGATTATCTCGGGGGATTCCTTCACTTACATATCAGATGCAATTCTCTATCCAGTTAGGTCCTTGTTATATAACACTAACCGTCTTCATTTTCCCCATTTGAATGATAGTCTGGTTCAAATTTTTTATGATGGGATTTATGTGATCGCTAGAATAGACTTTCGCGTTCTCTTCACTTGGGATATTTTTGATGCTCAATGCCTGAAACTATCTGACTACCTCCTATAATCGCTTTAAGTATGCCATCAATTTTTTCCCTTTTTCTTAATACTCCCCCATCACTTGCTGGACAACTACATTTGAATCATTAAAAACTCCACTTGGTCTTCTTTCATCTATAATTCTAACCATGCTCCTATTATTAGGTCCTCGTACTCTGCATTATTATTAGATGCTTTGAAGATGATACGCATTGCGTAATTCCATAGTCAACCAGTTAAGTGTTTTTATGATCAGTCCAGCTCCATAACCCTCTTTATTAGAGGATTCTTCTACATGAAATACCTACACCTTCTTCTCTTTAATAATTTTATGGGGAGTGTCATCCCCCTCTAGACTTCTAAACTCAATTATGAAATCAATGACTATTGTTTTATCGTGTAAGTCCCATAATCTGAGCTCAACCGACTATTTCATCCCTCAACTAGAACCTCTGTCATATGGAGGACGTATTTGAGAGGATAGTCGATTAGGAAGATGATGGTAATGGATTAAAAGTATGGTTTTAGTTTCTTAGCCGATATGATCACTATAAAGTCCAATTTCTCCAAAATCAGGTACCTAGACTCGTCCCCCTGAATACTCTACTGATATAATAAATTGGACATTGAACTCTCGCATCGTCCCTTATTAGTGTCAATTATATGGCTATTAATGAAAGGGTAAGGTATAGGTATAGTTTTATTAATAAGATTAGTTTTCATAGAACAAGAACATGTGATTGGTGTCCAGAGGAGAAGAGCATCCACCAATTAAGCCTTCTAGTCTTATAATTCTTGTTTGCATTTATCTGTCTAGACAAATGCTTTATTTGGAGTTTGAAAGAATAAGATGCACCTGTCGATCGCTTTACTCAACAACCCATTTAGAGTCTTGACCCTTCTAATTAGGTATTGGACTTCCCTCACCATATTCAGATGCCTCATGTTCAATATCGAATGTATCTTCTCATGATTGGCCTCTATTCCCCTCTCTGTCACCATAAAACCCAATAACCTTCCCAATTCCATGCCAAAGGCACACTTCTCCATGTTGAGTTTCATTGGGTATCGATCGAGGATTTTAAAAGTTTCCTCCAAATAGGTTACATCATTGTCCCCTTCCAAACTTTTCACTAATATATAGTAAATATATTTTTTTTATCAAAGAGGGATGTTAACCCAACACATTTTATTTATTATAAATAATAGAGAAACATCCTCTCCAATGTCATACAAGCCCTATCTTACCTAGTTCTAGTGGTTGGGACCAATACACTATAAAGAAAATCTTTAAAATGGGGATTTATAAATATCCCCATAATAATCTAAAGAAACCTTAAAATAAAAGTAAACTTGGTGATTTATAGTATCCCATTACATTGTTTTAAATATTACTCTAATTTGAGGTAAATTATACCTATCCAAGTTTAAGTGGCCTTTTACAAGAGATGGAAGAGAGTTAAAAGACTAGAAAATTTAGTTAATTGAATTATTTGTTACATGTTTTGCAACGTAGTCTACCACATTATTATTTTCTCTTCATATGTGTTGAATTTCGTAAGAGTTTGGGAAGTTGAATTTGTCAATAATATCAGTTGCAGTCCAAGGAGGTTTGGCTTTCTTTTTGACAATATCAGTAAATGATTTTCAAACATATTCAATGATGACATTGTTGAGATTAAAATGAGCAACAAGGTTGAGTCCTTTAGCTAAAGCACAAGCTTCTACAAAAAAAGAATTCTGATGGCCAATTGATTACTAAATCCTACAATGAATTGACCTTCTGAGTCTCTAATAACTCCTCCTATACCAGTAGGACCTAGATTACCCTTTGATGCACCATCAGTATTAAGCTTGAAATGTCCTGGAGGAGGTTTAGTCCACACATATTTGAATAGTTGAATAACCTTTGGTAAGACTTTGATATTGAATGTATTGATTACTTTAGAATCTCCACACCTGCCTTTATCATAACACTTACAGTTTTGGAGAATGTCATAAATAAGAAATATAAAATTTCGAATAACTATATTTGGTGAAGAGTTACTATTGTCAAATATCTTGTTGTTTCTCACTTTCCAAAGCTCCCAAAATATAATTTTGGGAAGAATGTAAAACAGATTCTTTTGTAGTCTGTTTTAGGATTTGAAAGCCACTAAGAGTTAAGTAAAAATCCGTAAGTGCTAGTAATAATATTCAAATCAAAAGTTAGAGAAATAGTTCCATACATCAGTAGCCAGGGGACAATCTATCTGAATATGATGACTACAATCACCATTATTATAGCAAATTCTGCATATTGATGTTATTCTTATGTCTGCTTTCTAAATGTTTTCTTCAAAAGGAATTGAATTTTTTAAGAATTTCCAAATGAAGTTTGAAATTTTTATTAGACATTGACGTATCCAACTTATTTTCGAAGATAAAGAGCTAGGTCTAGACTATCTCATAAATGATATGCTGATTTGAAAGAAAATCCTCTTGATTGGGAGGGCTGCCATAACTGTTTTTCTTCATTAATGAAGATATCAACCCAATCCTATATACTAGATATCCTCTTAATAAATTTTGTACCTCTATGTAATACCTCGAATTTTTACGGCTTTTAATTTGGGGATTTATTAAATTTAAATTGAGATATTAATTTAATATTAATTCGAAAATTATTTTTAAATATTTACTAGCATGACGAGAGTTAGTAATTATTCAGAATTTGTTGAATATTACTAGTTGAGTAAAGTAATATATAAGTTTGATTTTATTAAAGTTGTCACGAGTCAATAAAATGGAAATTATGGAAATAAAGTCGTGACGCGCCTGTGTCGTGTCGGGGCTAAATTATTATTACGAAAAGTGAAAGTATTATAAGTCACCCGTACGCTCATTTTGAGTTTGCCAATGTTTCCGGAAGGGTCGAGATAGTCAGAAAAGTATACTCAAGGTATTAGTTTTGGCCTCGGGGCTTTTTTAGGCCTAATTGGCATCCCGTGAGGGTATTTTAGACATTTTGTATTTTTGGGTAATTAAACCCACGAATTTACCTAAGGTATATCAGCCATTTGAGTTAGGCTTTTAGGTTTAACAGTAAAAAAACATAAGAATGGCCATTAGAGAAGAAGGTAGGAAGCTTTCGAAGCAATCCAAGGCCAAGAACTCATCAGTTTACACCGCCACTACCACCAAAACGTAGATCACATGAAGAGGAACGCAGCCATACCTTTTTCATCCACAAATCAAACCCTTGAATTTCCAGGAAAGTATCTATCTTTCTTTTCTTTTAGTTATTGTTTCATCCATGTTAGATTAGGATTGTTATACAGATGTTTCATAAAAGAATTTGAGGATTTAATCACATGTCTTGGTGGAAATAGATATATTTTGGACATCCCAGTCACATGTAGAGGATAACCAACGAATTTGTATGAGTTTAGAAGGAAGAAATTTGGAAAAGAATTAAAAGAATGAAAGTTTTATAAAAAAAATTAGGGTTCTTGTTAAATATGATGATTTACCCCATTAACTCTATACCTTTGATGAATTTGGATATGTTTCACGTAGGAAATCATGTATATAGGTATATGTAACTAGTGGTATTGTTGCTTGGAAATTTAAGGATCGCTAATGGCATTTTAAAGTAATTTGAAATATGAAACCTCTAGGTTGAAATTGCAGTTTCTGGGCAATAACTGCTTGATCGATCGATCGACCCAAGAACATCAATCAATCGATCGACCCCCTTTCCTCGATCGATCGACCCCTCTGAAAAACTGCATATTTTTCCCTTTTTTGTCTAATCAGGTTTAAATACGTAGGAACCCTTGATTATTATTTATAGAGTATAATGGGCCGTGAGGAGGACCGGCAGGGTCTAAATAGACTCCGTTGAATGAAATTTAATATGGGATGAAATTGTAGGTTAACGGGGAATTTTGGTACACATTAGAGATTGTGCGTAAGTTCGTTAATGAATTGAGGGACTCGTGAAAGACTTAGACCAGAAGGTAAAAGAGGGTATACCTACTGAAATTGTTATTTAACATGAGAAAATACTTCGAGAGATGAGAAGTAACTATGAAATAAATTATAAATGGGAATAAAAGAGATGAATCCCTTATGCAAGATAATTGGGTAAAATTGTACTAAATACGGCTAATAATAATTATGGGTCGTGGACGAACCTTATTGAAAATTGTGTATCTATATATGGCCGTGTGACTGTGTTCTTATATTAAATTCTCTATTTGCGAATAATCATACCCGTGCTACTTGTTGTTACGGGGGTTGCTGAGCCGGGAAAGTCTTATCTCGATGCGACCATTAAGGGGGAAATTAACTTGTACCCTAGAACACAGGATTCCTTGGTACAGGCTATCTGATAATGATAGTCATACGGTCCTAAGAGACATGAGGGGTATGTACTGACCTCTTAGTGACTTGGAACTATACTTCGCCTCCATTTTATGTGTATTGTGTTAATACAGTTCGAGAGTGATTCCGAACAAGTATTTCCGTTAGTACGAGTGATACGGGGACTTAATAGCAGAGTATGCCAACATCGTAGAAATTATGTGTGGTGCTGATAGTATAAATAATATTTGAGTGACTGATATTTATATATACTTATATATGGAAACTTTATACTGTGCGTATAAGTAGTTAAGTAATTAATAAATACTCCAACTTTATAATAAGTGTTTGGGAACTTTGTAACGGTACGGTGTTGCTCTAAGAAATGTAATAAATCTCGAAAATAATGATTTAAAAAAAACTAAATATCATAACCTTTCTACTTCTTGGGATAAAACTTCATAGAAAAATAAGTTAGATAACCTTATGAGTTTAGTAGTACGGTAGGCATGCACACTAGATGAGAGGCGAGAATTCTCAAGAGAGTGTCGCATACTAACATAGTTTTTACAATAGATGGTAAGCATTTTAAATATTTGCTAAACTATTTTAAAATGTTTTACACTCAGGCTCTGACCCGTTTTCTGTCATCTTCTTTCTCTATTGTATATATATGCTAGCGGAATGCCCGTGCCTGAAGGCACAAAACTTTTTTCCAAACACCACAAATAATTCTTTCGGGACCTCGTATAAACAACACAGGTTTTACTAAAGGCACAATATATCGATTACATTACGCAACACAAACTAATAAAGATAATTATAACCCATGACAACAATACTCGTTTACATTAAAATTCCAACAAAATTATGATCAAAACAAATATACAATATTTAAGTCTAATATACAATGTATGCGAATACAATATCCGCGGATGCATTTTCAACCTTGGTAGAAACATGAGAATTTCGTAAAGATGGACCAAAGTTACTGCCCTACGGTGGGAGGGGCATTAGCTCTTAATAGAGAAGATGACATCAGAAATTGATAAACAATCTTGCAATTATCTGTGATCTTCCCTGCCTCCAAATGCAATTCACTAATCCCCATTGGTTCAACTTTCACTCTGAATGTCGTCATTCCAGCCTGTAGCTTTGAGATACATTCAAGATTTGTTATTGTCCACTATTAATGGATACCGGGGGTTGTTCTTTTCGATCAGTTATTTCCTTCAAAAAAATTCCAGCTGCTGCTCAGAAGCAAGATCAGGCCACTAGTAATGGATGGTTGGACTCAGATAGTATGGGAAAGGGTTATGATGTGGTGGTCTATTGCAAGATCAGACCATTAGACAAAATGTTATATAAAAAAATGACAAAGAAGTAATAGATACCATTTCCGTATAATTTGGACTCCAAACATCCGCCCCATGTCGTGCTCATATGATGTGTGCATAGTTGAAGAGAGCTTATCTGTACCATTACAGCTAGTATTGGAGCCCAGTTACAATATCAAATCTAAAGTCCTAGAAAGTAATCTCCAATATACATTAAAAGCAAAGATTTTATTTTAGATTAAACAGGTAAATAGAGGTTTGCTCATAGGTCCGGGACTAAGACTTGGTCAACTTAATAATAGTATTTTTAAACTTTAATGCGCTTGCTTTTGTAAAAAATATAGTGTGTAGTCCTTGTAAAAATATATCTGCCGGAAAAAATATTAAAGCAAAATTGCAAGTGTCCTAGACGGCACATCACACCAATATATATATATATATATGGCTTCACCCATATATTTCCACATTGGGTGTGGGGACAAATAGCCCTAATTAATTATTTTAACCCCAAGATTATGATGACCAAAAACAACAACGAATGTATGAACTGGGAATTGTGTTTACCAATCATCGTAGCAATGGATACACATGGAGTGGTCACAATTAGGCATCACCATCTTGGTGCAAGCTTCCATTCATATCCCACATTCATCACCTCCCTCAAAATCAGCATTGGAAAGATCCATCTTCTCTTCAATGCTCTTTCTGCCTAATTTTTCTGAGATTTTAGTTCTTTTACTATTTTCTTCCACCAGTTCTGTATGATTTTTATCAAGTAACTTAAGTGAAGGATATATAACAGCTGGAAGAATTTTTAAATTAAATGAGCAAGTAAACTTAAACATCTAAAAAAACATCTAGCAAACTTAAGCAAATATGAAGTGATCAAGATTTTCATTGAGTACGAACTCATAGATGAGGAGCCTTTCAGTTTATTTTAGGCAGAAACCAAGGTGCTTAACAAAATTCATGAGTTGAAGATTTTCCCTTAACATGACCTCATTTTAAAATTCAATTTCACCTTGTTCCGAACCCTTAAAAAGTCTCTTCATAGCTATTTCTTGTCCATTTTGGAGCTTACCTGAAGATATAAATAATCAAATATGAGATAGATGAAACAACTCTCAAGTACAAATTGTTCTAATTTCACAACAAAATATTCTTATTACCTTGTAAACAGCTCCAAATCCACCTCGTCCAAGTTTATTAGTATTAGAAAAGTCATATGTTGCATCTTTAATAGTATCAAATTCATATGGTAAGGATTACACAGTGCTAATTTCATCCAGAACTTCAAAAACAGAAAAGCAAAATTCAGAGCTTCTATAATATACTTGAAGTCAAAACATTACCGTAAAAATGAATGATACATTAAAACTGAATGATTTCATTGAATGATAGAATTATACTTGAACTTATATAGTATACTTGAACTTCAAAATGAATAATTTCAATGCAACAAATGAATGATATATTAAAACTTCAATTTGCTTATTTGGGTATAATTAAACAATATTTTATGCCATTGCACATTCTCATGCCTAAGGTAATGATGTCCAATGCAACAAATGAAGGTATACGTCTAATAAGAGAATTTAAACTTACTTTCATATTCCCCTGCTGGCATCTGCTTCCCCTTTCTGATGAGGATGCAAATGCAAGCAATTCCAAGTATTACAAAAATGAAAACAACTATGGCGGTAATAATTACAGTTTGAGTCGTGTTGTTACCACCATTGCCTGCAAAATAATAAGAAAGTACTTATTACCTATTTAAAAAAGTGAAACCAAAACATGTTGTTTTGAAAAGGAACAAACAAAAAGTACATTTGGGATAATTATATATAGTAAAAGATTATAAAGAGTGTGAGTAGCATTTAGTGAAACTTTATGAATTACATTTACCACAGTATGTATAGGTTTGATGAAAAGATTATTAAGGATGCCATTTGAGTATGCACTGGGGGAATTTGGAGGAAGCCTGTAGTTGGCCATTGAAAATACACAGATGAAATGGCCAGCTAGGCCTAAGCCTTCATATCCAGAGGATCTTCCCCAGTATCTAACATGGATGCTCCAGCCCCAAGCCACAGTGCGACCTCACATAGATGATATCACTATTCATGTTGACAAATTGATCTCAAAGTTCTATCATTGAACAACTGGCAATCAAAATACATGTTAAATTAGTTCACAAGGGGTGTACCATCCACAATTCACACTGGGAATCTGCTAAACAACCCAATCACGTAAATGAATTCATTAATATATCCATTGTACCAAAGTAAGTAGACCATCAGAATTCATTAATTCTTTCAAGATGAAAGTATATGTGGAAAAACAGAGAATAAAATATGATTGATTAGCCTTAGGTTAATTAAAAACAAAAAACTCAAAAATCCCCATGTTAACAGCATCAGAAATTGAATAGCATAAGAGAGAGTTATACATGACTGGTGTTTGAAAGAAAAACCTAGACACAAAATAGATTTGCAACTAAAAACCCCAAAAGATCAAATTATGAGAGAGAAATGTGCATTAACCCTCGGGTGAGAGAGTGAGAGTCATAGATTTGGAGAACAATCGTTGATGTTGATGTTTTGTACTTGTATTGCAATATTTCGGATTATCGAATTGCAGCCACCACTCTCGAGGTCATCTCCTCCTTTATTTTGTCAAAGAACTACATAAAAAGACAATAAAACATAAAAATTGGTATTATTGACTTAAAAAAATATAAGATAACAATATGAGACCATGAAATATAAAAGAAATGAAAATGATTATCAAGTGAATTTCAATAAACTGAAATATTTCAAAATCATAACCAATTTCACTTAACAGTACTCCCATAGTCCCACACGACTACATAAATAAAGAACTCTAGAGTCAATGAATTAAACATATTAATTTCAGGGGTCAATTTCACTTAACGCTACTCCCATAGATAAAAGAACAAATAACTTGGCTAAATGTTATATAGTAGAGGATGTGCTAAAAAAATCTTAAAAATTACATATTCTAAAATATATAAGGTGAAGCGGATTGACTGTGTTCGGTTATGTGTGTTCAGTTCTAAAGGAATACCGTAATGTGGACAACTAAAGAACTTGTCATCACATGTGTTCGGTTATGTGGACAACACATCATAAGCATATTCATTACAGAATACCATAAACATTACAACTAAAAAGGTGAAGCAGATTAAAAAGTAACAACAACAAAAAGAGTTTAAACTGGAATTCAAAAGGAAGAAATCCCACGTAATCTATAAAAAGTTAAAAATTGCAGCAAAAAAATTCACCTACCTATTGCATCTAATTTCGATGATCTCCTTTACTTGTCCAGCAATCATAACAATAAATTCATGATACCTCTACAGGTATCTCTGTGAACACAATAGTAAATTTACCTACGTGATGTGTCTATTTTCTTATGGTGACATATTAAATCAACAAATATATTTATGGAGACTTGGCGACTAATCAAAACGAAATCAATCAACACGCCTGTATTGATCTTACGAACAAATCAACACAAAACTGAAGTATGCACAATTTGTGAACCCAAAATTCATCATATTTTGCAATACGACCAAACACAAACACAAACACAATTATGAGTGAAACGTTGCACGTGATAAAACTATCTTTATATACTAATCAAGTTGAACTAATATGTTCAAGAACATAATTTTACATTAAAAAAATGGATACTATCTTTACCTAATGTTTTAGGTTAGAAGTTGACATAGAACCAAACATGGCAGAAACTTCTTCCAATCCTTCGGTAACCGTGGGATTTTTGTCGTGACTGCCTCAACCATTTTCCCTCGCCGTCATCATATTACTGTCTATATGTGCAACTGAAATAAACATAGATGATGGAATGTGTAAATATCCATCTTATTGTCTATACACGCCTTTAAATATGATTGTACTGATAAACAATACCTCATATCCATTTTCACTCAAATTAGAGAAGGAAACATCATAGATCTAAGCTTTAAACACTTAACTAATGAATAGCTAAAATAGATCCAAATACATACCTTTTGTAACAGAAATTTGACCCTCTTGTGCACAGAGCTATGCAAGCACTCGCACCCTCACGTGCAACAATGTGGGACCATTACAGACATATCATAGTCAAGGACATTTCGTATTAAGCTTTGTAGAACTATCATAATAGTAAAATCAAACCAAAAATTAAAAAGCAACAAACTTCATCCGCCCCAAAATTAAAATTTGAATCATGATAAAAAAAACACCAAAAATTAAACCAAACTAAAAATGAAAAAGAGTATACCTGTTTAAGGTTTTGATATATAATTAGGTCTTGATCTGCAAGAGAAAAATAAACAGCAAACAAACAAAAATTAGATCCCAAAAATGTAAGGTTTTCATATATAATCATGTCTTGATCTGGAAGAGAAAAATAAACAGCAAAAAAAAAAAAAAACAATTAGATCCCAAAAATAAAGATAAAAAGATCTTAGCCGAAACAATCAAACCAAAAATTCCACATATCAAGCCAGTGTGTGTGTATTTGCATGCGTATGAGTGTTTAGGAGTGAAATAGGCAAAATGGATAAATTCTCAAAAACTAAAAAAAATATTCAGGTTTGGATTGGATCTGCAAGAAAAAATAATACAGTTGGTCAGATCTGCAAAAAAAAAAACTTCGAATCTATGTTAAAAAAACATAGATAAGTGGAACAACTTAAAATCCAAATGCCTGAACCCAAAGATATCACGAAAATCCCTAAAAAAAACCCTTAATTTCAACATAGAAACCCAAATTTGAAACTCAAACATATATAATCTGAAATTTGAAATCCAAACATAGATAACCTGAAATTTGAAACCCAAATTTCCAACCCTCAAATCAAACCAAAAAAACAAAAAATTTGAACCATCATAATGTTATACATTATTTATGAGAAAAACACAACCACAAAATAAGTTTGTGATATTATACAGTAAAAATATCTAAACGTATTTACCCGTGAAATGAACTACACATTTGAGCTTTTCTTTCGTTACCTATGAAATAAAAAAAACAGAAAGTTTAATCAACTTTTGGGCTTAGAAAATGAAATATAGACCTATGGGTCTATATTTTCAACAAATACCCGAAACAAATATGCAAGGAAACTCCAAGTCCTGAACCATAAAACACACTTAGAAACACAGAGGCTCCACCAATAAAGCTTATTGTTTCATCATATAATCTTGACAACAATGATCATATTGAAGACCTTACCCAAATTCAAACCACAAAAAACATGAGAGGGTGAGATAGAGGCGGTGGGGAGGCAAAGGCAGGGCCGTGGGTACGTGTGTGGGTGCGTATAATGCAAACCCTCTTAAAATCAAAATCACTTTATATGACCTGGATTCTTAGTGGAGTTACCCTTTCAATAACAGTTTCACTTTAGAAAAAATATCTCTGTTAGTTTAAAGTATAATGAAAACCCCCTTAAAATCAAAAGAAATATGAAATACCTTAGATTAAGAAGAAAAAAATATAAAAAAATACAAACATGCAAACTAAACAACTTAAACCCAACTAAATGATATAAAACATGAAGAAAAACTGTAAGCAACCTAGCAAAAGTAAAAAATATAAAATCTACATCAATCGCAAAGATAAAGCCTTAAAATGAGAGGTCTGAGATGAATAGCAAACCGCCAGAAGAAAACAACTGTAAACCGTACCAAAAAAAGTGAATCTAACCCAACAGTTGGGAGACAACGATCTAGTTGTGATGATGGTTTCTCGTTCCAGATCTTCTCGATAATGGCACCTCCGATTAGGTCTTGTACCAAATCATCTCCGGTTGAGTACCAGATCTAGTCGGTTCCTGGTCCATGGCGGCAGAGATGAGTTCTCCGATTGCATCTTGACCAAATCATCAAGGGTCTTTGTGTTAGGTCTCGTACCAGAACGAAGGTGGGATTCGATTGGGTCTTTATGTTGAAAGAGATGGATAAAAACCCACCTTCTTGTGTGATGGTGCCATCACCGATTTTTAGAGATGAAAAGCTTTGTGGGTGAGGATATTTTAGGTGGGTGAGACACTGTCTAGGGAAAAGAGGAAGGTTTTGAATCAAAGTGTTTTTTCTCACCAAAAAAAAAATTAAAGTGGTTTTGAAAAGATGGGTAATGATTTAGACGGGTGACTAATTTTTACAATTACCCAATTTTAACATATTAATTACGAATATACCATGCTAGTCTCAAATTTCAACTTTCATTGTAAACCCTTGGATTGTCATACATCTTCAAACTTGACTTCATCCTCACCCCTGATTAAGTTATCATCTTATTGAATAGTGCAAAACCTTTTCCTCCTTATTTTTTTTATATATATATATATATATATATATATATATATATATATATATATATATATATATATATATATATATATATATATATATATATATATATATATGTATATGTGTGTGTGTGTGTGTGTGTGTGTGTGTGTGTATTACAGGTGCCTAGCCACTGTGGCGTCATGCTTAGGTTCGTTGGATTGGACGTGCTGCAGCTTATGTGGAAGTTGTAGGCTCTTGCTTAGACGACCTCTTCATTGATTCCGTTTCTATATTAGTTTTTCATAGTTAGGGCATGTGTCGCCCGATTTCCAATCCCGTTGGATTTGTCAGAGATTTATGTTTATGTTATTTCCAGTATTTGGTACTCTTTAGGAGTTAACTCTTGTCAGGATGATTTCATTTATAATTCATAACTTGGTTTGGTTTATCTAGATGGATTAATTCTTGTGTGGTAGTTGTCATCCTTATTATTTATGTGATTCTTAAACTGTTGGTTATTAAAAACCAAGGTTCTAAAAAACGCGGGGCGTGATCGAGGCGTGGAGGTCAAGCCTTAAGCCTTAGAAGCCTAGGCGGGCCTTGGCGTAAAAAGGCGTGAAAAGGCGTTTAGGTCTTTTTAATATATTTTAATATTTTTTAACCATAACAACGCTATTAAAATACTAAAATTGTACATATCATAAAAATATGTCTGAATATTTGCAAATAAAAATACTATTTGATTATTTTGGATGAGATAATGATCCGGTTTGTAAAAAAATCTATAAAAGGCGATATCGTTTCACTAAAGCATTATTGTTTTTAGAGAAAAAGTACGCCTTGAGGGTTTTACCAAGCATAAGGCGTCAAAATCTTAAGGCGGGGTGTTTCTCCCAAGCCTCAAGCCTAGGCGTGCCTAGGCGGGTTTTTTATAACAGTGTTAAAAACGTTTTCATATTGGAATTTAAATAAAATGTAAATAAGTCTTTAAATTGTTTTAACACTTAGCTGAATTATTTAGGGTGTTTAAATTGGAAATTTTATTTTGCGACAGTGATCCTAAGAATGAACCAACCTTTCATTTTTATTTTAATTTAATAAAGCACTGATCACCCGGTATTTAATTAGGTGGGGTGTCACAGGTGGTATCAGAGCATCATGTTCTAGTGTCCTTTAGTATCTAAACGACTTATTTCGTTTCCAGCTTAGCGTCTTTGATTTAGAGTCCTATTTTAGGACTATTGTATCCTTGTATATATGCTTACGTTTTTAGCTATTTGTGATTTGATAATAATTGTAGACTAATAAACTTCCATCTCATTTCAGATGCCACCGAGATGCATACCCCGAGACAGGAATGCCCATCCCGAGTAACCCGTAACTATGGCTCAGGGAATGATGAACGCAAATAAAGTAACCGCCATTGTTGCTCAGGAGGTGAATGTCGCATTAGCAGTGGTGCAATAGGCTCCACCCCAGGTTCAGGCAGTAGTGCTAGTACCGGTACAGCTTCCCACTGTATGAGAGAGGGTTAGGGATGCCTTTCTGAAGGTGCATCCCTCGGAGTTCTCGGGTAGGTCGGACATAGTAGTCGCCAGCCAAAGGAAGAAGGATATCCATAGGCATCTATGCATGTATGAGTGAACCGAAGTGCAAAAATAGTTGTTGTCTTCCTTCAAGCTAGTGGGGGACACTTTATAGTGGTGGGAGTCCACCTCCACCTTGGATGAGAGGGACAACATCACGATTCAGTCATTTTGGGTGCGGTTTAACCGCAAGTACTTTCCATTCGTCGTGCAGATTGAGATGAGGGGGAGGCTACTGAATCTTAAGCAGGAGAGTATGACCGTTGCTGAGTATGAGGAGGAGTTCACCAGACTTTTCACTATAGTGCCGGATGATGCACCCACTGAGGAGAAGAAGATATTGTTGTTTGTAGATGGATTGACCTGGAGGATCCATCAACACCTCATAGGCAATCTATCATTGAGTAATTACACTGACGTACTCAATTCTTCTTTATTATTCAGTCAAGATCACCACTTCCATCAACAGGGGAGTAAACGAGCAGGGGATTCCAGCCAACAGGACAGGACAAGGGGTAGTAGTACTGGTGGGGCACCAGCAGCCCAGGGACAGACCCGTCACAGTGAGAAGAGTTACCATCAGGGGGACCCTGCCAAACGATTTCGATCAGGTAATTCCAAACATGGATTTAGGGATTTAAATAGGGTCAGCAGGGCCAATCTTGTCAGCATGGCCAACATCGTCAGTAGCAGGGCCATCAGTGTTTTCAGCAGGGCTAGTGGCGGAGTGGTAACAGCCAACAGGGCTGTGGTCAGCAGGGGCAGAGGGGCGGTAACTTCAGGGGCATATGCTTCGGATGTGGAAAGAATGGCCATAGGCACCAGGATTTCCCATAGGGGGATAGGGTGCCCATAATGAGCCATAGATGCCGCTCTTTCGAGCCGCCCTCCCAGCGCCAGCTCAGGTTCCAGCCCTACCAGTCATCCCAGAAGCTCCAGTTCAGCAGGGGAAGTTACAGTATGGACGTGTCTATAACGTCCACCAGGAAACAAAATCTTAGGAACCACCTGTGATTGAGGGTATGTTTCCTATCCATGGCACTATGGGTCGAGTTTTATTTGGTACTGGGGCGTCGCACTATTTTATATCTATTCATTTTTCATGGGCCTTAGGGTTATTAGACACGGTAGAGAGCAGTGTGACATGCGTATACTCACCACTGGGGAATGGGTCTTTGATTTTCTTTATATGTCGGGGTGTAGGGATAGAGATTGGTAGCTTGATTTTACCGACAGACATGCTAGTATTAAAGATGCATGAGCACGATGTTATTATTGGCATGGATTGGCTCGTTGCGTACAGAGCCATGATATATTGTTTCAGTAGGAGTATTATTTTTTTCATTCCACAGCAGCAGATGTTTTTGGTGGTGATGCCTCGCTCGGATGGAGGATCTTCCACCCATTTGTACTACATAGAGGAGGATACCTTTAAGGAGATTGTGATTCCCCTAGATTCGATTCCAGTCGTTCGTGAGTTTTCAGATGTATTTCAGGAGATACCTAGCCTACCCCCCAGTCAAGAGATAGATTTCTTCATGGAATTTATGTCGAGCACTCGCCCGATAGCACGTGCACTGTACCATATGGCTCCAACTGAGATGAGGGAGTTACGGGATCAGATAGAGTAGCTATTAGGTTAGGTCTTCATTCGTAGGACAATCTCACCATGGGGCACTCCGGTGTTATTTATGAATAAAAGAGACGGTTAACTAAGGTTATTCATGGATTATCGGTACCTGAATAAAGTCACGATACAGAATAAATATCCATTGCCTTTCATCGATGACCTATTCGACCAGGTGAGAGGAGCAACCTTATTTTCAAAGATATATTTGAGATCCGGATACCATCAGCTACGGATTAGGGAGCAAGATGTGTCGAAGACTGCTTTCTTGATGAGATATGGATGCTATGAGTTAAGAGTCATGCCCTTTGGGATAATAAATTCTCCAGCCATACTCATGGACTTGATGAACCGAGTATTAAGAGAGTTCTTGGATCAGTTTATCATTGTCTTCATAGATGACATCCTGATTTATTCACACACCGAGGAGGATCATGCCGAGCACTTGAGGCAGGTTCTTCAGACTCTATGAGAGCATATGCTGTATGCTAAGTATGAGAAGTGCGGATTCTGGTTACAGGAGGTACAAGTTTTGGGTCATGTTGTGTCGGAATTGGGGATATCAGTTGACCCGAGCAAAGTGTCGGTAGTGAGGGAGTGGGGATAACCAACAACATCGACAAAGGTGCGTAGTTACTTGGGGTTAGTTGGGTACTACAGGAGGTTCATCCGAGGCTTTTCGAAGATATAAGATCCATTGATAAATCTAACTCGCAAGGGAATTCCTATGTTTAGGATGATGCTTGTCAATTGGCTTTTGATGAACTGAAAGATAAGTTGACTTCGGCACCAGTTCTTACTTTGCCCAAGCCGAGAGTGGAGTACCTGGCGTACACTGATGCCTCATTACGGGGACTTGAGGGAGTACTCTAGCAGGAGGAAAAGGCTATAGCTTTTGCCTCCTACAAGCTTAAGCTTCACGAGAGGAATTACCCCACCCACGACCTAGAGCTACCAGTGGTGGTATTTGCACTACGGATTTGGAGACATTACTTGTTGGGGGATAAGTTTCTCTTGTTCACAGACCATAAGTTAGTGAAGTACTTGTTCAGTCAGCGAGAGTTGAACAAGCATCAGTGCAGATAGTTGGAGTTTGTGAAAGACTACCAGTTCGAGATACAGTTTCATCCGAGGAAGGATAATGTGGTTGCTGATGCATTAAGCCGTAGACCAAAAGGAGACATAGCAGAAGTGTGGAGAGAGAAGTGGAAAGAGTTGGTACACCAGGATGTGGTAGCCCATTCCTTTATATTTGTTATGTAAGTCACACCCGATATTATTACGAGGGTGATACATACACAAGATATGGATACTTTTTTATAGAAGCAGATTGTATGGCTATTAGCTGAGGGTAATGAGTCCTATTCCGTGAGTTATGATGGGGGTTTGAGATTTAATGGGAGATTAGTGGTCCTGAAGGGAGAAGACTTACGTCATGCAGTTATGACAAAGTTTCCCGGATCCCGATTTGCGGTACATCCTAGAGGGGATAAGATGTACCAAGATATGAGGCGGCAGTACTAGTGGAGTAGGATGAAGAAAGACATTGCAGAGTTCGTGTCCAAATGTCCTACCTGTCAGATGGTAAAGGTGGACCACCAGAGACTGCCAAGATTACTTCAGCCATTGGAGATACCTACGTGGAAATGGGAAAGTATTTCCATGGAATTAATTACTGGGTTACCTACATCATAGTGGGGTCACGCTTCCATATGAGTGATTATGGATTGGCTGACCAAGGTAGCTCACTTTTTTCTAGTACGGACCGACTACACCACGATCCATTATGCACAGTTTTTTCATTGCCGAGATAGTTAGGCTACACGGGGTGCCCTTAAATATTGTGTCTGATAGAGATAAGATTTTTGTGTCGCACTTCTGGGAGATATTTCAGGAGGCCATGGGTATAGAGTTGAGATTGAGTTCAGCTTATCACCCACAGATGGATGGACACACAAAACATACCAATCAGATGTTGGAGAATATGCTACGCATGTGTGTCCTTGATTTTAGAGGAGGTTGGGATCCGTATCTTCCACTCGTGGAGTTTCTTATAATAACTCTTATTAGTTCACGATCGGCATGGACCCATTTGAGGCGTGGTATGGGAGGCCTTGTCGTTGTCCCGCTTATTGGCTAGAGGTGGGGGATAACAAGTTATTAGGACCAAAGGTGATTCAAGACACTTCAGCTAGGATTGAGCTTATCAGGAGGTAGCCTAGGACTGGCAGAGAAGCTACGCCGATGCAAAACGGTCTTTCTAAGAGTTTATCATGGGGGACCAAGTATTACTGCGTGTGTCTCCTATAAGAGGAGTGATGAGGTTTGGGAAGAAAGGTCTCTGCAATACGTGGGACCATTTCCCATTATCAAGAGGATTGGGCCGATGACATACAGATTGGGTCTATTAGAGCACTTGCACCGCATTCACGTTTTATTCCACATCTCATCGTTGAGACAATATCTTCGGGATGATATGAACCACACCCACATCGCGATAGTGGAGATTGACTTACAGCCCGACAGCTCTTACGAGGAGAGTTTAGTGGCAATCCTAGACCATAGCGAGAGGAAATTGAGATCGAAGGTAGTCCCACTTGAACGAGTCCAGTGGGAGCATCATAATGTGGAGGAATCCACTTAGGAGCGCGAGGAAGATATGCGCGAAAGATATCCAGATCTATTCTTACCAGGTATGCCTTTTTTTCAAATTTCGGGACAAAATTCCGTTATTAGAGCGGGAGTATGTAATACCTCGAATTTTCATGGCTTTTAATTTAGGGATTTATTAAATTTAAATTGCGATATTAATTTAATATTAATTCAGAATTTATTTTTAAATATTTACTTGCGTGACGAGAGTTAGTAATTATTGAGAATTTGTTGAATATTACTAGATGAGTAAAGTAATATATAAGATTGATTTTATTAAAATTGTCACGAGTGAATAAAATGGAAATTATGGAAATTAAGTTGGGACGCGCCTGTGTCGTGTTGGGACTAAATTATTATTATTAAAAGTGAAAATATTACAAGTCACCCGTACGGTCATTTCGAGTGCGCAAATGTGTCCGAAAGGGTCGAGATAGTCAGAAAAGTATACCCAGGAGTTTAGTTTGGGCCTCGAGTAGTTTTTAGGCCTAATTGGCATCCTAGAAGGGTATTCTAGACATTTTGTATTTTTGGGTAATTAAACCCACGAATTTCCCTAAGGTATATCAGCCATTTGAGTTAGGCTTTTAGTGTTAATAATCACAAGACTTAAGAACGTCCATTAGAGAAGAAGGTAGGAATCTTTCCAAGCAATCTAAGGCCAAGAAATCATCCGTTTACACCGCCACTACAACCAAAACGTAGATTGCACGAAGAGGAATGCAACCATACCTTATTCATCCACAAATCAGACCTTTGAATTTCTAGGCAAGTATCTATCTTTCTTTTCTTTTAGTTATTGTTTCATCCATGTTAGATTAGGATTGTTATTCACATGTTTCATAAAAGAATTTGAGGAATTAATCACATGTCTTGGTGGAAATAGATATATTCTGGACATCCCAATCATATGTATAGGATAACCACGAATTTGTATGAGTTTAGAAGCAAGAAATCTGGAAAACAATTTAAAGAATGAAAGTTTTATAAAAAACTTAGGGTTCTTGTTAAATATGATGATTTACCCCATTAACTCTATACCTTTGATGAATTTGGACATTTTTCACGTAGGAAATCATGTATATAGGTATATGTAACTAGTAGTAATGTTGTTTGGAAGTTTGAGGATCGTTAATGGAATTTTGGAGTAATATGGAAGATGAAACCCATACGCTGAAATTGCAGTTTCTCGGTAAGAACTGCTTGATCGATCGATCGATGATCGATCGATCGAACCCATTTCCTCGATCGACCATCCCCCTTTCCTCGATTGATCGACCCCTCATAGAAAACTGCATATTTTTCCCTTTTTGTTTAATCCGGTTTAAATACGTAGGAACCCTTGATTGTTATTTATAGAGTATAATGGGTCGTGAGGAGGACGAGTAGGGTCTAAGTAGACTCCGTTAAATGAAATTTAATATGGGATAAAATTGTGGGTTAACGGGGAATTTCGGTACAGATTAGAGATTTGCGTAAGTTCGTTAATGAATCGAGGGACTAGTGAAAGACTTAGACCAAAAGGTTAGAGAGGGTATACCTACTGAAATTTGTATTTAACAAGAGAGAATACTTTGAGAGATGAGAAGTAAGAATGAAATAAATTATAAGTTGGAATAAAAGAGATAAATCCCTTATTAGAGATAATTGGGTAAAATTGTATTAAATATGGTTAATAATAATTATGGGTTGTGGGCGAACCTTATTGCAAATTGTGTATCTATATATGGTCGTGTGATTGTGTACTTGTATTAAATACTTTATTTACGAATAATCATACCCGCTCTACTTTCTATCACGGAGGTTACTGCGTCGGGACAGTCTTATCTCGACGGGACCTTTAAGGGGGATATTTACTTGTACCCTAGAACATTGGATTCCTTGGTAAAAGTATCTGAGAATGATAGTCATACGGTCGTAGGAGACGTGAGGGGTATGTGTTGACCTCTTAGTGACTTGGAACTATGCTTCGCCTCCATTTTGTGTGTATTGTGTTAATACAGTTCGAGAGTAATTTCAAACTAGTATTTCCCTTAGTACGAGTGATACGGGGACTTAATAGCAGAGTATGCCAGCACCATAGAATTTATGTGGGGTGACGATAATATATATAATATATGAGTGACTGATATTTATACATACTCATTTATGGAAACTTTATATTCTGCGTATAAGTAGTTAAGTAATGAATAAATACTCCAACTTTATAATAAGTGTTTGGGAACTTTGTAACAGTACGGTGTTGCTCTAAGCAACGTAATAAATCTCGAAAAGAATGATTTAAAAAAAAACTAAATATCATAACCTTTCTACTTCTCGGGATAAAACTTCATGGAAAAATAAGTTAGATAAACTTATGAGTTTAGTAGTAAGGTAAGCGTGCACACTAGATGAGAGCCGAGAATTCTCAAGAAAGTGTCGCATACTAACATGGTTGTTACATTATCAGGTAAGCATTTTAAATATTTGCTAAACTATTTTAAATTGTTTTACACTCGGGCTCTGACCCGTTTTTTATCATCTTCTCTCTTTCATGTGTGTGTGTATATATATATATATATGTATTACAGGTGCCCTGCCACAGGAGCGTCATGCTTAGGTTCTTTGGATTGGACGTGCTGCAACTTATGTGGAAGTTGTAGGCTCTTGCTTAGACGACCTCTTCATTAATTAATTTTCTATTTTAGTTTTTCATAGTTAGGGCATGTGTCGCCCGATTTCCTATCCCGTTGGATTTGTCAGATATTTATGTTTATGTTATTTCCAGTATTTGGTACTCTTTGGGAGTTAACTCTTGTGAGGATGATTTTATTTATAGTTCATAACTTGGTTTGGTTTATCTAGATGGTTTAATTCTTGTGTGGTAATTGTCATCCTTATTATTTATGTGATTCTTAAATTGTTTATTATTAAAAAGGATTTCATATTGGAATTTAAATTAAATGTAAATAAGGCTTTAAATGGTTTTGACACTTAGCTTAATTATTTAGGGTGTTTAAATTGGAAATTTTATTTTACGACAGTTATGCTAAGAATGAACCAACCATTCAACTTGATTTTAATTTAATAAAGGACTGATCACCCGGTATTTAATTAGGCGGAAATTCACACTCTAGTCATAGATAAACCATTACGATATTTATTCTTTATAAAAGAATCCCATAATCCTGTATCAGACTTATATTTCTAGTAAATCTTGATGGTTACTGCTTTAATTATGTCATCTAGATTTCTCATATTTAAACCACCTTCTACTAATGGGAAACATTTTCCATTCCATCTTAACCAATGAAATGGATTATCATTTTGATACCCGTCGCAATGAAATTTGCTAAATATTTAATTTAGCCTTTTGATAATAATTTTTGGAGGATTCATAATAGCCAAAGTCTATAGAGGAATTGCTTGCAAAACATGCCTTATAAGAGTAGCTCATCCAGCTTGAGTGATTAACTTTGATGACCAACTATTTATTTTGTTCCTAATTTTTGAGATTATCCCTGTGAATTGATTAAGTTTGTTTCTACCTTTATTTATGGAAAATCCTAAATATTTTATGGGAAGAGTTTTATGATTTAAACCTTTGTTTTTTGCTATGTTATATTTTTTGTTAGGGTTGATTTTATCATCTACATAGAATGGGATCTTGGAGTAATTAATTTTTTGACCTGATGTTTGTTCATAAGATTTGAGAAGGTTTATTATTGCTTTTAGACTACTCCTACCACCATTAGTGAAGATTATTAAGTCATTTGCAAATCCTAAATGAGATAATAGTGTACTATTTTTAGGATGAGAGAATGGGATGGCCTTTTCATATGAAAAAAATTATCAATATTTCTGCTCAAAGTTTCAGTTACAATAATGAAAAGACTGGGAGAAATAGGATCTCCTTGTCTTAAACTTCTAGATGAATTGAAGAAACCTTTACTTTGACCATTTATGATTAAAGAATACCAATTGTTGGTCAATCTCCACATCATATCAATGAAATGTTCATTAAATCCAAATTTCCTAAGTACTTCACATAAGAATGGCCAGTAAACATTATCATAAGCTTTCTCCATGTCTAGTTTAATGATAGCATTGTTGCCAAATTATTTTTTATTAATGGATTGAATCATCTCTTGAGAAATTAGGATATTATCTTGAATACTTCTATTTTTAACAAAATCACTTTGATTCATGGTCTTTCCTATTTTGTCCTCGAACATTCGGTTAATTAACCTCAGGTAACTAACCCCAATGTTCTTCAGGCCAAATGGCATTACCCTATAACACTACTTCTCCCTATCTGTCAATAATGAGGTATTTTCATCATCCGTACTGGATCGAGTTATAATCTCAGTAGACATCAGTAAATGATAGGAATACATCCTGACGTAGCATCAATTGGTGCATCAATTCTCAATAACGGGTACAAGTACTTCAGACATGCCTAGTTTAGATCTGAATAGTCCACACATAATCACCATTTCCTATTGGCTTCCTGACCATGATGACGTTAAACATCCACTTAATATATTTAACATCTCGAACAAAACATTTATCAAATTACTTGCCCTATTCTTTGCCTTACAGGTCAGCTGGATAGATCCACCTTCAGTTGATCAGTTATTACCAAGGCATTAATTCCTGGAATATCATCATGGCTCCACGTAAACCTCATGTGGTTCCTCTTCTAAATTAAAACTAGGTCCTTCCTCTTCTTATCAGTAAGTGATGATCTCACATATACCCCCCTCTCCGAATGATTATCATATAGTGGAAATGGTATCAAGTCCTCAAATAGAGATACCATAGTTGGCTCTTCCCTTATATTTAGACCATCGATGTTAAAAGTTTCCCACTTCTTTTTAAAGGGTGAAAAGTAGCAACTCATGTAGCACTACTGGATTTTTTGCATTCTTCCAGTTCTATTTGGTGTTGGGAACCAAGGGTTAAGGAATTTAATTAATAAGACTGCATCGAGTCTGCTTAGTGTCTTCCGATCAATTAACATATTAAAGGTTGATGGTGACCTTGCGATAAAAAATTCCACCTGTAAAGTGGTTAACATAGGATTTTTAACTGATCATGAATGGGAGCTAAATTTAGCCCTCTGGCTATACCTTCTCACTCAAGAATCCCGAGAGTGGGCCCTTCACCGATTTCAATCACGCTCCCCTATTTTTATTTACTCAAAACATTTAACTCAAATTGATATACGTTGAAATCTTTGTGTCGACCATCATTCTTTTAATGGTCCAATTTGGTATTAAGGTCGTGATAAGGGGGGTATCATCATAGGTAGTGATCAGATTTTAAGAGTCCTTCGATGCAAAGGTAATACTTTTCCAGTCTTTAATGAACTTTTCCATTTGCTCCTCGATATGCACTGTGATTCTCCCTCGGTTGTAAATCCATTAGAGATCATGTGTATCCATCTTCCTTTCTTGACAACATAAATTCCCCTTAGTTTGTGTAACTTATGATCCTTTTTCTTTCGACTGGCTTCTACATTAATTATCCCTTCATATGTTGTCTTCTATCTTTTCTCTATAAAAACTCATACAAATTCCCCCTCTGCACCAAAGCTTCAATTTCACTTTTGAGGTGGATCAAATATCTGGGGTCATGGAAATAATCTCAATGGAATTGACAGTAAATGTTAGACTTTATCCTAAGCAGCATGTTCTTCTGTTTGATGGGCCACCTTAGCATTTTTGGGTCATCCATGATTTTTAACACCCAACCTACGGTTGTGTTCACATGCATAAACTGTTTAGTCTGTATCTAATTCACTCGTCGATTCCATCTTAGATAAAATATCCTCTTATTTTGGTCATCCACAAAATAGATAAAAGAACATGTCCTCGCTTTGAGAGAGCGGCCACAAAGACAAACCGATGCTTAGGAAACCAATAGTTCAAAGGCTCGAGGGCCAAGTTACAAAATAGGAAGGTGTTAGGTGCCCATCCCGCCATTTCGATTTCTCATTGACTTGTGTTATTGATTTCCTTTATTTCTTTATGAAGTGTGGGTTCGTGTATATATAATGGAGATCGAAATCACCAACCTCATACCATGGAAAAAATAGAGTGAGGTCATCCATAGGAATGTTGCCCAAAATAATATTAAAAATATAATTTATGTGTTTATCGCGATATTGATTGTTATAATAAAATGATAATATATGTTGGATTAAATGCTAATAAATATCAAAACCATAATATGCATTAAAATAATGCAAAAATATGACGAATTTGGAAATAGGGGATGTAGGAAAATTAAAAAAATTGGAAATTTGAGAAAATGGAAAATTGGACTTGAGTCTCGAGTTTTAATCCGAAACGCCTACGTAGGCTATAAAGGCATCAACGTCCACGTAGTTCGTATGTGACATAGGGGTGGGGTTTTATCCAATAGATTCGAACGGGATTTTTATATATGTGTTTGTGCAGAAAATTTGTTTTAGTTTTGAAAATTTGTGATGGATAATCCTGTTGGAATTTATAGGTATAGCCCTGTTTTTGTTTGGTTTGGGCTTTTATAGAAAATAAAGTGTGTACAATATAACTAATAAAAATATGATATATTAATGTGTATGAACTAAATTAAGAACTAAATTATGAATTTAATGTAATTAATGCGAAAACAAGAAGTTGAAAGAGAGAGAGAAGGATTTTGGACCTTCTTTGAAGAATTGAAGCTTATTCTTGATCTTGGATGATCTCCCTTGAATATAGAGATGAATGTTGGATGAGGGAGAATGGGATTTTGTCAAATTGGGAATGAAAAGGATGGGAATGTAAGATGGAAAGAAATTTCACACAAGGAAACTTAGCTGATTGCAAGAGAATGTTGTTGAGATCACTAATGCTGATGGATCTGAGGTGTGACTTGGGAGTAAGCTCATGCCCTCTATTTATAGGATAATGGGGGTGTTGATTGGCGTAGCCCTAGCCCTGCCAATTGGAAAGTGACCCTTAGCACTTTACCAATAGGCAGGGAAATGGACCGGCCCATTGATAACCTCATGCAGATGTTTCTAAAAAATGATCGTAGAATGCAACGTGTTGATCCAAATAATGCACGGAACATTCTGTTAAAAAGGTAACTGATAGACCTTAAAGAGTCCTTTGGATAACTTTCGGGTCTGGGAGATAACTTTGGGTCAAATGTGGCTCGAAAGTGCTCGTTGGTCCTTTCGACAGGAGATCGCCGGACGAAAACGGATAATTCTTCTGAACAATAAGTCAGAATCGCACACGGGGAAGAACATTGGAAAGCTTATGTGAGGTAATTCAACATTCCAAAGTGCTTTTCTTAGTTCATAAAGTTAACTTTTATCAATCAGGGCCCAAAATCAACAGATGACCTTTTGGCGTAGAACGAACCGTTCGTCTGTACCGTATGGCTAATTTGCACATAAGGTGGATCGTTGGAAAGGGTATTTAATTCCCTTAAAAGATTCATTTAGTCTCATTCGACCTGAAGATTTGACTCTGGTTAAATGGAGCCAAGGAGTGCCCTGTGGCCTCCGAATCAATTTTTAGTGGAAAATGGATCATTTGTCCGAACGGTAATGCTATTTCGCACACGGGGTGGACTATTAGAAAGGGTATTCAGTGCCGTTTGAAGAATCAAAGAGAAGATGAAGTTAACTGAGTCAAATCAAGGCCTAGGATACCTTGGTGGCCTCTAGATCAATTTTTGATAGTAAAATGGTTCGTTCGTCCAAATTGTTAAGCCGATTTGCGCATAAGATACATTGTTAAGGGGATTTTGAGCCCTTCAAAGTTTCAAAGATCTTTATCTTTGACAATAGAGTTGAACAGAGTCAAATGGGGATCAAGTGCGTCCGATGGCCTCTAGATCGGTACTCGGTGTATGACTTGGGGTGTGTAGTGAAATGGGGAGGTATTAGGGACCTAAGGAGAGACTTAGGGGATCTTAGAATGTGATGTCTATAGAGTGCCTCAACGGGAGAGCTTGGAACAAGTGAAATCCATCGAATAGACATCACATGATATTTGGAAAGAGATTGATTATGTGGACCTAAGGGATGAGGATGACCGTTTTAGAGGGTCGAGGTTGATTCTAAGGAAATACTAGGGATGACCGATTCTGTGGGCGGAGGTCAATTCTGAGGACCTAAGGAGGGAACGACCAATTCTGTGAGCTGAGTTCAATTCTGAGGACCTAAGTTGGGAGCGACCAATTTTGCGGGCCAAGGTTAATTCTGAGGACCTAAGGGGGGAAAGAAGAATTCTGAGGGTCGAAGCCAATTATCAGTTATGTGGGTCAAAGCCAATTCTAAGGACTTGGATGAGAGTGACCAATTATGCATGTCGAAGACAATTCTGAGGGCTTAAGAAGAAGCGACCAATTCTAAGGGTTGAAGCCAATCTGAGGGCTTAAATTGAAGTGACCCGGGTCGAGGTCAATTCTGAGGATGTTAAGTTAAAATTACCAATTCTGAGGGTTGAAGCCAATTATGAGGACCTTAAGTTAAAATGACCAATTCTGAGGATCGAAGACAATTCTTAGGGGTTAAGTAAAGATGACCAATTCTGAGGGTCGAAGCCAATTCTGAGGGCTTAAGTAGAGATAACCAAGTTTTAATCTCGAAGCCAATTCTGAGGGTTTAAGTTAAAATAACCAATTCTGAGGGTCAAAGGCAATTCCAAGGTCTTAATTGGAAATGGCCAATTCTAAGTGTTGAATCCAATTCTAAGGGATTAATTTGAAATGACAAGTTCTAAGGGTAGAATCCAATTCTTAGGGCCTAAGATGAAGTGACCCATTCTGTGGATCGAGGTCAATTCGAAGGAACATAAGTTGAAATGACCAATTCTGAGGGTTGAAGCCAATTCCGAGGGCTTAAGTGGAAGCAACCAATTATGAGGGCTTAAGTAGAGATGACCAATTTTTGCAGTGTCCTTTGCTGGGGGGATATAAGTGTTTTTTCGGGGAAGTAATATTTTCGATGGGTAAGTAAGTGTGGTACAAATGTTTTTCTTGGTGAAAAAGGTTCTAAAATTCATGTGGTAATTTTAGGATTTTTTTAAGGATTTTTTAGGGTTTTCCTGCATTTTTTAGGAATTTTTGTATGATATTTCAGAGAAGGTGCTGACCAGGATGGTGTGATGGGTTACAAATGGTAGTGGCACGATCTTTTGGGGTATCTAGAGCAGATGAAGGGACAGTGCTGATTAGTATGTTGTTGTGAGCTGTCAATGAGCATGCCCCTTAGCCTCCTATAAAAAGGGGCGAGATTTCCCCATTTTTCACAGCATCCAAACTTTCTCTCTTCTGCTATTTCTATCTACAAACTATTTTAGCATTCTAAAACCAAGAAATGGCTAATTTCTCCAGTAGTGAGGCCCACATGATGTGGCTAAATGTCGACGACTGGGCGAACTTGGAATAGAGGGCCAGGGTGCCCCTTACATTGGGTAGTGAGAATTCTTTCGACTCATTTAAGCTAGTTTTATATGAGTTGACTCTTTTTAGTGATTCAGCACATCATTGATCCTTTAGGGTGGTGAACCCTAGTGACTATATAAGTGTTGATGACCCGTGTATTCTGACAAAGTTTTTTCCTTTTTGTCTTTGACAGACTGATATCTCTATGTCAGACCTACGATCTCGAAGGATTATGGGGCTTAAGGACGTCTGGGACACCTTCCGCCGATGGTGCATTGGGTGGTGTCATTAATCGATTTTAGTAGATTGGCATATGCACTGGACGATACACCTCGTTTAACGACTATTCTTTACGTTTTGTGGGATAATTGGTGGGACGCTAGTCACACCATGCATTTTGTCTTTGGGGAGATGATGGTGACTCCCATAAATCTTCAATAGCTGCCGGGGATGGACTGTGGTTCGGTTTAGATAGAGGTGGATAGGACCTTGCTGGTGACACCGACGACGGTTGAGGCGGCGTTAGGTGATGTAGAGAGGATAGCCTATGGGGACTCTATTCTTTTGTCTCTTTTCAGGGAGTCTTTGTTGATTTGATGGATCAACGAGATTGACAGGTAGCAGGTATGGAAGATGACTCATCTATTTATTCTGTTTTAATTATAATGGTTATTAGTGGGGACAACGTGCACTTGTGGTTTTTGCCATTTTTAAGGGAATTTTCAAATGTCCCTCTTTTTGACTGGGGGAGCCTGACTTTGGTGACCCTTTATTTTTCTTTGGACATATTCACAGGTGCTTCCGACAAACCTTCACTGGTACCATGTATCTTCTAGACGTATTCTTAATTTTGTGCTTTTTCCTTTATGCATTCACAATATCCTTTATGCATCCACATTTTCCTTTATGCATATTCTTGTTTTCATTTCTTGATTGTTGACCCTTGTCCTTTGCAGACGTGATTCTATGAGGTGATTGGGCTTAACGCCTAATTTATAGCTTTGAAGGACGAGTCTGTTGGGGACTTCTATCGTATGTACCAGTGGCAAATGTATAACTGGTAGTCTAGGCAGTCTCTTTCTTTGGGGGCGGTACATCAGGTCTTGAATGGCTTGACGAGTGATCGGGTAAATATTCTTTCTTCTTTAGACCATTTTTTCTTGATGATCTTTTCAGATATTGATTTCCTGCTAGGAATTTTGCAAGTGACCTTCTATCCCTGGGGGACCGGGGGGAACGCGCAGCTGCGACATCTACTAGCACATAAGTTAGGATACTCCTGGTATATTTGGGAGAGAGTAGTCCAATAGGTGGTGGAGTAAGAGGTGAGGGTGCCGCCTTCAAGGTCCCCGATGTATTTAAGGCGAGAACGTGAGATGTCAGATGATGCGGGGGTGGCAACGATGATTGGATAACCTTATTTGTCATATACCGACATGATGGCAACCTATAATTACTTAGATTTCGTGTTGAGCTGGTTGATGCCTCCTATCATATATGATGTGATGCCTCTCCCCCATGCGGGCTCGAGTCGTCCAGTGGGGTCTTACCATGGTATTGGTGGTGCGTCGATATAAGCAGTGATGACAACCTTAGAGGTTCCCTTTGCACGGTTGGCTCCTCCATCTTATAACATCCGACGAGCTAACGGAGGGTCGGTGTGTATGTTGCATGACCCAATGGGATGAACCCAGAGGAGTTGTGGCTGACAGAGGACGTTCTTCAGCCAGCGGTATACTTTTCATCTCTTTACGTTTTGATTTTCAAAATTCTTTTTTTGCCTCAGACTGATTGATTTACTCTTTTCTATTTTTCTTGCAGCACATTTGGGTGTCAACTAACTGGCTAAGGGATATTCAAGATTGGGTATCTTTTGTGACTTCTCACATTCGAGACTCGATCCTGGTTCTATCTTTCTTGGTGTCATTTGCCTCATCTGAGGAGGTTTCTGGTTTATGGAGTGGAGGTATGTCATCTCGTTGCTAAATAAAGCGCACACGTTGCAAGGATAATGGTTCTTAGATATATATATATACTAGCGTATTCCCGTACCTGAAGGCACGAAGAAATTTTCAAAGTACGTAATCGCGAAACGGCGACAATTTTACAAAGTACATAATCGTGAAACGGCGACAATGTCAAATTTTTTAAAAAATTGGGCATAATCTCCTTTGTTTATGGAACTATTCACCCTGCTTAACAAATAACAAATAATTCAACATCCAAATTTTCTAAATTCTTCAAACAAATCCCCATATAAAATGAAATATACAATATTCACCAATCAAATTAACTGTCTAAAAAAAAAACAAAGTGTCAATTTTTAAAAAAAATTGGGCATAATTTCCTTTGTTTATTGGACTATCCACCCTGTTTAAGGGGTAACAAAAAATCCAACAAATTAAAAAAAAAAGTCCCAAATTCGGAGATGGGAGGTAGAAGACAGGGAAAGGAGAATATGTGGTACTTCCTCAAAATGTTTGTGCCATGGTGCTTCTGGATTAGGTGCTACTACTGCTGTCTTCCCATCCTTCTTCCCACCTCTAGCCATGATCACTATCTCCCTCTCGATTTTCTGTACGATTTGACAAACAATAAACATAATTAATCAGTTTCTCGAACAAAGATACAATCACATTAGTAAATATACAATCACATCCAAATTGTCTAAATTCGAGATTGATTCAACCGGATCCAATTGGAATACCTCTTTTATAAAAAAATGCAGTTTCGAGTTTGATCCCATCATATTTAATCTACAAATAAAACATGCACAATATTAGGAAAAATGAACTATTTGAATATATGCACTCGCATATATGCAGTGCGTGTGTGCATGTTTGTGTGTGCGCGCATGTGCGTGTGAGTGGGAAAGGGGCGAGGGGATGGACAGGGGGCGCGTGTGTGCATGTTTGTGTGTGCACGTGTGAGTGGGGAAGGGGGAGGGGACGGGCATGGGGCGCGTGTGTGCATGTATGTGTGCGTGTGTGCGCGTGTGCGTGTGCGTGCGCACACGTGTGTGTGTGTTTGTGTGTGCGTGGGGAAGGGGGGAGGGGGCGGGCCATGTCTGCATATATGTAATCTGCATGTATGCAGTGCATATATGCAGTGTGCGTGTGTGCCTGCATGTGTTTGTGTATGTGCGTGTGAGAGTGGGGAAGGGGGAGGGGGTGGGAAGGGGGAGCATGTGTGTGTGTTTGTGTGTTTGTGTGCGCATGTGTGCGCGTGTGAGTGGGGAAGGGGGGAGGGGACGGGGCAAGGGGCGCGAGTGTGCGTGTGTTTGTGTCCGCATGTGTGCGTGTGAGTGGGGAAGGGGGGAGGGGACGGGCAGACCTGCATATATGCAATATGCATATATGTAGTGCGGGTGTGTGCGTGTGCGTGTGTGTGAGTGGGGAAGGGGGAGGGGGGAGGGGGTGGGGCAGGGGGCGCGAGTGTGCGTGTCCGCGTGTGAGTGGGGAAGGGGGGAGGAGGAGGGGCATGTATGCATATATGCAATCTGCATATATGCAGTGTGCGTGTGTGCGGGTGCGCGTGTGAGTGGGAAACGGGGGAGGGGACGGACAGGGGGCGCGTGTGTGCGTGTTTGTGTGTGTGCGTGTGAGAGTGGGGGAGGGGACGGGAAGGGGGACATGTGTGTGTGTGTGTGTGTTTGTTTGTGTGCGCATGTGTGCGCGTGTGAGTGGGGAATGGGGAGGGGACGGGGCAGGGGGCGCGAGTGTGCGTGTGTTTGTGTCCGCGTGTGTGCGTGTGAGAGTGGGGAAGGGGGAGGGTACGGGCAGACCTGCATATATGCATATGCATATATGCAATCTGCATATATGTAGTGCGAGTGTGTGCGTGTGTTTTTGCGCGCGTGTGTGAGTGGGGAAGGGGGAGGGGACGGGGCAGGGGCGCGAGTGTGCGTGTGTTTATGTCCGCTTGTGTGCGTGTGAGTGGGGAAGGGGGGAGGGGGCGGGGCATGTATGCATATATGCAATTTGCATATATGCAGTGCATATATGCAGTGTGCGTGTGTGCGGGTGCACGTGTGAGTGGGAAAGGGGGGAGGGGACGGACAGGGGGCGCGTGTGTGCGTGTTTGTGTGTGTGCGTGTGAGTGGGGAAGGGGGGAGGGGACGGGAAGGGGGAGCATGTGTGCGTGTGTGTGTGTTTGTGTGCGCATGTGTGCGTGTGTGAGTGGGGAAGGGGGGAGGGGACGGGGCAGGGTACGCGAGTGTGTGTGTGTGTTTGTGTCCGCGTGTGAGTGGGGAAGGGGGGAGGGGACGGGCAGGGGGCGCGTGTGTGTGCATTTGAGTGTGTGCGTGTGAGAGTTGCACTGCATATATATGCATATGCATATATATGGGCATATGCATATATATGCAATCTGCATATATATGCATATGCATCAAAATTGTGAGCCCCCACTATCGGCCCTAAAAATTTACCTCAAATCCCATCTCAGGTGATCCTACTGCTTTGGCACAACAGATGACTACTGCAGCTCAAGCTCGTCCACGGCTTTCTAACTTGACACAAAAGTGGTCATACCTGCAACAAATTGTAATAAGGGTCATGAGTATTTAGGTTATATTAAGGGGTTCGTGTGTGCGTGTTTGTGTGTATTCTTTAGCTTCTAAAGAGTTCTACCTCGTATTGAGCACCGAAAGATTACATCCTCGTCGATCGCCTATGAAGCACCCGTGCCTTATTTTTCCGAATCGCCGAATCCATACCCTGCACCCTTAACCGTACCCATGGTTCATAGCGATCACCAATCACCATGAATAGTTCATGTGAGCTCTTCCCCAAACCGATGAACGGCGTTTGATTCGCATTTGATGTCAAAGTTTGAGTTGCGAGAATAATTTCAGTATCTTAAGACGCTTCAAATGCCCAATTTGAGGAGGAATGAGTCACAAACATTAGGGGACGGGCAAATTGTCTGCAAATTGTTTAACATTATGAATACCACGTGTGTCTGCAATTATAGGACTGAAATGGAGGACAAAGTTCGGATGAGAAAAATGCTAGATTCCAAGTAATTGAACCAATTCAAAATGCATTTGTTTAGGGAACTGGAGAGACAATATTGTGAGCATTTGTTTTCAAAATGCAAGCTACACACCGGTGTGTTCGATGCTTGAATGTATTGCGTGTGTGAGTGGGGAAGGGGGGAGAGGACGGGCAGGGGGCGCGTGTGTGCACGTGTGCATGTTTTTGTGTGTTTGTGGGTGCGTGTGTGAGGGGAAGGGGGGAGGGGACGGGGTGGGGGCGCGTGTGTGCGTTTGCGCGTGTATGCATATATGCAGTGCATATATGCATATTGAGGCATATATTCTGTGCACGCGCACGTGTGTGTGAGTGTGTGCGTGTGAGTGAGTGGGGAAGGGGGGAGGCATATATGCAGCATATGATATATATACAGTGCATATATGATATATATATGATATATATATATGCACTGCATATATATGCAGCATATGCATATATATGCAACTGCATATATATGCAGCAACTGCATATATATGCAGTGTGTGTGCATGTTTTTGTGTGCGGGTGTGTGCGTGTGAGTGGGGAAGGGGGGAGGGGACGGGGCAAGGGGGGAGGGGCAAGTGTGTGTTAGGATGTACAAATCAGATGCATACTCAAACAAAATATGAACAACAAGTGTAAATTAGTAGTGATGTTAAAAGAAAAACCACACTCAAACAAAAATACTTTGAAATACACACGTGTTAGATTGGAAAATGGAAACCCATAAAACGTTGTTCCAAAATGGTTTAAGACAACGTTAGGAACACTACAATGTGGATCTTACACAACTAATACTTCCATAGGGAAGTGTTTAAGAAAATGAAGAGAATGAAATAACTCAAGAGAGCCCGAACCTCCGTAGGGGGATGAGATTCCTGCAGAACCTCATAAGGACTTTCCTGCGCAGCTCTAAGTTTGGCAAGTGTGTCCACACCCCTGTTTCCTTCCTATAGGGTGTGGGCGATTTTCGCCTCTGTTTGCTTCATGAGGGTATAATGATAGGGCTGAGATTCTTGTTAGCTGCACCACAGTCAAGGAATAGAAATATTCATACGAACAGGAGAGAAGACCATCATCACAGCGCAATAAAGTGGATAACGTCAACCCAAGTTGTGGATAAAGAGAAATCAAGACCAAAATCAAGCAAGTGTATCACCTACAAAATCATGACAATTCATAAAGTGAATAGTTCAATGTGATCAACACAGATCTTGTAAAGAGAAATCAAGCAAGTGTATCACATACAATAGTAGAGTTACATTCATTGTAGATTACATTCAAATAAAAAATCGAGACCAAAATCATAATAAAACTTATTTAAAATCGGAAAAGAGAAAAAGTGAAACATAGTCCTTACAAATTAGTAAACAAATTTAACTCGCATTGGACAAAGATGAGAACAGAGAGAAAGAGTAGAAAAAACCTGCACAACCAAATAAGTGGAATATAGAGTTGAAATAAATTCACTCATGTCTAATCACATTTAAAACTATTAAGAACGGATATTAAAATGATATCCATATCTTACAACTTCATTGATATCTAGAGAAAGAGCTTCATAACCATAATTATAAAAAAAATTAACCATATCTTACAACTCCATCTTATGAGGCAAATATATCAAAAAAATTAAAAAGAAAATATATTTCGGCGAGTCAATAGAAAATAATATAAACATTTACTATTAATATGAAACAAATAGCCAACAAAAAAAGTAGAATGCTCACATGAGCCTTTCGGTAAAAACATGGAATGCAACTGTTCAAATTAAACCCAAAAAATTTATAAACCCAACATGTTTCAACTCTTAATAAACATGAGTGCCTTTCACAACACGTTCAACTTAAATCAACCAAACAAATTAGATTATATCATTCATACTTGGCATCTAAAAGATTTGTTCATATGAGAGTATATCATTCACACTTGAGTCCGCATTTCTGTTGCATTTGCTTACCATTATTGTGGATGTTTTGGCAACTGCCCCTACCAAATTGGACTGAAACTCATTCATGTCTAAAAGTTACCAAACTATTTGGAGGAAGCATATGATTCTCCTTAACATGGTTTAAAGTAAAGTATAAAGGGCACTCAAAATTAATATGTTTAATGAACAAAAGAAGTGCTTTTATGTCCCCTGTTTAAGTCAGAACACCAAATGAATGTCTCGCCTATGTTCGATGAGTAGATTGAAAAATGAATAACCAAGAGAAAACTTTCAAACAAAAATTTATAGGTTGTTCGTCATCGCGAAATAGAAACAAAAAAATATAGCTCGTAGTTATGTGAGCCAAACAACACAACTAAAAGAGTACTAAGATCAAATAAATAAAAAATAATGCTAAATGAGACCAATACCTCGTATAATTTCAGTCACCCTTGATCTTAAAGTATAGTAAGTTACATCTGTTGTAGAATCTTAAATCTGAGACCTCATATATACCAATCCACCAAAACATAATTTGGATCTCCGAGAACGAAATACAAAGAACCTCAAATTTGAAATTGAAATCATGGTTGTCAAGAACCTATCTACTTTAAACTTTAAAATAATTAGTATATGAAAGCTCCGAATATGAAAAACACTCTAGCTAATTTGGAAAACCATAACTTAAATAGTCAGTTCAATGAGAATAGATAAATATTACCTTCCACATGCTATCATAATAAATTGAAACTCTTCCAACTCAAACAATAGTTAAATGATAAAGAAAAACATCACATGTGTTGATCCGTACAGTTGAAGCCTAATATCAAACAAAAAAAATAATCTAATAATAAAGTATAGTTGAAACCTTACCAATTGGGCCCAGACTTTTATGTCTTATTCTTCTCGAATTGAATGTTGGGTTGCGAAGCCACTAGTAGCTCCTTATTCTGTATAAGAAGTGTTCAAGCTTAGTAATTGTTACTATACTAACATTTTCACATAACAATTTATAGAAAGTGTTCATATCTGAAAAAATACCTGTGAAATCAAATATTTAGGGCTGGATTGTATAACTGAAAGAGAAAATACAAAACAACCATTATTTCAAAAGAAAACCCAAATCTGAAACACAAACATAAATAATCTCAAATTTGAAACCCCAATTTCTAAATTTGACACAGAAACCTAGATTTGAAATTGATTTTTAAACGACTTTGTACGTGTCTAAAGAAGAACCAAACAAACACATGGGCAGATTATCTAAAGAAGAACCCAAAAAATATCTGAGTAAGTTCTTGACTACAACTCATATAACCCCAGATCTGAATGTAAAAAATACATACCTTTGATTGTGGCTCATGTTCACACTTCAAAACATTAGATCTGCAAACAAAACATCATAAATATGAAAAAACTTAGCCCCCAGATGTGTGTGCGTGTGTATGATTTATATAAAATCAAACAATTTCAGTTTATAGATCTGCACGTGTGTGTGTGTGTGTGTATGTGTGCGAGTGTGAGAGTGAGTGTGCGTGTGAGGCATAGCCGCATAGGTAGAGATTTGGGTGTGTGTGTGTGAGAGAGAGAGAGAGAGAGAGAGAGAGAGAGAGAGAGAAAAAGACTACCTGAATGGGCGGTGGAGGGCAGCGGAGAGTAGCAGAGGGCAGCGAAGGGTAGTGGGTTTGGGGGGTTTAGAGTGAGATAATGAGGGAGAGAGGTGAGGACGACGGGGTGGATTTGTGGGGTTTGGAGAGAGAATGAGGGAGAGAGGTGAGAGCGTACGTGTGTAAAATAGTTTGTGGGAGACAGATTTCGAAAATACCCTCATTTTTGAATGAAGGTGTAATCTTTGTGGGTAAAAAGAAGGGGGAAAACCAAATTAGTGAGGGTACATTTGTAAAAAGGAATGTGAAGTGATCTAAACCATTAAAATGTGTAAAAATATGTGAGGAGGTGGCACACATCTTGACCGTTAAAATGTGTAGACAATTCAAAAACTTCCCTAACTTATTATATATATATATATATATATATATATATATATATATATATATATATATATATAGAGAGAGAGAGAGAGAGAGAGAGAGAGAGAGAGAGAGAGAGAATGTAAGTGAAGGTAGGTGAGAGAGATAGAGAAAGCTCGGGGGTTCAGGCTGAGTCCCGTTGTATTTTTCCAAACCTGCAAGGCAAATATAATAAAATAATATCTATGCAATGAAATGAAATGAAGTTTTTGTTAATTTTCTTGCTTTATTGACTTAATGCATATGTTCTTTTTACTAAGTTGTTGAGACTATAAAAAGGATTCAAAATGGTTTAAGAAAAAAATTTATTTTAAAAAGGATATGTAAAAATATAAGGAGAACGAAATTCAGAATTCTTTAAGAATAAAAACTACTTTTATTGAGTTTTTTTTTTACAAAAAAGGAAAAAGGGGAATTTTCAAAAAATAGGGGGTTGTCGATTGATATGCCCCTTGTCCTGCCTATCGGCATGTCAGTCCAGTCTAATCAACCTAAGGCTTTGATTTCATTTTATTTAATTGATTGGTACTTGGTGGGGAAGGTTTTCCTCCCGAATTTGTAGAATCTTTGTCTTTCGTAAGGGTGGATCATTTTTGTACCCCTCCATATTTCTTCTCTTTTGTATTCTTCTTGCTTCTTATTTCATCATTTTACGATATGGCTCTCCCCGAAAGTATTGAATTTGCTACTTACCTCAAAAAATTAGAGGTGATGTGCTCATATAATGTCGACTACGATGCTTTCAACACGTGTCTGGTTTCATTATGGTGCAACCGGCATATAGAATGGAACATGCTGATGGCGACGATAGAATTATGGTATTCTGAAGACCATGTATTTCTCTTTGGCTTGGACAAAGTCTTTCTGACTTATGAAGAGTTTTCTGCCATGCTGGGGATAAATCCCATTGTTCTGGCAGCTATGACTGAATTCTCTCGATCTCCTCAGGAGTTGTTAGAGGGACTTCTCCATATATCTCCCTTAGTGTCTCGGTCACTAGTTACTGGAGGTATGATTTCCCTCACTACTGTGCTAATTTCTATGCATTTTCAGGATGTTGGTAATACTGGTTATGCTAGAGTCATCATTCTGGGATTGATTTCAAAATTGTTATTGGTGACTAGGGAACTGTTGGTGGACTCACAACTCATAGACATTGCTTCATGGATGTTTTATTGCCACAATACTATGGCGGTGACATTGGCAGAGACTCTGAAATGTCTGGATGCTTGGCGATAAGTCCGTTTTGACTTCCTAAGGGGTAGCCCGTTATGCTTTTTATGTCATTGTTAGATAGATTTTGGATGGAGATCCCTCTTGAATATCCCTCAACATTTGTACCAAACTTCTTTTCATACTACTTTATCATCAAGGGTTTGGACATTGAGAGCTGGGAGAACTAGTTTGTAGAGCACGGGGCTCGAGGTCTACATTAGTTAGTGCCCTGGTGGGGAGAATTTCTACCCATTTTAGAACTGGGGGAATACCAGTATGTTTGGTTGGTTGGCCTTCGATAGACTTCTTTCTACTTTCTTTGGCGGCACGTATGCCAATTTGGCTGGGAACACATTGTGCCACCTCGAACACTAGATTTATTTCCCATGGAGGATTTGACAGAGCACATGTGCATGCGGCTAGGCTCTCTATGGGAGAATCTTCGATCGTCGACCCGTCCTTCCGAGTCTGTTGGTAGATTTTGGCATGTTTGGGGGACTATAGGAAGTGTTTGTGGAGGAGACTAGTTGATAAGATGATGGTTGTAGAGATAGGGCAAAGGTGGTTCTCCATATCTGACACCACAAAGGAGGTTTTATTATTTTCCCTAGGTTGGTTCGGCCTTACCGCTCTATCGAGCGTATGCGGTAGTCTATTCAGGCGGGGCAGGTTTGGGTACCCCGGGAAATGCATGATGATAAGTCCGGTTCCTTTGGCATCTATTGCTAGGATCCCTGGGGAATTCATTTGAGAAGCTCTTGTATAGTGTTTCTTGTTATGTAGGAGAAAAAATTTAGGAAGGTTATTTTGGAGTAAATGGTTTCTATTTTTATTTGGTTTTAGGAAAGTAGAGGTAGGTTGGCTAAGGAATTTGTTTGACTCCCTACGCTGATTTAATTGTAACATCATTTCATCAATGGAATAAAGAAAATTTTAATTATATCATTGTACCTCTTGATGAGTTTTTTGCATTGGAATTATCTATACTAATTGCTAAGGCATACATAATCCTTTTGTCCATTTACATGATAACATGAATTGTCAATATCGGGGATAAGAAAAAAACAATATTTTGTGAAAAAGAAGGGGGTTGTGCTCATGTAAAGCGTATGAGCTGCCTATTTACCTCTGGGGATTGTGAAAATTTTCTATGTTTCATTTTTTAAAGATTTTGTGAGAATAAAAGGGAAATGAGAAGAGTCGTAGCACGTTGAGGTTTCAGACTACGAATAAAATTTCTTAAGATGGTCGAGGTTGACTAGACGGGCCATCTCTTCCCCATCGAGGTTAGGGAGAATAGTGGCGCCACTAGATAAGATCTTTTTTACAATGTAGGGGCCACTCTAATTGGGATTGAATTTCCCTCTGGGGTCCCATATGGGTTTTATAATTTCTTTAAGGGCTAAATCACCTTCTTGGACACTACGGTCCTTCACTCTCTTATTGAACGGTTGCGTTATCTGGTGATGTTACCCTTGTATATTATATAGAGACATTAGCCTTCATTCGTCTAATATTGATAAATCATCAAGATGGCTCTAATGCCAATCTGTCTCGCTGACTTTGATTTCAAGCATGGGGTATAGTGCAAGAATTTCTAGCTCCACTGGTAGGACTACTTCCATGTCGTATACTAAAGAGTAAGGGGTGTCCCCATTAGATGTTTGAACTGAAGTTCGGTAGCCCCAGAGGGCGTAAGGGATCCGATCGGCCTAATCTCGATAGCTTTCGATCATCTTTCTAACGATTACTTTGACGGAACCATTGGTTTGGGGTTGGTGGGAAGAATACTTGTTCCTCTGAATCCCATACTCATCGACTACTTCTATGACCTCTGCTTCAAAATGCAAACCGTTTTCTAACACCAGCTCATACAGGACCCCATATCGGCATGTGATTTTTTTTTAATGAACTTGGTCGCATTCTTTACATTCAGAAGTGCGTATGACTCAGCTTTGACCCATTTGGCGAAGTAGTCAATGGCAACCAAGTTGAATTCATACCCATTGGAGGCTTTGAGTGTAACTTTTCCTATGATATCAAGGCCCCGTGTGGAGAACGGTCAAAGAGAAGTCATGTTGTACAATTATTGTGGAGGCAAGTGATAGAGGTTGGAAAGATGCTAGAATTTGAGACATCTTCAAACATAGGCGGTGCAATTTTTGAACCATGGTAATCTAGTAGTAACCCTTTTGGATGATTTTCTTAGCGATAATATGGCCATTCATGTTGGGTCCTCGCTCCCTGCTGTGAATTTTTTACCTCATCTCTTCAATGTCAGCTCCTGTGATATAGTGTAAATGGTTTTCATCAAAGTTTTTTTTAATAGTGGATTACCGCAGACAATGTATTGGGCAACTAGTCTGCAGAGAGTTGCTCAATATTTCTTCTTAGAAACCTTGGGGATACCTACCATGCTTTAGGAGGTGTTAAATATCATAGTACTAGTAATCGGCTATATCAGGATCTTTTTCTGTGATGAGCTCAATGTGGTAGCAGTAGGTTGGTTTATCTTTCTTTTAGACTAGTAAAGGGGCCATTGTTAATCCCTTAGGCGTGTCAACCGTGGAGGCTAAGGTATCAAGGGCATCGGCTAGGTTGTTCTTTTTTAGGGTATGATATTAGAAGGTGATATCTTGTTATTGGGAGGCCAACTCTTCTAGATGGTCATGGAAGGGTAAGAGTTTCTCATCTTTGACATTCCATCTTCTGAGTACTTGATCTATGATGAAGGCGATATCATTATCCCCATTTTGTATCTTTAGTAATGAATTGTTGATTCTTTCATTCTTGGCATTATCATCGTCGCCCAAGATGGTGATGACCTGCCCATTGGCAAAGAACTTTAGTTTTTAATGGAGGGAAGAAGACACACCCTTGATACTATGGAGCCATGGACGTTCAAGTAAAAGATTGAAATAAGTCAGGATGTCGATGACATGGAATTCAATGACGGGATATATTGGGCCATCCCCTATTGTAAGCTTTATAGATCTCGTCACTTCTCGGAGAGTATTATCATAAGCTCACATTACGACAGAGGTTAGATCAAGGTTGTTCACTTTCAGTCCCAAGAAAGTGAGGGTTCTCAATGGGAAAATATTAAAAGCTAATCTATTATCGATAAGAAAAAGTGGGACGGTCTTTCCCATGACTTCGATAAAGATATTGAGAGCATAGTTGTGATTTTTCCCAATTTTAGGGATTTATTCTTCGGAGAAAGAGAACATTCTAGTAGAGGTTAGAGATTTGACCAGATTCACTACTTCTTCTGGTGTGGTGGAAAGAGGGAAATCTAGGAAGACATAAAAAGGCCCCCACGGAGTGATGTTAGCATGGGTTTTCTTCAACTAATCAAGGATCTTGCTCTCCTTGAGGGTGATTTCTGGCATAGAAATATTCTCAATACATTTTCCCTTGTCAATCGATATTGATTATAGGTTTGGAACCTGGTAATGCCTCTTTAATCTAGTCATATTGTTCATAAAAGAGGGGAAAAATAAAAACCTTGTTTCCTCATCTATCTCAAGTTATTCGACCAACTTGTTGATTTCTTCGAGAAGCTCCTCAAACGATATCATTCCACATATGCTGACTATTGGGCTAATCTTTTTTAAGCTTTGCTCTTCATCTTAACTATCCAATTAGTCCTCCTATCCGATGGCAACTATAACATTTTTCCACGAAAAGTCAATACACTTCACAACTTTAATGACCTTTTTGTATAGATCCTCCCATTCGACGAGAAGATGTAGAAGTTAAGGGACCATGCTCCCTTGTAGTTTAAAAGCATCAAGTAGCTCCAACATACTGCAAATTTCATCGGTTTGTGATCCCAACGATATCATCTATGTGAACTTCATCGGTATATACCACCCAATTATTTGACTCTCGATCCCATTTCTGAGCTTCGAAAAAAATGTATTGAATTTATGGCAGTCAATGGTCATTTCGGAGGGCAATTTTAGCCCGAACTCTAGAAGATGGTTTAATAATATTGATAATTCCATATCTTTCCCTCCAGAATGGGTGCGAACAATAATGCATGCTCTAGTAAGAAGTGACAAAGCTTGATCGGTAAACTGGTAGGATGTAGGAGAAAATATGGGTAAACAAGGACGGGGTTAGGGGAATATATGGGTATGATGGGTGATTTACTGGGTACGATATGGGTAGATGGATCAAAATTTGGGCCTTCTTCTAGGAAGATGGCATTTGCATGATTTGGAAGTGGATTGTGGGTAATGTTTACTTTAGGATTGGCTGGTGGGGTGATGATACCCTGGTCAATCAGACTTTGGATTACATTTCAAATGTGGAAACAATGATCAGTGGTATTTTAGAAAGTTTGGTGAAAGTCACAATGGGCATCGGGTATAAAATTTTTGGGAAGTAGGGTTGGTAACGGATGAGAGTCTAATGGCTTTATAAGATTTTGGATTAAAAGGGCCTAGTAAAATGAGGAGAGGGGAGCGTGAAGCTCGGTGTATTCCTTTTTTATGGGGTTAGGGCGGTTTTTAGGTGCCCATGAAGTGGCAGGCTAGGAAATGTTATTGATGGTTAAAATTACGATATTGGCAAGGTTCTCATAATTTTTAGGAGTGAATTTTCCATATACACTCTTCAGTTCAACTTTTGTTTTGAAAAGACTTTCTTTGATTTCTACTCCTGCTTCTCGGAGGGATAAAAAAAAAGGGTATTACTATCCTCTTATCGTCGCTCGGACATGGGGTAAGAAGTTATTATTCACGATACTGACTTGCTCCTCTTCGAAAGGTCGGTTAGTTATGGGGGTTGCTTTGTCTCTCCACCTTTCTATGAAGTTACTGACTGATTCCTTAGGGTTCTATTTGAGTAGCTCTAAATCATAACGGGTGACCTCCAACTCTTCATTATATTTGTACTATGACATGAATTTGCGGGCAACATCCTCCCAAATGAGAATATCGGACTCCTCGAGAGATAATAACCAGCGAAGAGCACTATCCCTTAAAGTCTATTGGAACATTTGGGCCATTATTTCCTCGCAGGCTCCTGGGAGAGTTATGGACCGATGGTAACTTCGAATATGAACAATTGGGTGTCCACTTCCCCAAAACTTCTCGATGTTAGGCATCTTCAACTTTTTTGGTAGACTTTCTTTAAGATTAGGACACATATGGGTGTAATCCATGTAGTTCCCAAAAATTCTGACTTGGGTAACATCTTGAGGTCCTCCTTGACCTTGCTTAACTCTTCTTCCTTCGAATCAATGATAACGGGTAGGTTATCCCCTTGTTAGGTAAGATTCGTCACAAGGACCTGGGTGTGACACCCCGACTAATTAAATACCGGGTAGCTACTCCTTTATTAAATCAATACAAAATGCCAAGTTGGTCCAGTTAATAGCATCACTATCGATAACATTTTAATGAATTCTAACCACCTAGTATTTAAAAAGTAAGTTGTCAAATTTTAAATTAAATCTAATTAACATGCAATAAAAGAATTATGAAAGAATAACATAACCATTCACAATAAAGTCTCAATAGTGTAATCAACAAGTAATAAAGAGTCTAGAGGAAATACTCCTCACAACAATCCCAATATGGAAATAAATAAAAAAAGTCTACATCCTGAATTAATTACAAACCAAAGTCTGAATAACTGAAATACAAAATGTCTCTAAAGAAATGGGAGACATTCCCTACAATGATGAAACTGAATATGGATTCAAGACTAGAAAATAGGCGTCTACTGTCAAAGCCCTGTAACTTCCAAAACAACTACAGCTCGTCACCTGAATGGAAATACTATGCATGGTGTCCTTGTGGCTGGGCACCTAAAAGGTTTTTTACAAGAAAAATAGATTTGAAAGCAAACGGGTCAGAGCCCGAAAGTGGAGAGTATTTTTAAAAACAACAAGTGTTTTAATAACATTTAAAATAATGAATGCAAGATACATGTTAGGACGTGCTCTCACATGAAATACTCACCTCTCGTCTAACTGTGCACTCCTAACGTTCCTGTACCCATTCATGTGTTATTTATATCTAACTAAACCATCATAAGTTTTAACCCAACTACTCGATTCATAATATGAATTCCCAATGTTAACACTTAAATAGATAGCTTTACTTGAACTCGGATTCTCAATTATTAGCATTACCGTTTACTGGAGGTTATCCCCTTATTTATCTTCTCAAGGAGTTATTATAAATGATTTTCATAAATAAACTTAACAATTCCTTTTCATTTAACCGTATATTATTCACATCATAAATATACAATATAAGCACCCCGAGGCTAAGCTTCGGTGGACACATACTCTGCTATCCATCCCGGTACATCACGTACGTAAGGATTACAGATTCTGAATCTCTCAGGAATTGTAAGAATAAACACAAAAATGGAGGCGAACATAATTCAACATATCCATGGTCACGTACATACCTATGCTCCATAGTCAGCTGGCTTAATAACTCACAATTAAGTCATTCCCTTTAACTATGTCCTCTAGGTACCACTCTGAATCCGGGCACACAAGGATTAGATGGCCCTAAGCGAACGTAAACCTCCCGTGATAGCAAGTATGGTAGGTATGTCATACACATAAAATCATATACTAAGCATTCACACATCTTAGATGTCTCAATGTTAATAAATGTACATTATACATCCTTATACCATTATTCCATTTTTATACATTATAAGTCTTCCAATAATATAAAATGTAGACTGTCGACACATCTCACGTCGTAGTTTCTTGTACTTAAAACCTATCTCAAAGGGTCTATTAATTTTCCTATTATTCTCACATATAACATCATTATTCTTAAGGTCCTTACTTCTTCCCCAAACCTCATTTCACCAAATTATTCAAATTTACTCTTTTAACTCTAATGTTACCTCACTCATCGAATTTCATTAGATTTTAGAATAATTCCTCAATTTGAATTCTAATTAAGGTCCAAATTTTATAACCATACCTACTGGTCTTCCTTAAGTCTAAGGATATCCATAAAGTCTCCAATAATAATTTCTAAGGTTTAACATCATTAAAATTTAACTAGGAAAATTTTACTCTTTCTGGGAAGGTCGATCGATCGACCTTGAACCTCGATCGATCGATGGTGGTCGATCGATCGACTGATGAATGTCGATCGATCGATAACACCAGGTAGGCTACGGACTGCTTTGTTTTGCAGTCCTCAAAACGTCCCAAAACTCCATTATAAATCATGAAACTCTAATATAACGTTATAATATCATCATACAACCATCTTACAACATTGTTAACGTTCTAAAACCAATAATTCAACAACCAAGGGCTTTATTTGGATCAAAACTTCATCAAGAACTCTAGTTTTCTATTTCTTTCAAGAACATTAATAAACCTCTTCTTAAATCCATTTTTAGATCATCAAGGGTTATATTTTGAATTCATAATTCGTCCAGAATGTTTCTACATGCAATACCTAACATAGTTCATAGTTTTAATCTTCAAATTCATGGGTCTATATCAATCTTCCAAGATAAATTTGATAATTTCCCTAAAGAAGGAAAAGCATAACATTGAATCAATTGTAATTAAATTACTTGCCTCTAAACTTTCTCTGAATTTGATGTTGAATCTTGAAGGTTGAATTGTTCTCTCTCTCTCTGCAAAATTCTCTTTTCTCTCTCTCTCTCTACAAGTTCTTCTCTAAAGATGATGACAAAGGAGGTTTAGAGGTTGCCTTAGGAACTTCTTTCGATTTCTTCCAATAACTCCCGTAGCCCATTAAGTCATTTAGTGTAGTTAGTGGGTTTAGTGGATAGAGAATAAGTCAGATTTTATTTCTAATTTTTGTGGGTTTTAATTCCAAAATTTCCAAAATTACCAAAATGCCCTTTTAAGTTACCGGTATGGCCCAATAATGCCCCGAGACCCAAACTTAACCCCCGACTAGTGTTTACTGACTATTTCGACCATTTCGGACACGTTGGCGCACTCAAAATGACCATACGGTTTATAAAAATAAAATTCACTTTTTAATTAAATTAAATATTTTCTTGACGGGACTCTCACGCGCGTCCCAACAAAATTTCCCAAATTGTCGTATTTCTATCTCACGACTAATTCAATATTTCCAATATTCATATATTGCCATATATACACATTATAATCAAATACCAACTCACATCTCGTTAGTATTTTATCCGGATTAATTCTCAATTAATTCACATTTAATTTAATTAATCCCATAAATAAATATCGATAAAAATGCGGGGTATTACATTGGGTTGGCGGCGTCCGATTAGCAAGAGGAGCACATGAAGCGTGTTGATATTCCTCGGGGACCCAAATAGGCTTGGGTGAAGGAAGACCCATAGCGCGAGGGAAGAGGACATCGGGATCTTCAGGAACAGAGCCCCAATTTTCTTGTATGTCATGAACCTTATTTTAAAGGTTGTCAATCTTGGCAGTGTGTTGGGATAGTAACATTATCAAATTCGGCTGCACAATCGGTACTTGGATTGTGTTATCCATGGAAAACTAATGAAGATGAATTCTGAAATCGAAGGAATTAGCGAGGGAACTGATGGAGCCTCAGGGCGGTTTGACGGAAGACCGAAGATAATAAGGAGTCAGGCCAAGGGTTGGGTATGCGATCGACCTGAGAAGGTGAAAAATTCGAATTTATTTTTGAAAGAGAAAGGGGAAAACTATTTTTTTCTCTTTTTTTAAAAGAGGAGGAAAATATTTTTGACATTTTTGGAAAAGAGGAAGACAAGATGTTTTTGGGTAAAAAGGAGGAAAAATATTTTTGACAATTTTTAGAAAAGATAAGGACAAAATATTTTTGGGTAAAAGGGAGAAAAAATATTTTTTGGTATAAGAAAGGGAAAATGCTTTTGGTATTTGACAAATTTGGTAAATAAAGAGGTAAAATGAGAAAAAGGGTCTCAATATGATTATTAGTATGTTTATTATTTTCTCACTTGTATTTGGTTTACCTAAATGAAAAAAAAATGTCGGATGGGACCCGAGCCAAGGAAAATTAAGTTTGAAAAATATGTAAACGCATGGTTGGACTTGTTGCCAGGCTCATGGATAGGTCCTATTTTAAAAAGGACGACATCGAGTAAAAATTTTGGAGGCATGCCGACTCATCATTTCGACGAAGTTTTGGGTAGAAATCGGCAAACTAAATATGAGTGCCCTACGTTTGACACCTTCATGAGGGTATGTAGTTGTTGGGTTAATTAGAAGGGTTCCCCCCTTTGGCATGACTTCCACGATATACATCTTTCTTTTGAGGGAAATTGGTACATGTGGACAAGTCATTCGATATACCTGAGTGTATGTGAATTGCCTCACTGTATACCTCGTGGGGACAGTACGTGTGAGAGAGAATTAAATATACTCAACGTTCGTGAACGAGTTTCCTGAAATATACCTCCCATCAGGACTTCGGTCAAGAGGTACGATCCGGGGGGAACCGTTCGATATATGTCAAAGTTACTTGTCCAATGGAAGGTGAGAGTTAGATCACTTAAGCTAACTGCGATCTGTCGAACCAGTGCCCATCACAAAGTGAACCCCCAATTACGGGACAAAAAATTGTCAATAGCTATGTTGTTTTGTGATGTAGTGTGAAAAATGCATGATTATTGATTGGTATATTATGGATAAAGTATATTTTGATGAGCATTATGCAAGAGATAGTGTACAGGTATAAAAAATAAATCTAACATGGAGCATAAATATTATACTAAGCATGGATATATGTGAGTGAGTGATGTGTGAATATATACAGATGGGTGTGTAGTAGTGAACCAAAGCATGGATCAACTACAAGTGGTGTGTGACAAGTGTGAGTAAGCATGGATATACGAGTGTGATAAGTGGAGGTGTGTGTTACTGACATCTAAGCATGGATATTATATGTGGTGTGTGCAACATGAGGATATAAGTGATCCTAGGTTCACATAGTGTGAAGTGTACATGGAGACTATCTACAAGTGTGTGAGTGAGTAATGATATAAACATGAGGCATATATGTCCAGGAAATAACAGAGAAGAAAAGAGGGAACATACAGGTAGGTGCATACGCACACAACTAGAAAAACTAAACACCCATGTAAATAGAGTCTAGTCCTCTTATAAAAAGTTCCCCAGCAGAGTCTCCACTATGGCCATCCCGAAAATCTCCTATCTCCCCTTCCGCGAGGGCGGGGTAAAGAAGGGGGAGAAAGGTCTCGCGCCCTCTTTACTCTAGGAGCGCTTAGGTCATCATCGGGGTGGGGTGAATGTAAAGACATGGAGTCGTCAACCTATTTTTCAGAAAATAGGAAAAATAGCATGGCCTTGCTTCGAGAGAGAGGCATCAAAGACAAACTGATACTTACAAAACCAATAGTTCAAAGGCTCGGGGGATAAGTTAGGAATGGGAAGGGGTTAGTTACGCATCTTACCCTTTTGGTCTCTCATAGGCTTATGTTATTGTTTTCCTATATTTCTCCATGAAGTGTGTGTGCATGTATTTATAATGGAGATCAAAATCACCCAACTCATACCATCGAAGAGATAGAGTGAGGTCATCCATAGAAATGTTCCCAAAAATAATATTAAAAATATGATTTATGCGTTTATTGTGATATTGATCGTTATAATGAAAAGATAATATATGTTGGATGAAATGGTAATAAAGATCACAAACATAATATGTATTAAAATAATGCAAAAATATGACAAATGTGATAATGGAGGATTTGGAAAAATTAAAAAATTTGGAAATTGAAATTTTGGATTCGAGTCTCGAGTTTTAATCTAAAATGCCTGCATAGCCTATAAACGCATCAAAATCCACATAGTTCGTATGCGGCATAGGGGTGGGGTTTTATCCCATGGATTCGAACGGGATTTAATTACACATGTGTGTGTAGAAAATGTGTTTTAGTTTTCAAATTTTGTGATGGATAATCCCGTTGGAATTTATAGGTATAGCCCTCTTTTTGTTTGGTTTAGGCTTTTATAGAAAATAAAGTATGTGCAATATAACTAATAAAAAGTGAGATGTTAATGTGTATGGACTAAAGTAAGAACTCAATTATGAATTTAGTGTAATTAAAGCGAAAATAAGAAATTTAGAGAGAGAGAGAGAGAGAGAGAGAGAGAGAGAGAGAGAGAAGGATTTTGGACCTTCTTTGAAGAATTGAAACTTGATCTTTGTCTTGAATGAACTCCCTTGAATGCTGAGATGAATGTTGGATGAGAGAGAACGGGATTTTTCCAAATTGGGTATGAAAAGGATGGGAATGTAAGATGGAATGGAATGTCACACAAGGAAACTTCGTTGATTGCAAGAGAATGCTGATGAGATCACCAATACTGATGAATCTGAGGTGCGCCTTGGGAGTGACATCATGCCCTATATTTATAATGTAATGGGGGAGCCGATTGACATAGCCCTAACCCTACAAATCGGTAGGTAACCCTAGGCACATTGTCGATAGGCAGGTAAATGGACCTACCTATTGGCAGTCTCGTGCAGATTTTTCCAGAAAAATGGCTGTAGAACGTAATCCGTATTTCGAAAAATATTACATGGGGAATACATTTAAAATCGAAATTCAGACACCTTGAAGATTCCTTGGACCGTTCCAAGTTTTGAGAATTGACTTAGGGTCAAATGTGGCTTGAAAGCACTCATCAGTCCTTTAGACAGGAGCTCGTCAAACAAAACGGATCGTTCGTCCGAATGAGAAGTCATAACCACGCACGGGGAGGACCATTGGAAATATTATGCAAGGTACTTAGACATTCCAAAGATATTTTCATGGTTTTGAAAGTTAACATTGGTCAACCTGGGCCCAAAAGTGCCCAATGACCTTTCGGAGTAAAACGAATTGTTCGTCCGTACCGTAAGACAGATTCGCACATGGGTAGACCGTTGGAAAGGTTATTTAGTGCCCTTCAAAGATTCATTTAGTCTCATTCGAGATGAAGAGTTGATATTGATCAAATGGAGTCCGATAGTGCCCAGTGGCCTCCGAATCTAGTTTTGGGGGAAAATGGATCGTTCATCCGAACGATAATGTCGTTTTACACACAAGGTAGACCGTTGGAAAGTGCATTCAGTGCCATTTGAAGATTCAAAAAGGTTTTACTCTCATGATGAAGTTGATTGGATTCAAATCAGGACTCGAGATTGATTGATTGCCTCCAGATTGATTTTTGGTAGTACAATAGTCCGTTCATCCTGACCATTATGTCGATTCGCACAACGGGCGGACCACTGTATAGGGGATTAAGATACCTTTAACATTTCAAATAGATTTTGCCATGACAATAGAGTTAACTGGATCCAAATGGGGCTCGAGAGCGCCCGATGACCTCTAGATCGGTACTCAGAGTATGACCTGGGGTCTGTAGTGAAATAGAGAGGTGATAGGGACCTAAGAAGAGACTTAGGGGGTCCTAAAATATGGTATCTACAATTACATTCCTGCTAATCAAACTTTATTGCAAAGTCAGGGTCGCATAGCTAGGTAATGCTGAGAAGATTAGCTTTCAAACCTTCGACGTACAAAACATTCTCTAGCTTAGGAAACCCCCGGTATATCTACTGTGCCTCATCCTACTATGCTTGACTTTATCCCATCTCCGAAGGTGAATATACCTTCCTTAATATCCTCTAGGTAGGAAAAATATGAGACGTCACTTGTCATGTGCCTGGAGTACCCACTACGAAATACCACCGTGAGGTATTATGTGCTTTAAGAGCAACATGAACACCAAGTTTTTTTTTGTCATTTTTAGGCACCCAAGAAGTGGTAACCTTTTGTTTACCTTTGTTATTGATGGTTCTAGCTAGGATATTGGAAGTATTCAATAATGGAAAAGACATATATTGTAACTCTTCCATCAAGTTGTGAGAAATGGCGACTAAAAACTGAAACGGCCCTCTAAGACTAGTAACGTTACTAGTGAGGCGTGACGGAGCATGTGTATGTCATTTCCAAGGTTCTAAAAAATATGGGGCGTGATCGAGGCATGGAGGCCAAGCCTTAATCCTTTGAAGCCGAGGCAGGTTTTTTATAACAGTGGTTGTTTCAGACCCAAACTATAGCAAAACTCCCAAGGTGGCCTTTTCTCTTACAGTAGGTATAAAAATACACAATCTTAGGCCGACATTGGTTTGTTTTTCTTCATCGAACTCTTTTTTTAGGTTTTGGTTGATGTCCATGTGGATTCATTATAAAATCAGGAATTGGTTCCGGTGTAATATGAGACCTGGAAGAACCATCAAAATTTATTCCCTTCCTTTCACCAAACCCTAAAGTGGGGCTTTGGAGCATCTTTCTTATTTTAGCAGATATGTCCACAATCTTTACCTTGACCTCCCGGTCTCTCTCAAGATCATGAGTGAGTTAGGCAATAAGGGCTTCAAGTTTCTTACGAGCCTCCACGGATGCAAGGAGCTCACTTGTAAAACTAGCCACTTGTTTGGTCAAGTCCCCCCTCTCTCTCTTGCTCTCAAAACTACTCTCTCTCTCCAAATAAACTTTTTATCTCTACATAAACTCTTTATCGCTCAATACAAAATTTCTCTCTTAAGGCAGTGCTAAAGGTGGACTCTCTCTCTCTTATCTCTCCTAATATTTTTGAATCGTGATGATCCTAAGATCTAACCCTTTGTTACGCTTTTTGGTTTTAAACGAATCAGCATATAAATCGGCATAAGCGCGTCGTACGGCACTCTCACTCTCACTTGCATCATTTTCCCCTTTACTCTCAATGTTCTCACTGTCGAGGAGTCCTTGTGATTTAGCATCCTCATTATCGTGAGGTGAACTAGAAGTACTCACATGGCTATACATGAATGAGGTGAAGTTTCATTCATGCGGTGATTCATCCCTAGAATCCACCAACTCGACCTCATTCTCATCATTAAGGGAGGCATTTAAAGAAGCTCTGCCTTTGCCTTGACATTTCAACCTAGTTGGACACTCAAAAGCCTGATGACCTCTACCGTGACACTCATAATATATCTCTTCGTCTCGTTTAGGAGTGTCCTTTTTATCTTTATCAAACTTCTCTCCAGATTTATTTTTCTCAAAATTCCTTTAGCTTTAAAATTTCCATTCCTTTTTAATTTGAGAAATTTCTTGATTTTTGCAAAAAGTACCAAATCGTCTAGATCAAAATCAAAATCAAACTCAGAATTTGAAGTTTCTTCCTCTCTCCGTTTAGACGACTCTACTCTCTTTCTAGATGACTCATCAACTTTCCTCGATTGGGCTTTAAGTGCTATCCCTTTCTCTTTAGGTTTAATTTTTTTAGGAAACATACCAATTTCATAGGTCTGTAGATCTCCTACAAGTTCTTCTAACCTAAGGGAGTCCAATATTCCTAAAGATTTAAGCACAGTGACTTTAGGGATAAACCGAGCAGGCAGTGATCTTAAAATCTTTTTAACTACTTTAGTGTTAGGAAATTTTTCACCAAGATTAATGCATGAATTAACAATATTTGACAAGCGTGCATAAAAATCATCAAAATATTCAAATTCAATCTTGGTTATTATTTCAAATTGAGTAGTTAAATTTGTAATTTTGATGCTTTCACTTTATTAGTTCCTTAATGAGTAAGCTGTAAAATATATTATAATTTGGAAAAACTCGTCAGGTGTGACGTCCCAAGATATAGAATTTAAACCACATGAATTAAAATTACTCCACTTAAACTCTCAAATGCTTGGGTAATATTTCATTACCAACAACATGAGTGGGTACAGTCCACCCTCTTGCACATGTGATCCAGATTCTTTTATCAATGGCTTTTAGAGAGGATTTCATACGGGCTTTCAAACATGCATAGTTTGTCCCATCAAAAGTTGGCACCCGATTATATAAGTTTTCCAATGAACTTAAGATTTTTAAAAATCATTTTTTTTCAAGAAATTGATATTCAAAAAAAATTTACGAAAAACTTACATGGTGTAATTGGCTCTGATACCAATTTGAGAGTGCACTTGCGTTAAATTTCCAAAATTATTTAGTAAAATTTCAATTTTAATCCCAGTTTTAATTAAAACACTAAAACATGCATCTAATTATGATTGGCATTAATATGAATTATCTATCATGTAAACCAAAACAATCATAAAATAGATTTGAGAAAAAATCCCTACCAGGGGAAAAAACTTTTTATTTCTCTATTAACTCTAAATTTTTAACTTACAATTACATAGTAGAGATACATTGTTCATGATGACGAATACACTTAGGTGTCAGTTCAAAGTCTTCAGTAAGATACCCCGCAAGAGCTCTAATAGTCAGCAATGGAGACAACCTTCTTTTCCACATGATTTACTCTAGAATGAGTAATATGAGTAATATGGGTTTAAGAATATTCACATATAGATTTGGGACTTTGGAGTGAATCAAAAAGGGTTTAAAATCCTAAAATATGAAGTCTTAAGGTGCAACAGATATGTAGAGGCGGAGTTTTGAAAGACTTGTAAAGCCTAACTTCGTAGCAGGTATTGAAGAGTGCGCATGCATTCCAATAAAGAAATTATTTAATTAAATATCAGTTTTTCAATTAAATCCTAAAACATGCATCTAGGTGTGATTGAAATCAATATGATCATGCAAGAACATTCAAACACACATAAGTGAGGAAAAATCCCCCAAAGGGGCAAAACCTTTTTATTTTCACTATAATTTTGTAAGATACTGTTACATGGATAACAATGAAAATACAGTGACACAGAAATATCCATAGGTGGTGGTTCTGATGTCGCCAGCTGGAATCTCCCTCAGGAACTCCAGGTGAGTAGCAATGAAGAAGAGAGTGGCTTTTCCACAAGTATGAACAACAACAAAGCACTATTCTTAGGTTTCAAAACGATTCACAAAAGTATGGGAATGATGTGTGAATCGAGACTAAAAAATATGAAGACTTGAGCTAATAGAACTCTCAAAATCGTCTCTCAAAGTCTTGAAAAATAACTCCCCCGAAGTTGACTTTTATAAGGAAACCAAAAAGAATTTTAAGTCATTGGGACTCTTGCCAGCCCCGAACCGAACCGGTTCGCCCTTCAGTTCGCGAAACTTCGCTGTTTTGGGGGCCAAAATCACACAACATTCTTCCAAGGATTTTTTTTCTCGAAATTTTCTCCATTTTCAAAGGGCCATAACTTCTTCACCGTAGCTCTAATTCATGTGCCATTTCATCCAGTATCTTCGTGGAATCAAGCTCTTCAACTTTATAGTTGGCCGGACCACAGGACGGTAGCTATAAGATTACCAAAATGACCTTAAACATTCATATCTTTTCTTCTTTCATTGTTTTGACTTCTCTTGCGTACCACTTGCATAAACTCCCAAAAATCGTGGAACACGAAGTTGTTGAGGTAGATGTTGGACGCTTGATGGAGATTTTGAATGCTTGATTCCCGGAATTCACATAGAGGCGGTCATGTGAGATCATGAAGTGACGGGCCTTTTGTAGCGGCGTATGACATACACAAATCTAAGATATCAAACATGAGAAAAATGTCCTTACAAATCTCCCCCTATGTCTATGTCGGTACAAAATAAAAAATCCCAATTGTTATCATTCAATTGACCTATACAAACTACCCTCCCATGAACCCAAAACTGGAAAGATACAAATGAATAAGTCTTCATCATTTGTTCTTCAAATCTTTTCTCATCAGGGTGTGCAAATCAATGATCGAGTTTGAAATGAGATAAACCTAGATATCAGCATAAAATAAATCTCAAATCTCAAAACTCTCCCCATAATATGATAATTCTTTCTCCCCCTTTTTATTATGTCCCTAAATAGACAGAAATGAGAAACGGATATAAATGAAAATGGATAATGTCACTAGGTAATAAACACGTATTTTTGAATTTTTCAAAATTTTTCACACAAAATATACAACAGAGAATCACACCATGAAAGAACACAAAATCAACCAAGTCGATGATAGCGTAAATGTATGGGTGTGATCAAATTCAATAAGAAAATCAATGCATACAAACATGAAATATGTGCATGATGTATATCGGATACTCCAATCAAATGAACTCAACATATTCCTTAGGTGTAAAAAATAGAAATATGAGACATTGACTCAATCAAATCAACAAATCAAAGCTCGAAAATGATTTCCACACCAATAACGTCCAAAATGATTTAATATTTTTTCAGGACTTTCAACGAAGTGATCTATATATTTTGAATTCTCTAACCCGTTTGAATTCTCCAACCAAACTCCCTCAGATATATATTTTGAATAGAGGTGATCTAAATTCTCAAACTTTGGAGAATTGATGGTGAAACCTAAATGGCCCATATTTGGCATGGATTTCTTTTTATTGCCTTTGAATATTTTCGGGCTCTTTTAACCTCTTGGACCCCGAATAATTAAAATTCCTCAATTTTTTAGGTCCAATTTAACGGTGGCTTAATCGCAAAGGATAGATAATGACCTTTCGTAGCCCTTCACCGTTTAAAAAAAAACACAGTCTCACCAAACTGTTTTTACATGCATTCCAATCTTGTCAAGTTTTATCGCATATGGTACGTTGTATAGACAGAATTGAGATGGAAATACTCAAGCCAATATGTGATAGACAAGTACAATAATCAAATATAGTCGTGCATCTATGCTATAAGGGAGATAAGGAGCCAAACATGTAGAGAGATATCACTAATCACATCTCAAAGACTCCAAACAATGTAAAGCACATAGATGCAGTGATGTAGCGTCTCAAATCACTATCAAACAGTCACATGGATAATGAAAGTGAAATTTGTGACTCGGATATCTTAAATTCTCATTTATAAAAGGTGTAAATAATATACAAAAATCTTTTTCTGCTTTTCTAAAATTTTTACAAAAATAAAATATTTTTGGATTTTTCAAAAAATATAAAAACCAGAAAAAAAAAACTAATGATACATGCTAGAAATAGGCAAGAGGGACATCATGTAAATCACCCTATCCTAGCAGACGTGTCAAGACCTCAATCGGGAAGAACGATGGAGTTTTCCAAAGATGGCGACATCTTTTGGACCAAATCCATAAGATCATGTGTGGCCTTGATCAAAAACTTCACTCGCTCGCGAATATGTGCAATATCTCTATCATTATGAACAAGTAAAGTATCACGAATGGTTGCATGTGCGGGGACGTGTGAAGTGGCATGATATGGCACAAAACCCAACTTAGAACAAAACTCCCTAAGTTGTCATCGCTTCTTGTAGTGGGAGAAAACATAAACCGGTATAGGAATTAATTTATCAAGAATTTTGGGGTGAGATTTCCTAGATGGGAACCCATGAGACTCACTCACCAAGGTGGATATAGGATCGGGCGCATTAAAAGTAGTGAATGCACCAGCATTACCGTTTCCAACATCTTTCAAAATGGGATAGGGAACCATCTTATCAACCTTCTTAGATGCGTTCTCTAATGAGAATTGGACCTCCTATGCTTGTTTGATATAATCCTCGAGATGGGATACACGTGCTGTTAGACTAGACAATGTGTTGGTCAAGTCACATTTTTTCCTTTATAGCTCATCATTCTCTTCCTTCAACTCACAAATACGAAGACCTAGGATCCTATTTAACCTTTTTGTTTCCATGGTCTTGATAAACAACTTCCTAAAAGCTTTTCAGATCACACTTTCATCTCCATCCTCGTCCTCACTATTGCTTAAAGTAATGGGCATGGCAACTTTCTTTCCCTCTCTCCTAAGTCTAGTGTGACACTCAAATTTCTTATGCCCTGTCCCATATCACTCAAAAAAATTTATCTTCTCAAGTTTTTCGTTTCTCTCCTTTTCATTCTCTCACCAACTCTCTCTCTCTCTCTCTCGAAACAGTCTTAAATCTTTCTCTAAAGCAGTGATCCTAAGTACTAACACTTTGTTACACTCTTTCGTTTTAAATGACTCAGTATATAACTCAGCGTAGGAGCGTTGAAGATCACTTTCGCTCTCACTTGCATCATCTTCCCCCTCACTCTCTTCGTTCTCAATATCGAGGTTTCACTGTGAAGTAGCATCCTCATTGTCGTGAGAAGTATTGGAGGTACTCACATGACTAGACATGAATGTGGTGAGCTTACACTCTTACGGTAAATCATCTCTAGAGTCCACCGACTCGACCTCATTGTCGTCACTAAGAAAGACAGTGAGAGATGCTATGAGTGCAACGATGTCCTTAATACAAAATCATTCTCATTTTTCTTTTGAAACTTATTTTTTTGAAAATTCTTTTTATCTTTGAAATTTCCATTTTTCTTAAATTTGAGAATTTTCTTGAAATTTTTAGCAAACAGAGCCATTTATCTTTGAAATTTCCATTTTTCTTAAATCAAAGACACACTCAGAATCTGACGTTTCTATTTATCTTTTTCTAGATGGATCAACTCTCTTTCTTATCGACCCCTCAATTTTTCTGTCCTGAGCATTAAGTGCAATTCCCTTATCTTTAGGCTTAGCAAATTTAGGAAACATATCAATATCATACGTTTGTATGTCTCCTACAAGTTCCTCCAATTTAAGCGTATTTAAATTACCCATAGAATTTAGCATAGTGACTTTAGGGATAAAACGCTTAGGCAGTGATCTAAGAATATTTTTAACAACTCTAGCATTAGGAATGTGTTGACCAAGATTAATATTGACAATATCAGATAACCTAGCATAAAGTTCATCAAAACATTCAGTCTCAAGAATGGTGATAGTCTCAAATTGAGTTGTTAAATTTTGGAGTTTAGACTCTTTCATAGCATTAGTTCCTTCATGGGCAAGTTGCAAAACATCCCATGCCTATTTTGACGTGGTGCACGTCATTATTCGTTAAACTCGTCAGGAGTGACGGATCTAGAAATAGCACTTAAACCCTTTGAATTAAAAGAAGACCATTTAAATTCTTCTTCAGTCCAAGCAGTGACATATTTTAAACTAGTTACGTTCTCACAGTGATGGAGGGAGGTGTCCACCCTCTTTCAACCAAAATCCAGAGTCTTTCATCAATGGCTTTTAATGCAGATTTCATGCGGGCTTTCCAGTATGCATAGTTTGTCCCGTTAAAAAATGTCATTTTAATATATAACTTCTCCATTATGAACATGCTCTTTTTCAAAAATGAAATTTTCAGAAAAATTGATATCTTAGAAAATTTGCTGAAAATTATATGGTAAAATTGTTTAATTCGCTCTGATACCAATTTTAAGAGTGTGCGTGCGTTCAAATAAAGAAATTATTTAATTAAATATCAGTTTTTCAATTAAATCCTAAGACATCCATCTAGGTGTGATTGAAATCAATATGATCATGCAAGAACATTCAAACACACATAAGTGAGGAAAAATCCCCCAAAGTGGCAAAACCTTTTTATTTTCACTATACTTTTGTAAGATACGATTACACGGATTAAAATGAAAATACGGTGACATAGAAATACCCGCAGGTGTCGATTCTGATGTCGTCGGCTGGAATCTCCCTCAGGAACTCCAGGTTAGCAACAATGAAGAAGAGAGCGGCTTGTCCCAAGTATGAACAACAGCAACGTAGTGTTCTTGGGTTTCAAAACGATTCAAAAAAGTATGGGAATGATGTGTGAATCAAAACATGAGTTTTGGGACTAAAAATTATGAAGACTTGAGCTAATAGAACTCTCAAAATCATCTCTCCAAGTCTTGAAAAACAACTCACCCGAAGTTGGCTTTTATAAGGAAACAAAAAAGAATTTTAAGTCATTGGGACTCTTGCCAGCGTCAGGTACCCCAAAACGGTTCGGCTTATACCTCGAACCGATTCTCCCCTCGAACAGTTTATCCCTTCGGTTCGTGAAACTTCGCTTGTTTTCGGGCTAAAATCACACAACATTCTTCCAAGGATTTTTCTCAGAATTTTCTCCATTTTCAAAGGGACATAACTTCTGCACCGTAGCTCAGATTGAGGTACCATTTCATCTGGTATCTTCATGGCATCAAGCTATTAAACTTTCCAGTTGACCAAACCTCTGGATGGTAGTTGTAGAATTACAAAAATTCCCTTGAACATTCCTATCTTGCCTTATCTTATTATTTTGACTTGTCTTTCGTACCACTTGCATAAACTCCCTAAAATCGTGGAACGTGAAGTCGTTGTGGCTGATGTGGGACACTTTATGGAGATGTTGAATGCTTGATTCCCAGAATTTGGATAAAGGCCGTCATGTGAGATCGTGAAGTGACGTGCCTTTTGTAGCTGCGTACGACATACACAAATGTAAGATATGGGACATGAGAAAAATGTCCTTGTAGTTATTTATAGGCTGAATAAAAAATTGAGAGGACCCAGGTTGTTTAAAGTCATTTGAACGACATCTACATATCATTTGAACGACATTAGATGTCATTACTAATGACATAAGAAACAACCCTATAAATTGTAACGCCCCGTGCTTTTATTAATTAATTAGAATATTCGAGAAAAATAAATTTTAGAATTTAATAATTTTTATTTGCTAAATATGTTGGTTATGATTTTAGAAGAATAGAACTTCAAGGGGAATTGAAATCGGATTTAAAATGGAGTTTTAATTGAATTTTTATTATATAGAAGAGTCCTCAAAACATAAAACTCTCTAAGCCCTCGGAGCATAAAACTCTCTAGAAAAAAAAGTTAAACATATTGAATGGTCTGATCGAGCTGAAATTTTTTTGTAGCTTCCTCTCATCTTCAGCTAATTCTCTGTAAAATTTCATCTAATTCCAACGGTCCGATCGTCCGAAATAAAAGTTTTAGTGTTTGTATCTTATTAGAGTTCTATTAGGATTAGGTTTCTTAATGACTATATAATGACTCTAATTCATGGGGGGACTGCTCATAATCATGGTTTCTCAAGTTTTTTACCGGAGAACACTTCTAAAAATATTTCCTCTCAACCATAATCATCAACCTCCAACATAATCAAGGTTTTGTCACCGGATTTGAAGGCTTATTTGGGGTTTAATCAATATTAGTCCAAGAACACTTCTTTGCTAATTTTTCAAGAGGAATATAGATTTCTAATTAGATTTTCAATACGATCTTCATAGGCATGAATACTATATTCTTTTCCTTTAGTATTATGCATTTTAAGTGTCGCCTAAACACTTAATTACATGTTTTCTTAAAAATAATTAGGAACTTAATTAGAAAAAGTGGACAATAATTATGGGGTTGTTTTTATAAAATATTTTAATCTGAATAATATTCATAACCCTTTGGGTACGTAGGATTCATGAGTTATTTTGGATTTTATTGGTGTAGGTTGCATGTACGAAAACCCTAGTTTTAAAATAAATAACTTTTGGGTGCGTATAACTCATGTAATACATGTAGAGATAACGAAATTTGGGTTTTGATGTATATATGATAAAAACTTGGCATATTTAATTTAAAGTAATTAAATGAGATTATTTGGGTATTGTTGACGTTGTGATAATTTAATTAAAGGTTTAATTGAATTGGACTATCATGCGTAGTTTTATACGTTGATTAATTATGCTTATTTGTTTGACTTTTTGGTATGATTATATTGCCTTTGTGACGATGGTTTGTTGGGTAATTTTTTCTCTCACTATACTTTAGGATGCCTTCTAGGTATGGGACTAACGGGTACACCTTTTATTATTTATGCCTTCTAAGTATGGGACTAGTGAGGGTAGATTATTGCGTTTTTATCATCTTGAGGGTGGGCTGATTTTTATTACTTTATCGTTGTTACGGTAGTCTAAGTACGAGACTAAGTTAAGATCTATGTTAAAAAATCCTCCTATACATAGGTTAGGACGCATTGATAACTTGGGGACCCTTAGGTATGGGACTAAGGGGTATTTTGAGGATCTCACATCGATTAAAAGGGTGGGGTGATTATAAATTGAGAAATTGAGAATTAATGCCTAAGATAAAAGCGGGTATTAAAATTTGTGGCGACATAATGTGTCGGGGCCGACAGTTTAAATGGGCCAGAGGACGATTTATATCGTGCCGTGTGTGGAACCTTGTCATGTGTCGGGGCCGATAGTTTAAACGGGTTAGAGGGCGATTGACAAGGGGAAGTGTAACACTTTAATAAAAAGTGAGAACTATAATAAAAGCTGGTTAATTTAATTAAATTAACATCGCGGGACTTGGGAATTTAAAACTATAATGGTATGCCTTTATAAATGGGATTTCTGTAGGTAGTTAGTGATTTATAATTATCGCGTCTAATTATCCCGTTTAATTTAAAATATTCTATTGTGATATTTATTGTGTATAATGCAGCTGTCTGGGTTCAAGGATCCTATTTTAGAGGAGTAGTGTGTATTTCTGCTCAGGGCTTTGGCTCTGACCTATGCATTGACTAATATTTTTCAGGATTAGAATTGGAGAAGCTGCATAAGTTTATCGGAGTTATCATTTGAAGGTGCAGCTAGAGTTATTCTTTTATGGCATAGTTTAGTTAGACTTTCCTTTTCAGTCGTATTTAATTTTCAGACTTCTTTTGAGTTTCGTTGGGCCATTCGATTCCAAAGTTGTTTAGAGAATTTATTTTGGAATTATTATAGATTTTATTTTATCATTATTAGAGAAAGGATTTTTGGAGTTAGCGTGTGATGGATCTTTTATTGCTTAGCTGTTTATGAGCATTTGAGTTTGATTCAATTATGTATCTTATGGACTGGTTTATTTGTGTCTCACATATGTCTCATGCTAAGAATGGTAATTATTTACTCACGCCCGACATAGTTTTGGTGGCGGCCGACACCAGAATTAGGCGAGGTGTGACATAAATGTAAAACAATATGGGTTCGTTTAATGAAATCAAGAAATGACCCTTCAAATCACAATGCATATCATTAAAACTTGTGGTTTGAACGACTTATCCATGTCGTTGGAACGGTATTGCTATGTCGTTTGAACGAAAGAGCGAAAAATATTTTTTTATAAAAGCTCGCCTACAGGTCTTAGAAAAATTATTTTTGACTTAGAAAAATGCCTCAGTTTGATAAAAACAGTTTATAAAAATATCCTAAATAAATACGTGAACATTAATAAATCTAATTAAACATTTTACCTTTTAGCATAGTGGAGTTAGTGGGATATTGGAGACCGATTGAAGAAGCACAATGCGCGATGTCAATGATGGGTGCGTGTTGATGATGCGTGATTGTAAGGATTTTGGTGATGGACGTCATGGTTGAATGTGTGTAGACGTGCCGAGATGTAACAGTATACGACATACTAACTGTGATATGGAACAACATAAAAATTCCTAGACTCTAGATGAACATTTATAAAACATGTCCTTACAATACCATCGAGGTAGATTAAAATTATCGTTAAGAGAAAAAAAAAGGAGGCCACCTAGGGGATCTAGAGAATACATTTGAGGTCCTCATGCACTGGAGGATGAAGCCCATACAAATAAATTCTCTTCTGTAGTCTAGTCTGAAAAAAAATTAAGTTACCGAGCCAACTATAGGGGAATTAAAGCAAACCCCAACCAATTCGAGGCAATAAATGACATACACGCAATAAATGAGAATCATGAAGTATAAGAGTCCCAACCAACTCTTTTCATTTAAAGAGTTCCTACCTGGATGGATCCGATCATCACATATTTGAGAGAAGATAGGCTGGTTGCCAATAAAAAGCATACTCATGAGATAAAAGTCTATATTACTACATTTTACTTATCCCATGAGGGAAATCTCTATAGGTGATCATTGATGAGGCCATATCTACGGTGTGTTCATCCTAATGATATTGATTATGTTCTCCATAAGCTGCATGAGGGGATATACAGAAATCATGCATAAGGAAGATATTTTGTATTCAAATCCATAAAGGAGGTATATGGGTGGCCCTATATGAAAAAATATGTCATTTAATACTTAAGGAAATAAAAAATGCCAAGTGTTTTCACTAATGCTCCAACAACTAGGAAGCGACCTCAATTCCTTGACAACCCTATGGCCCTTTACACTATGGTAATTTGACATTGTAGTACCACACCTATAACTCCTATAAATCAAAAGTAACTTTTAGTCGACATAGATTACTTCACCAAGTGGATAGAAGAAGAATCTATGGTAAACATAACGGACGCCAAAGTGATCAGGTTTATTTGATGAAATATTATGACACATTTGGTGTGCCAAATACACTTATCGCCAATAATGAAACTCACTTTAAGAGAGCACCATTTAAGACTTCTACAATAGATATGACATCTGACACTAATAATACTCAATAGCCTATCCTTAGAGAAGTGAGTAGGCATAGGCCTCCAACAAACCTATGCTAAAAAATAAAGAAAATATTGAAAAGGAAAAAGGCTCTTGGGTGGAAGAAGCTTCCACATGTCTTCTAGGCATACCAAACAACACTTAGGAGGTCGATCAGGGAAACGCCATTCCCTTTATTTTATGGAATATAAAACATAATTTCACTAGAATCTCAACTGCCGACTATGAAAATGACAATTACCGATCAAATTATTAATGAGGAAATAAAAAGGACTGAGCTCGACTTGGCCCTGGAAATAAGATAAAAAAACCTTGATCAAGCTAGCATTCTACCAACATTAGTTTGAAAGGAATCATAACATGGAATAAATTGAGGGAATTTCATGTCAAAATACTAGGGCCCAACTGGAAGGTCCCATTAAGTAATTTAGGACATCCTCCAAAAAGACTACCATTTGTAAACAATTGAGAACCTCGAGATACCTATGGTTTGGAATTTGAACAACCTTGGGAAATTTTATTTCTAAATTTTTCATCGAATTTTTAACTTTATAATAGGTCTTAATTTTTCATTCCAATTTCTTCATTGATTAACATTTAATTGATGTCACTAGCTTTCTAATTCTTCCAAATGGCAATCCAACATCATTAAAAAAATATGATCAAATTTTCAATATCATTATGGCAAGGCAATCGTCATTACAAATCATTCCAATTAAGTTTTGATTGTCACATTAATACTCCATTATTAATAAAATTAGTCAGGTTTTAAGATTACATGTTTTTCTCATTAAAAACACAAAAACATCAAGAATTTTCCCATACATGATAAACACACATAGATGATCCCTTGTCACTAAGTAATGTGACTATTGTTGAAAAAATTCTAAATATATGGATGTCCCAGCGACAAATGCCTTATCACCAGAGTTTGATTCAAAGCCTAAGATGGTGTGAAGACACTATCATAGCAGGTGAGACCTAAAACACACGCTCATATATAAAATGGGAAAATGCCAACATAAAATTAACTTAAAATTTCATTCATAACCTAATATCAGGTTAATAGTGGTCAGCCAAATTTCAAGTGAAAGTACAATATTGTTAAATGATAGAAGTAATTGTCATAAAATGATAAAAGAAATTATCATCTTCGGTGAGTGACCGACTCAATTATTCTATCTCGGTTCGTATCATCAGAGTTGGGTTGAAACACATCATCACCATAATAATCTATAGGATGGTAGTGAGATCAGGGTCTAGGAATAACTAGAAAGGGTGAGGCGTGACTCACTCCAATAGACGCTATGTGCAAGGTTCACAAGAACTTCTCGAGTAGCTTCTGATAAAACCTTTTCCTTTTGGTAAAAATGGAACTCAAGATAGAGCTCCTCCCTCCAAGAAGATGAACTTTACAATAATAATCATAACTTTTATCAAGAAAAACTTCTGAGAGTGATGGTTGTCAGTGGCGAGTGAAGAAACAATCACTTAGCACTTATAGAGAGAGAGAGAGAGAGAGAGGGAGCAAGGAGAGAATACTAGGAGGTTTTGGTCTGATTTTGACAGAGTAATGATCCTATTAAGTTTTTATCATCCTCTTTAACGTTGCACAGGGGTCCTATTTATACTTGGGCACTAAGGCTGAGTTGGCACTTTCAAGCACCAAAACTAAGAGGGTTGGTGAGGGACAATATCTGACACATACCATTTGTCCATACTCGTGTGCAGTCACCTGTCCCCTCTGACAGGTGCCACCTAGTGCCAACCAAAGTCAAAAAGAAAATATGTCTGTGCTTGAAGACAAAATATCTAATTTGGTAAATATCTTTTGAAACGGTAACTTTATGGTAGAAACTGTGTAAATTTGATAGAGGAGGCCTCGAGGACCTCCCTAAAACTGTCAATCTTGAGGGGGAGAATTAAGGACCCCTCTCCTCTAAAATAATTTTTCTTCAGAGGGGCCTTGAGAACCCTCTCTTCTAAGAAAATCATTCTTTGTAAAAGTTCATTTCTTATGAGCACTCCTTGGGCTGCTCAATTCACTTGTGACTGAGTGTGAGATGTGTGTGGTCTTGAGTGACTCATAGGTTCTTTCCACTAGTATTCTCTAAATCCTAAAGTTCTATGTGGTTGAGATTTCCCAACAAACCTTGTTCATCAGCCGCTAAGATAAAACTCCCAATAGATCCCAACTGGCCTACTTGATCCATGCTTTCTCAACTAGGCTACCTGCACAAGAAAGTAAGTGTTATTACTTTTGTTCTTTTAAGGAATGACTTTTCATGATGAGGGGTTGCTCATGGTATCCACTCCCTCATCTTGGTTTGTTTTCTAGAAGTTGAGGGGGAGGACTTTAAGGGTCACTCGCGTAAGGTTTTGGTTGAGGACTCTGAGGGTTCCTCACCCAAATGTGTTATTGCAGTTGAGGGAGGGGAACCTTGAGGGTTCTGTAATCAAATGTTTTATGGAGGTTTAGGTTCCCTAGGGGTTCCTCAACCAATATGAATTTTCTATTGTTAAGGTACCCTCGGGTTCCTTCACTGATATGAATTTTCTACCATTGAGGGACCTTAGGTGTTCCTTCAGCAATATGAATTTTCTCCACCAATATGAATTTTATGCCATTGAGAGACCTTGGGGGTTCCTCCAATAATCTGAATTTTTGTCGTTGAGGGACCTTGGGGTTTACTCAACCAATATTAATTTTCTGTCATAGAGGGACCCTGGGGGTTCCTCAACCAATATTGAATTTTTTTCACTGAGGGACCCTGGGGTTTTCGTGACCCATATATATTTTATGCCGTTGATGTACCCTGAGGGTTTCGCGACCCATATATATTTTCTTCCAGTTGAGGGGGGGGGGGACCTTGGGGGTTCCACACCTAAATATTTTCTTGTAGTTGAGGGACCTTGGGGGTTCCATATCCCATATTTTTTGGAGGCCTAGGGGGGTCTTCAAGGAACCCTCACCCCAAAATATAGTGGACAAGCTTGAAACACCCTTCTACACTTACTCCTCGTGCAAAGTGTTTTGTGTTGGTCAGACCAAAAGACTTTGTAAGCCATAAATTTAATTTTCAATTTTATGGGACCCTAGGGTTTCTTCATCATTCTCCCTGGGCTCAATAAATGCTCTGTCCCTTCATCTCAGGTATTGGATATGAGGCCACTTATGGTGGACCTCCTTATCCAGGTATCAACTTGGGTAAAGGGGTTGCTCGCGGTGAGCCCCTCGTCCTTGGACTTTTTTGTGGACTTCTATCTTTTTTAGAGGGGTTACTCATAGTGAGCCCCTTGTCCTTAGACTTCGTATGTGGCTTTCTATCCTGTTTATAGGTGTTGCTCATGGTGAGCCCCTCATCCTTGGCCTTTTTCTCCGACCTTATGTCTTGGGTAGAGGGGTTCCTCATGGTGATCCCTTCATCCTTGGCCTTAAAACAATTTTTATATCTAATTAGGCCTTAAAAAGAGACCGCACAAAAAATTAAGGCAATAAAAAGATGAAATATGCCAAAATTTGGTCCAATAGGTTTTCTCTAAGTTGAGAATTTAGTACCTAATTAGATATAAAAATTGTTTTATTATATACGAGAGAGTATTATTGGAAAGTATTCAATGGGTTTGCAGGTCCTTTGAAAAATTCTCGAAACGGCACTAAATAGTTTTGGACATTATTGGTGTGAAAATCACTTAGGATTTGATTTGTTGATTTGATTTAGTCGATATCATCTAAATTCTCCAAGTTTACACCTAAGGATATTTTTTATGTTCATTCATAGGAGTACGCTTATACATCGTGCACATATGCTTGATTGAGTTTTATTACATATTGAATTTGTTCACACCCATTCATTCCATAATCACGATTGGCTTATCTTAGTGTAAATTCATGGTGTGTGATTTTTGTAACATCATTTTCACATCTTTTCATGAAAAATTTGAAAAATAAAAAATAGTATGTTTGTTTGTTTCCCTTGACACCCTGATTTGCATTATTTTGATTTAATCTTTTCCTTGTCTATTTCGGACAAATAAAAAGGGGGAGAACGAATTATGATTTCATGGGGGAGTTTTTAGTATGCTTTAATTTGATTATGATTTATATCATTTCAAACTCGATACGTCACGTGGTTTTTGCTTTGTCTCACGTGTGTAGGTAAAAAGTTGGAAATTAGTGGATTGCACACCCTGATGAGAAAAGCTTTGAGGTTTGAAGTTTGTCGAAGATTGTAAAACTTTGAAGACTTGTTATTTACGTTTTTAGTTTTGGGTTCATGGGAGGGTATATTTGTATGGGTCATATTTCGATTGATAATTCGGATATTTTTATTTTGTACCGGCATAGACATAGGGGAAGATTTGTAAGGACATTATTTTCATTGTCCATTATCAATTTAGTATGTCGTATACTGCTACACTATCGAAGAGCATTCAAGAACATTCAAGCATCAAAGACGGATCTTAATATGAAGTTATTCAACATTCAAGACTCCGCGATATTAATTTTTGTAAGGTTGAGTTTTATTTCCTTAGCATTTCACTTAAAGTGTTGGCATATTTTTATCAGATGTTTTCTAAAGATTTTATTCTCGGACACCTTTTCGTCGAAAAATCATAACTAATTCATAAAAAATAAAAAAAATACGAAACTGGTGGCCACGCGTTCGTATGGAAATTATCTACAATCATGGATTGAGATCTCATTTGATAGGTCGTTTTAATGACCCCTTTTCATTTGAGCGACGCGTCGCCTTAAGTTTTTTATAAATATGATTTTCCAACTCCGTTTCTCATAAAAAGACCTGTATATTTTCAATAGACAAAACTGCTGCTGCAGAAACGATTTTTGTCTTCTTCTTTTAGGTTTTCATCCTTTTGTTTTCAATTCACAAAACATCCCAATCTTTTAGTGAATTGTTTTGGAACCCTAGATTCAAGTTTGTTGAAAGTCTACCTTTGTGGGGATAACTCTACAATCGTAGAGCTTTGTGCTATTGTGGAGAGAGTCTGTATGAAGTTACTCTTGTGGGGATGATAACCTACATTGTGAAGACTGTATGTCTAGGACTGCGTGTCCTTTTGGCATAGCTGCGTGTGAACCACTGCTGATTTCTAGCCATTACATTGAAGGTTTGACGAAGGCACTGTGCGTTACTCTTGTGGGCGATCAAGTTGTATGTATGTCAATGGTCTTTTAAACTTTTCAAAGTTCTATAAATAAAAGGTTTTGCCTTTCGGGGATTTTTCCTGAATTTGGTGTTCCTAATATTTGATCTTGTGATTGTTTGATTTTCATATTTAATTCAATCACTTAGATGCGTGTTTCGGGGTTTAACTAAAATTGGATTTTTTTTAGAATTCGCATTATTCCACTATAGAGATTCTTTCAAATTGGTATCAGGGAGGGTTACTCTAAATTATCGAGTGATCCTAATTTTTTTAAAGTTTTTCGCTGATACAATTTGACTACTCACGTTGTCAAATTGGTATCATAGCCTATCACACTAAGTTACTGTGTTTTGATCCTGATTTTTCATAAAAATGGCTTATAGTGGTTTTGATGATTTTAGATGTCACCTTTTTGAAAATCCTAATTGGAAAGTTCACAGAAATTCTTGCTTTATATCCTCTATTAAAAATGACTCCGAGAGGTGTTCTTGTTGTGAGGGTATTGGTCACACGTTAGACGAGTGTAACATAAATTTTAAAAAAAATGATTAAACCGACATCTCATGTTTCTACCCTTAGTGATAGTGATTCTGAAGAAGGAGTCTTTTATGCTTCTAGGCGAGAGCTTCCCATCCGTGTGATTAATGATGAGAGTGAGGGTGAAAAGAGTGAGGAGGAAGACGAAGAATTGAGTAAGTTTCAAGGTGCCTACAATAATTTGTATTTTGAATCATTACAAAAAAAAGGCAAACTTGAAACTTGAAGCTAAATTGAAGAATCTTGCTTTAGATAATGATAATACTAATGCATTGATTAAGGATCTTATGGCACGTGAGGAGATGCTTAAAGATAAATTAGGGTATGTTGAGGGTGAGAGAGATAGTCTTCGAGGTGTGATGGAAGCTATGAAAAAGGAGCTTTAAGAATATGAAGATTCTAGACGTTTACTAAAATCTAGGATACGTGATCTTGAGAGGAATTTGGGAGAATCAAGTAAGGTGAAATTTGATTTGGTGTTTAGGTCAGAAAAGCGAGATAAGATCTTAGGCACGACCCGAATTAAGGAGGATAGGGGTGGTATAGGCTTCAATGAGAGGGTTACACAATTTCCCGAAGCCAACCCCACACAACCTAGGGTGGTTAAGAGAGAAGTCGCGAAGGTTGTTAGGAGAGATCCACCTAGGAAAATTTGGAGAGAGCAACCGAGAAATTTGAGGATAGTCCCACCTTTAGGTAACACACATCGCCCAATTTACAGTTGCACACATTGCGGTAGGCAAGGTCATCTTAGGTGCTTTTGTTCCAAGCTTTTAAAATAACCTAGGCAGGTTAACAGAATAATAAATTCGATTCCACACACCCCCACCTGTCGTTAGAAATCCATTTGGGTTAGAAAATTGGATTTAGAGGCTTATGGTCTATTTGTTCATGATTCTCATTTGATAGCACGTAATTCAGCCCATGTGAGATTGTTTGGTTGATTGTGTTGGATATTTTGTCATACACTAGCTATGCATCATGTTATATTCTTTTTAGTGTTATGTCTCACTTTGACATAGCGCACAATGATTTATTTGTTGCATTTGTGTATTTCGCTACTCTTTTAGCACTGTTTTGAATCTGTTTGCCCCTTATAGGTACCGTTTTCACAAAATTTTTGCACTGGGCAAAACTGTATGATTTTCTTGTCATTCTAGGAAGTTTTGGTTTTCTCGTTCGAGCGAGATCTATAGGTCGTTTGAGCGACAGCACTGTCTCGCACGAGAGCTGAGTCGTTTGAGTGATATGTCTGTAATTTTTGTTTCCCTTCTATTTTTAGTACCTAGTGTTCAATTGATTATATTTTTGTACTACTGGGTTGCCTTTAGACAGTTTATATGAAGTTATACATCATATCCATGCTTAATTGATAGCACTACATTGTTCATTTGATCACAAATGCTTTGACTGATTCATTTATATGATTACCATTTTCTAGCATATGATGATTCTCATGTTGACATTATATGCCTATTGCTGGATGAATCATTTTGTAGTTATTTTTCTTTTTGAAAAATTTTGAAAAATGAAAAAATATTTTCTATTTTTTGAGCGTCCATTCATACTTTGTTTTAGTCAAATTTGAAAATCCAAAAAGATTTTTGTATTTTGTTTGCACCTTTTATGGATACACACTTAGGATGATCGAGTCACAATTTCATTCCATTTATCAATGTGAGAATTTGATAGTGTTCTGAGACAATATATCATGTCATCCATGAGCATTACAATGTTTAGAGTCATTGAGATGTTATCAGATGATACTTCATACATGTTTGACTCAATATGTCCTTTACTGCACACTTGCACAAATTTGTGTGATTATTGTACTTATCTATCACATGTTAGTCGAGCGTTTTCATCTCAATCATGTCCTTAAAATGAACCAAGTACAATAATATGAGAGTCATACAAGTAGTGCATGTAAAAACCATTGCCCGTGAGGAATTTGTTTAAATTTGAAAAAAAAATGATGAGTGACATGGGAAATGGCTGTGAGTGAATAACTATCACGTCGTGAAAGCCACCATTTGAAAAGAGCCCGCGTAAAAAAATAAGGCAATAAAAAGATGAAATATGCCAAAATTTGGGCCAATATGTTTTCTCTAAGTTGAGAATTTAGTACCTAATTAGATATAAAAATTATTTTATTATATACGAGAGTGTATGATTGGAAAGTATTCAATGGGTTTGCAGGTCCTTTGAAAAATTCTCGAAACGGCACTAAATAGTTTTGGACGTTATTGGTGTGAAAATCACTTAGGCTTTGATTTGTTGATTTGATTTAGTCGATATCATCTAAATTCCACAATTTTACACCTAAGGATATTTTTCATGTTCAATCATAGGAGTACGCTTATACATCGTGCACATGTGCTTAATTGAGTTTATTACCTATTGAATTTATTCACACCCATTCATTCCATATTCACGATTTGCTTATTTAGTGTAAATTCATGGTTTGTGATTTTGGTAACATCATTTTTTCGTCTTTGTAGGAAAATTTTGAAAAAACAAAAATTGTTTGTTTGCTTTTTTCCCATGACACCCTGATTTGTATTATTTGATTTAATCTTTTCCTTGTCTATTTCGGACAAATAAAAAGGGGGGGAACGAATTATAATTTCATGGGGGAGTTTTTAGTATGGGGGATATTTGATTATGCTTTAATTTGATTATGATTTATATCATTTCAAACTCGTTACGTCACGTGGTTTTTGTTTTGTCTCACGTGTGTAGGTACAAAGTTGGAAATTAGTGGATTGCACACCCAGATGAGAAAATCTTTGAGGTTTGAAGTTTGTCGAAATTGAAAATGTTTGAAGACTTGTCATTTACGTTTTCAGTTTTAAGTTCATGGGAGGGTAGATTTGTATACGTCATATTTTTATTGATAATTTGAATATTTTTATTTTTTACCGGTGTAGACATAGGGGGAGATTTGTAAGGACATTATTTTCATTGTCCGTTATCAATTTAGTATGTCGTATACCGCTACACTATTGAAGAGCATTCAAGAACATTCAAGCATCAAAGACGGATTTGAATATCAAGTTCTTCAACATTCAAGACTCCGCGAGATTAATTTTTGTAAGGTTGAGTTTTAATTCCTTAGCATTTCACTTAAAGTGTTGGGATATTTTTATCAAATATTTTCTAAAGATTTTGTTCTTGGACACATTTCCGTAGAAAAATCATAACTAATTCAGAATAAATAAAAAAAATACGAAAATGGCGGCCACGCATTCGTATCGAAATTATCTACAATCATGGCTTGAGATCTTATTTGATAGGTTGTTCAAACGACCGGCCTATGTCGTTCAAACGACATAGCTATCTCACGATAAGTCGTCGTGCGATGTTGTTCAAACGGCAATGCCTTCTTGTTCAAGCCACTTAAACCTCGTTCGAGCGACGCGCCGCCTTAAGTTTTTTATAAATAGGATTTTCCAACTCCGTTTTCATAAGAAGACCTGCATATTTTCAATGGATGAAACTGCTACTGCAGAAACCATTTTTGTCTTCTTCTTTTAGGTTTTCAACCTTTTGTTTTCAATTCACAAAATATCCCAATATTTTAGTGAATTGTTTTGGAACCCTAGATTCAAGTTTGTTGAAAAGTTACCTTTGTTTAAGAACTCTACAATCGGAGAGCTTCGTGCAATTGTGGAGGAAGTCTCTATGAAGTTACTCTTATGGGCAGGATAACCTACACCATGAAGACTGTGTGTCTAGGACTGCATGTCCTTGTGGTATAGCTGTGTGTGAACCACTGCTGATTTCTAGCCATTACATTGGAGGTTTGACGAAGGCACCGTGCGCTACTCTTATGGGCGATCAAGTTGTATGTAAGTCAATTGTCTTGAAAACTTTTCAATGTTCTAGAAGTAAAAGGTTTTGCCGTTCGGGGATTTTTCTTCAATTTGGTGTTCCTAATATTTGATCTTGTTATTGTTTGATTTTCATATTTAATTCAATCACTTAGATGCATGTTTTAGGGTTTAACTAAAATTGGATTTTTTTTTTAGAATTCGCATTATTCTGCTATAGCGATTCTTTCCAATTGGTATCAGGGTGGGTTACTCTAAGTTATCGAGTGATCCTGATTTTTTAAATTTTTTTCCTGATACAATTTGACTACTCACTTTGTCAAATTGGTATCAGAGCCTCTTGCACTAAGTTACTGTGTTTTTATCCTGATTTTTTATAAAAATGGATTTTGGTGGTTTTGATGATTTTAGATGTCAATTTTTTTTAAAATCCTAATTGGAAAGTTCACACAAATCCTTATTTTATATCCTTTATTAAAAATAACTCCGAGAGGTTTTATTGTTGTTAGGGTGTTGGTCACACGTTAGATGCATGTACCACAAATTTAAAAAAGAAATTTAATAAACCCGCATCTCACGTTTCTACCCTTAGTGATAGTGATTCTGAAGAAGAAGTCTTTTATGCTTCTAGGCGAGATATTCCCATCCGCGTGATTAGTGATGAGAGTGAGGGTGAAAAGAGTGAGGAGGAAGACGAAGAATTGAGTAAGTTGCAAGGTGCCTACAATAATTTGTATTTTGAATCTTTAGAGGAAAAAAAAAAGCAAACTTGAAACTTGAAGCTAAATTGAAGAAACTTGCTTTAGATAATGATAATACTGATGCGTTGATTAAGGATCTTAGGGTACGTGAGGAGATGCTTAAAGAGAAATTAGGATATGTTGAGGGTGAGAGAGATAGTCTTCGAGGTGTGATGGAGGCAATGAAAATGGAGCTTTTTGAATTTAAAGATTCTAGACATTTACTAAAATCTAGGATAGGTGAGCTTGAGAGGAATTTGAGAGAATTAAGTAAGGTGAAATTTTATTTGTAGTTTAGGATGGAAATGCCAGATAAGATATTAGACACGATCCAAATTAAGGGGGATAGGGGTGGTATAGGCTTCAATGAGAGGGTTACACGATTTCCCAAAGCCAACCCCACACAACCTACGGTGGATAAGAGAGAAGCCTCGAAGGTTGTTAGGAGAGATCCACATAGGAAAATTTGGATAGAGCAACTGAGAAATTTGAGGAGAGAGCCACCTTTAGGTAACACACACCGCCCGATTTATAGTTGCACACATTGCAGTAGGCAAGGTCATCTTAGGCTCTTTTGTTACAATCTTTTAAAAGAATCTAGGTAGGTTAATATAAGAATAAATTCGATTCCCCACACCCCCACATGTAGTTACCAATCCATTTGGGTTAGAAAATCGGATTTAGAGGCTTATGGTCTATTTTTTCATGATTCTCGTTTGATAGCACGTGATTCACCCCATGTGAGATCATTTGGTTGATTGTGTTGGTTGTTTTGTCATACACTAGCTATGCATCATGTTATATTCTTTTTAGTGTTATGTCTCACTTTGACATAGCGCACATTGATTTATTTATTGAATTTGTGTATTTCGCTACTGTATTAGCACTGTTTTGTATCGATTTGCCCCTTACAGGTACTGTTTTCACAAAAAAAAATTCACTGGTCAAAACTGTATGATTTTCTAGTCATTGTTGGAAGTTTTGGCTTCTCGTTCGAGCGAGATCTATAGATCGTTTAAGCGACAACTCTATCTCGCAAGAAGTCGCTTCTCGCGATATGCCCTTGTCATTCGAGCGACAGAGATGAGTCGTTTGAGGAATTTTTTCTAGAATTTTTACTTGCCTTATGTTTTTAGTACCTAATGTTCATATGATTATATTTTGGTACTACTAGGTTGCTTCTAGACAGTTTGTATACAGATATTCAACATATCCATGCTTAATTGATAGCACTGCATTGATCATTTAATCACACATGCTTTGACTGATGATTCATTTATATGATTACCATTTGCTAGCATATGATGATTCTCATGCTGACATTATATGCCGATTAGTGGATGTATCATTTTGTAGTTATTTTTCTTTTTGAAAAATGCAAAAATATTTTCTATTTTTTGAGTGTTCATTCATATTTTGTTTTGGTCAAATTTGAAAATCCAAAAAGATTTTTGTATTTTGTTTACACCTTTTATGGATACACACTTAGGATGACCGAGTCACAACTTCATTCCATTTATCATTATGACAATTTGATAGTCATCTGAGACAATATATCATGTCATCCATGAGGTTTACAATGTTTGGAGTCATTGAGATGTTATTAGATGATAGTTCCTACATGTTTGACTGAATATGTCCTTTGCTGCACACTTGCACGAAATTGTGTGATTATTGTACTTATCTATCACATGTCGATCGAGCGTTTTCATCTCAATCATGTCTATAAAATGAACCAAGTGCAATAATACGAGAGTCATACAAGTAGTGCATGTGAAAACCATTGCCCGTGTGGAATTTGTTTAAATTTGAAAAAAAAAGATGAGTGACACGGGAAATGGCTGTGAGTGAATGACTATCATGTCGTGAAAGCCACCGATTGAAAAGAGCCCGCACAAAAAATTATGGCAATAAAAAGATGAAATATGCCAAAATTTAGGCCAACAGGTTTTCTCTAAGTTGAAAATTTAGTACCTCATTTGATATAAAAATTGTTTTATTATATACGAGAGAGTATTATTGGAAAGTATTCAATGGGTTTGCAGGTCCTTTGAAAAATTCTCGAAACGACACTAAATAGTTTTAGACGTTATTGGTGTCAAAATCGCTTAGGCTTTGATTTGTTGATTTGATTTAGTCGATATCATCTAAATTCTACAAGTTTACACCTAAGGATATTTTTTATGTTCATTCATAGGAGTACGCTTATACATCGTGCACATATGCTTGATTGAGTTTTATTACATATTGAATTTGTTCACACCCATTCATTCCATAATCACAATTTGCTTATCTTAGTGTAAATTCATGGTGTGTGATTTTTGTAACATCATTTTCACATCTTTGCATGAAAAATTTGAAAAATAAAAAATAGTATGTTTGTTTGTTTCCTGTGACACCCTGATTTGCATTATTTTGATTTAATCTTTTCCTTGTCTATTTCGGACAAATAAAAAGGGGGAGAACGAATTATGATTTCATGGGGGAGTTTTTAATTTGGGGGAGATTTGATTGTGCTTTAATTTTATTATGCTTTATATCATTTCAAACTCGATACGTCGCATGGTTTTTGCTTTGTCTCACGTGTGTAGGTACAAAGTTGGAAATTAGTGGACTGCACACCCTGATTGAAAAAGTTTGAAGACTTGTCATTTACATTTTCAATTTTGGGTTCATGGGAGGGTAGATTTGTATAGGTCATATTTTGATTGATAATTTGAATATTTTTATTTTGTACCGGCATAGACATAGGGGGAGATTTGTAAGGACATTATTTTCATTGTCCGTTATCAATTTAGTATGTCGTATACCGCTACACTGTCGAAGAGCATTCAAGAACATTCAAGCATCAAAGACGGATCCGAATATCAAGTTCTTCAACATTCAAGACTCCGCGAGGTTAATTTTGGTAAGGTTGAGTTTTAATTCCTTAGCATTTCACTTAAAGTTTTGGGATATTTTTATCAAATATTTTCTAAAGATTTTATTCTTGGACACCTTTTCGTAGAAAAATCATAATTAATTCATAAAAAATCAAAAAAATTCAAAACTGCCGGCCACGCATTCGTATCGAAATTCTCTACAATTATGGCCTAAGATTTTATTTGATAGGTCGTTCAAATGACCCGCCTATGCCGTTCAAATGACCCGCCTATGCCGTTCAAACGACATAGCAAACGGCAATGCTTTTCGTTCGAGCGACTTAATCCTCGTTCGAGCGATGCACCGCTTTAAGTTCTTTATAAATAGGATTATCCAACTCCATTTTTCATAAGAAGACCTGCATATTTTTAATAGACGAAGATGCTACTGCATAAAATATTTTTGTCTTATTCTTTTAGGTTTTAAACCTTTCGTTTTCAATTCACTAAACATCCCAATCTTTTAGTGAATTATTTTGGAACCCTAGATTCAAGTTTGTTGAAACTTTACCTTTCTGGGGAGAAATCTACAACCTAAGAGCTGCGTGCTATTATGGAGGGAGTCTCTATGAAGTTACTCTTGTGGGGAGGTCAACCTACACCGTGAAGACTACATATCTAGGACTGTGTGTCCTTATGGTATAGCTGCATGGGAACCACAACTAATTTCTAGCCGTTACATTGAAGGTTTGATGAAGGCACTGTGTGTTACTCTTGTGGGCGATCAAGTTTTATGTAAGTCAATGGTCTTGTAAACTTTTCAAAGTTCTAGAAATAAAAGGTTTTGCCGTTCGAGAATTTTTCCCGAATTTGTTGCTCCTAATATTTGATCTTGTGATTGTTTGATTTTCATATTTAATTCAATCACTTGGAATCATGTTTTACGGTTTAACTAAAATTTGATTTTTTTTAGAATTCGCATTATTCCACTGTAGTGATTCTTTATGAGTTTAGGAATAGGTTATGACGGTGTGTCCACTTCACATGTTGCACACAAGCCAGTTTCCACTTTAGTGTTTGATTCACATTTCTCTTAACCCAAACCACCTAGGGGTCCCGTACCTATTAGGAGAGCGCATAGGATACATTTTGAGAGACGTATACCTAGGCCTATTTATGTTTGCACACACTTCAATAAGAGAGGACACCTTAGAGAGTTTTGTTTTAAGTTGGGTCATGTGTCACATTTTGCTACTACACGTGTTCACATACACGTACCCACAACTGACCCTCTGGATGATTACACGAGGGAGTTTGAACATATTAGGGAGCAGGTAAAATTTTTGGTCAAGACTTCACATGATTTGATGGAGGGTTTTCAATGGATGTCACCACCTTTGGAAAACTCCACCGCACCTACCGATTGATGTTTACACTTTTTTGCTATCATAGGTTGATTTGCATGATGATTTATTTTGCCTATTTCTAGTATGTATTTTTTTGTATTAGTTTTTTGCTTTTGAAAACACAAAAAGATATTATTTTGTCAAAATTTTTGAAAAGTAAAAAATAGTTTTATATTTTGTTTTACACCGTTTATGGATGGACGTTTAGGAGGACCGAGTTACAATTTCATTCCATATCCTGTGACAATTTGATAGTGTTTTGATATGCATCATCATTTCATTTTTGTGCTTTACAATGTTTGGAGTCATTAAGATGTTATTAGTTGTTTCTACCAAAATGTTTGACTTATAAGTTCCTTTAATGAACACTTTCACAGATGTGTTTGAATATTGTACTCGTTTATCACATATTGGTCGGAGTGTTGTCATCAAAATTCTTTCTTTAAAACAAACCATATGCGATAAAACTTCACAATGGAAGTAGTGTATGTAAAAATCATTTACAGTATGGAATTTAATTTCTATCAAATATGATGAGTGAATCAAGGGAAAGGGCTGCGAGAGTACAAAATTAACTCGTCGTGAAATCCACCATTTTAATTGAGCCCAAAAAATTTAAAGGCAATAAAAAGATATATATGTCAAAAAGGGGCCACCCCAAAAGAAAAATATAATGATTATTATTTATGGGGAGTTTGGATGGAAAGAAATGAAATATGGGTTTGCACGTCCTAACAGCATCTTGAAAAAGCATTTAGAGTTTTAGACGTTATTGGTGTGGGAATCACTTTTGACTTTGATGTGTTGATGGATTGAGTCTATATCATTGTAATTCAACACTTTTAACACCTAAGGACGGTTTTGAGATTCTTTCGATAGGAGTACACGTATACATCATGAACATATTTTATGTTTGATTGCGTTGATTTACCTACTGAATATGTTCACACCCATTTGTTATGTTTTCATGATTTGGTTGTCTTAGTGTAAATTCATGGTGTGATTTTTGTTTTTGTGTGAAAAATTGAAAAAATCAAAAATAATTTGTGAAGGATGTTTGAGTATCTCTTTAATCGTGTAAGATCTATGCTTGATTTGTTTATTCATTTCCATGTCTATTTGGGACAAATAAAAAGAGGGAGAATGAATTATTGGAGTCAGTTTTTGCATTATGGGAAAATTTTGAGTTGATTATGATGATTGATATATGTTTATATCTTTTCAAATTTGATGCATCATGAGGTATTTGAAAGATCATATGTTACACACCCTGACGGAAAAATCTTGAAGAATTGATGATTTGATGTTGAAGACTTTGAAGAAAAGTTTTGAGACCTACATGTTTAGTACCTTTTAATTTTTGGGTTCATGAGGGTATTAGATTTATATAGGCATTTTATATTTTGATAATTCAGATATTTTTATTTTGTACCGGCATAGATATAGGAGGATATTTGTAACGACATAAGTTTATAAATGTCCATTATCAATTAGTATGTCGTATACCACTACAACCGTCAAAGAATGTTCAAGATCACATATGCAACAAGACGGATCCAAATATCAAGTTTGTTCAACAATCCAGCCTTCGTGAGATGAATTTGGTAAAGGTTATGTTTTTATTCCTTAGCAATTCACTTCGAATATTGGTATATTTTTCATCAAAAATTTTCTAAGTGTTAGAGCTGAGTTTTTAAGTTTTTCGTCGAAATTATTTTTTGAAGTTCTAAGGTGCTACATGTGGATCTTTGATGAGGATTGGACTGCGGTTCATGTGGGTTCGCTGCGTGGAATCCATTGTTGACTCTAGGCTGCGCATCTATGTAGGTTTGCTGATGTAAACTTATTGCAGATTTCATTTTAAGTGTAAGTTGCAATTTAATTATAGTGAAATAAAAGGTTTTGCCGTAAGGGATTTTTTTTTAAATTCTGCCAGTTAGCATATTTGTGTTTTTGTTGGTTTGACACACACACACACATACTTAAATATTTGTCTAAGGGATGAATTAATTTGATTAAAAAATGACTCTAATTAAATAAGTTTGTGGTTATAATTTGTGAATTTGTTCGAATCAATATCGCACAGCGCATCACTTTTTACAAATTGGTATTACAGACTTTTAAAGTTAGTGCATACCTTCACATATATAGTTTTCTATGCAACTAGTTAGTTCTGATGGACTCAAGATCAAACAAGAACGTTGACAAAACATTTTTCAAAGTCCAATCCCATCATGTGGACCTCCTTCTTCTACTGGATGATGTGGAGTCCTTAGAAAGCAATGTCCCTACTAGGTTTTTCTTTTCCATATGTACAGTTATAGTCGATCCCCGAGAATTTTTAAATATTTGGGTGTGTAAGGGGTATGCCTTATCCTTACTTACACTTATTTTCATTTACTAACTTTTCTTTCTTCTCAGTCTTCTCATTTAATAATTATTCCCTTGATTTTGTTCTTTTTTGGAGGTGGCGGTTTCAGCGTCTAGACAAAGGATAGTACTTTAGTCCTCGACATACCAGAAGTTGGCTTATTTAATACACGTCTATGGTTATACGATAGCTTAGGAGGAGAAGACAAGGTTTTGGGAGTCGTCTCGCTTTCGCTCCCTTAATCATTCACTCCATCGTCTTGAGATGGTTTTTAATTCATGTAGAGAGTCGATGAACCACCCAACAACTAGTCGAATGGATCCTTTCCCAAATTAACCCAATTCAATGCCCGAGGAGTATTCTGATGTCGCATGTGAACTTAATGATGATGTTGAGCGGGACAATAGGTCCTAACATGAGTAGATGTTTTGTTTTTTCTAGATGGAGGTCCTATCTCTGTGGATTCATACATTTTCTTCTTTCTTTATGATTTTTACATTACTACATAAACTCTATTATTTATTTATTTTCAGAGGTTTAATATTCGGCTTTTCACATTTTCCTATTTTTTATGACATTTATTTGGATTTTATACATGTTTATGCCATTATACTTTCCATGGGGAAAGATTATTGATGATGCCTAATATATTAAGTGCAATATTACTTTTATTTACACGATAGTTAAAGGCCAAATATTCCCAAAAAATAGATCGAGCCTAGGATCTATTTATCGAGATGGTGGTTAGATATATATCCTTCTTTACGAAAATAAAATAAAATAAAAAGGATACTTATACACATATACACAAAAACTCCTCATGTTTTGAGACTTTTTTTTGGAGAGAAAGAACTTTTAACTATTTGGGGATTATCCGCCCGTCTGTACAGACATTAATCCTGACGCACTGGGATTCCATTTCTCCACTTATGGATAGGCGATAACCATTGGATATAAATTTAGAATTGGAGCACCGACCTTTTGATAGGATAGGGTGTCATTTTACCAGAAGCCCCTAGTGAGTCTGTTTGATGATTTGTCCTGGGTTGCAGGGTGTTTTTGAAGATGGTATTTTTGGTGTTTATTTATGTAGGGAGAAATGTATATAGGAAGAGAAATGTAATGTTTTAAGCCTTTCTTGATTGTTTCTTTCTTAGTATGGTCCTTTATGTGTTGTTTCTTAAATAGGGATAACATTGTGAAGTTCTAAAATGCCTTGGGGAACTATCATATTACTTGATGCTAAGTTCAATGAGATTGCGCCAACTCTTTTGGAGTGAGGGAACAAGGACCATAAATAGGGTTTTCCATAAAATAGGATTTTTTTAGTGGTTTTCTTAGACTAGTTCCAAAATGATATCCTAGGTTGTTTATATATCCCCGATTTAAAGGCAACAATGTGTCTTTATTTGAATTTCTATGATACTAATATAAAGGAGAATTAGGTCTACATAGTTCTTTTATATGAAAAGTTCGGAGTCTTAAAGCATTGTAGCGTACTTCAATAGAAAGGGTGTTGCCTCGAATGGACTTTTGATGTACGGCTAGGAATGTGAATGTGCTTTTATGGTTTTCCCTTCCCATGATGACTAATTTTTTAATTAAATTAGTTTTTTTTCCTTTGATACCTTGTACATAAATCGTTCAAGATTAGCTAAGGTAGTTACTCCGCCAGTGTTTATTTTAGTGATGAGTTACTATCCTCCCTATCTGGGTACAAATTTTCCTCCCGGAGTTTGGGGAGATTTGATATTCTCTTCTAGGACTAGAACGCCCTCTTGTATGTTTTAAAATCTGACCTTCTTATTGCATGCTCAGGTGATACGCTTATGATAGCCTTGATTATGATAAGCTAATTTTAATTTCCTCTCATTAAGGAGAGCTACTTCATCATAATAAGCTTGGACCCAGGCAGTTTCAGCTACTTGGCTTCCTATCATGACCCTAATGAGGCTATCTCAAGACCTAGGGGTAGGACTGTTTCATTGCCATAAATTATTAGTACATTGTTGCCCATATTGAGTATGTAGTGTGGTAATACCATAGGGCCTATGGGATTTTATTTGACCAGTTGTTGTAAGTCTTTATCATACTACTGATGAAGTTGTCAACGTTTTTTGTAAGGACGCAAATTTCCAATTAAGTCCTTTGTAGTTTTGGCTCAATTCTGGACAAAAACGTTTGATTCATAGGATGGAGTATATTGATCATCTTTCAAGCCTATGACGTGTTTGTTGAAGACGTAGCGGTCAAGTGTATAAAGCTTCATCAATTTGCCAAGTTTAAGTGCCTCGTTTCTACGTCATCAACAGCGGTTCCATGCTCCTAAGGTATGAATGCATTACATATATATATAAGAGCTTGGAACAGTTTATATTGGGTGTTAATTTTTATTAAAACTATGTTTTGTTTTTTAGAAAGAATTTGTTAAAACTTTTAATAAAGTTTATAAAGTTTTCGGGGCTAAAATAAGAATTTTTCAATCTTTCTGTCTCTTCGTTCAAAATGTCGTTCGAACGAGATTGTCGTTCTAATGAGATTTCTAATGAGCTTCTAACAAGTCCATTCTGTAACATTGTTAGAAAACTCGTTCAAACGAGATGTCGTTCGAACAAAATGTCGTTCGAACGAGATGTCAGGCGGGAAAAACTTTTGGCAGTTTTTAGCAGTTTTCTCCCACTTCCCCACTTGTTTCTTAACTGATTTTTCTCAGACTTTATTATGTGCGAGAAACCGTTTTTATGATCTATCTTTTTCATATCATTCTAACTCCTAGAGAGTGTTTTGAGAGCAAAATTGTAAAGAGAAAAACATCATGTTTTGAGTGTTAATTTTCAAAGTAGAATTCATCTACCACTCTTGTTTTCACCCATATTTGTTTCTTCCAAGTTCATATATATATACATCTTGCTTGGAGTTTTTGGCACCGGTTTTCTCTACACCATTGAATAAGATAAGTTTGGGTTTGCTTCTATATCCCACAAAGAAGAAGAGGTTTTCGTGATTTACCCACTTGGAGAAAGGCTCCAAATTCGGGTGACGGTGACCATATAAAGTCCGATCGGTGGATTTCGAGACCGCGGTGGAGCTCAAAGGTTATCCTCTAGGAAGAGGTGTCTACAAGAAGAAGCGTCGAGGCTTGAGAGGGATCGAGTCGGGTAATGTAAGTCTTTTGTCTTGTATTTGTAAATCCGTATCTAGTGGATTTGTGGCTAGGGCCGTCCGAGGTTGTTTCCCGTCTTGGGTTTTTCCTCGTACATCATGGAGTAGTGATTTCTTGTTTTATTTTATCATGCAACATCACCTAGAACGCATGCTTAGGTAAAGAAGATAAAATTGGTTTAAATCACTATTAATTTAATTTGGTGCATAATTAAATTTGGGTAAAGTTTATTTAATTCAAGTCATTTGTTAAAAATGGTTTATCCTAATTTTTTTAAATGAATAATATGATTTAGGCAAATTCTAGGACTCAAATTAATTGGTTTAAGTGAAATTAATATTTGTGTGTGTTTAATTAATTTTCACTTGGGTTTGATTTTAATTTTAAAGAAGAAATTAAAAATTGGTATGTTTGTGTTGTGAGCCATCTCATCGCTTCCGCATCTATTTCATAAAAAGGAAATATATTTCTTAAAGAAATAAAAAAAAAAGGTGGCCCCTCGGGCGACTACAAATTGGTATCAGACCCAAAGCGATAAATTACTTCGTTAAGATCTTTTAAATAATTTTTGGCTAAAATGGAATTTTCTCCATTTTCAAAATTTCCTATTTTCGATGGTTTTAATTACGCGTATTGAAAAGCGCGTATGAAATCGACACTAAAATCTATCGACGAGAGAGTTTGGATGTCTGTTGTAAACGGGTGGTCCCCACCTACTCATTTAGTAGATAATGAGCGTGTTCCCAAACTCGCCGATAGATGGAGTGAGGGTGAATTTAAACTTTCAAATTTTAATTCCCGTGGTTTGAATGCCTTGTTTAGCGCTGTCACACCAGATGAATTCCAACGCATTATGATGTGTGAGACCGCTAAAGAAGCTTGGGATATTTTACAACTCACTCACGAAGGTACAAGTGTCGTTAAAGCTTCGAAACTCCAAAACCTCACCAGTCAATTTGAAACTATCAAAATAAACGACAATGAAACTTTTGATGAATTTTATGCTAGACATTCTAATATTGTCAATTCATCTTTTAACTTGGGAGAGAAAATACCCGACAACCGAGTTATAAAGAAAATTTTAAGATCCCTTCCCGATAGATTTATTCCAAAAGTGACCGTTTTAAACTCTTTACCAACTTTAGCCTCTACGAAATTAGAAGAGCTTGTAGGTGATTTACAAACCTATGAACTAGACATGTTTCCCTCTAAAACTGAAAAGAAAATTGAAAAGGGCATTTCTTTAAAAGACCAAAAATAGGTCAAACAGGTAGTAGAGAGGGAGAGTGATAGTGACTCCGAAGACATGGCTTTGTTTGCTCGTAAATTTAGAAAATTTCTTAAATTTAACAAAGATAAATTCAAAAATGATTTTCAGAAATTTGAAACTCCTAAGTACGACAAAGCCGAGAAGATCCCTAAACCTATCAATGAACAATTAAATAGGGACGAGTCAAATAGGAGTTTTGGTTGTAAGGGTTATGGCCATAGGGCTTCTGAGTGCCCCACTAAACTAAGGAAAGAGGGTAAATGACCCATTTCATATAATGCGACCCTTAGTGATAGTGATAAGGAAGAGGGACCTGATTCCCCCACTAAGCCAAATTTTGTGGCTAGTCATGTGAGCACCGAAAGTGAATCTTCTCACGAAGATACTCAAACTCATGACACTTCCGGGGTCAAAATTTTTTATTCCCTTGTTTTTTATGATAGTGAGAGTGGAGATGAAAGATAGAGTGAAAATGAAGAAGAGGTTAATGTGAGTGAACTTCAAAATGCTTTTCAAGAGCTTTATAAAGAATCTATTAAATTTAAAAGAGCTAATTTGAAGTTAGAAGCTAGTTTAAGAGAGAGTGTCAAGGTCGTTGATGATAGTATGTTGGTTGAAAACCTTTGGACACGAGAGAAAGCACTTCTAGAGAAGCTTGAATATATAGAAGGCGAGAGAGATAGCCTTAGGGGTTTAATGGAATCCTTGAAAAATGAGCTTCTTGCTTTTGAAGAGCGAAATGTTTTACTAGAGTCTAACATTTTAGAATTACAAAATAAATTAAAAGACTCTATTAATGTCAAATTTGATTTGGAGTGTCGTTCGAAAAAATTAGATAAAATCTTAGGAACGGTCCAAATTAAAAATGACATGTGTGCTTTAGGCTTCAATACTTGTAATGAATCTACTTATAAAGTCAAAACCAACGTTTTACGAGAATCTACTAGGAAATCTTTTAGAGATCACTTCGTAGGTAAATCTTTTCGACATGTTTTTACTTGTACACATTGTGGTCGAAAAGGTCATCTTAGGAAATTTTGTTTTGATCTTAAACGAATTCCTAGAAAATTCCAACGTAAAGCAACCAATGTATTTAAAATTCCTACACCCCAAGATAGTTATTCTTCATTAATTTGGGTTAGGAAATCCGACTTGATTGCCTTGCAAAATAGAGTTTTTGATTCTCATTTACTTTCACATGCTTCCTCCCTTGCTAAATCCAAAGGATGAATGTGTTAGTGTTTGCATACTTTAGCGTTTGTACTTCATGCTATATTCACATGCTAAATGTATGCTTGTTTAATCTTTTGTATTTTATTTCTTCATTTTGTTTGCTTTAAATAAAAAATACAAAAAGATTTTTGTTTATCATTTGGGTTTTTATCTCTTGATAATTTAAGCTTAATGAAAAGTTCAAATGATTTTTTTTTGTATTTTGAGTATATATTGTTATTTTTGGTTAAAAAAAACCAAAAAACTCAAAGATTTTATTCTGTGTGTATTTTGGTTTGACACACTTTAAGTGGCATATACTCGTGTTTGAATCCCTCATTTAACGCTATCATGTGGCTAGAACTTTTGGTTTAGATTATCAATCCTTATTATGTTCTTTACCATGCTTACATGAAATAGTTGGATTTTTTGTTGTTTAAATGGATTCTATTTTTATATGCCTTTATTCACACATGCACGAGCTCTTTTGAAATTTTAACTTCATATGTATATTTGAGCTATGTGAGATGTTCTCCTTCCAATCTTGTCATCTACATATTTGTGACTTAGGAGAACTAGTGCATGTCAAAATCTGTTGCACGTGAGATTTGTGTGAAAAATGAAAACATGATAAATATAAATGTGCACGGGGAAGGGATCCGAAAGGAATAATAATCCTTTACAATTGTAAGTCACCGTTTTGAATGGACCTAAAAGAAATACGTGGTCCAAAGGCCTACAAACAGAAAATATGGCATTAAAAAGAAAAATAATTGCCAAGGCCTATGTTTGATTGATATATTCATTCAACATTAATATAAATGCTTATTGAGGGAGATTGGATGGTATATCAACGGTTTGCACAATGTCCGTTTATCCTAGTTGCGTATCTCATGTCATGACTCTATTGATTTGTATAATCATCAATATTCTAGGCTTGTATGCATTGTGTATGTTTGTTCATTAAATTCAATCTATATTGTCACATGAGGTTATATTCAAATGTGATAAAGTTTGCAATCAAATGAGAACTCCATGAACATATTTTTAAGTGATTGGGTCTAAATTTAATCTTTACTAGTTCACACCCCAACACTTCCGTTTCCATATGAAATATTTTTGCCTTACGAGTGTGAAAGACTCCTATTATATTTTCTGTGTGTCATTTGTGTGTCTATATATGTGTACTTACGTCTATTAGTTATATCTTATGTACAGATATTTGATATTTTTGTTTAATCTTTTCTTTGATTTCTAATCCATCTGCGCTATAATTCATAATTGCTATCCATCTTATTGCATTCTTTGTTGATGTCCTATGATTAATAATTTATATATCATATTGTTATCATTTTATTGCATCCTTGTTGGTCTAAGTTGTTATTTGTTGGGTTAGTTACATTTTTTTGCCCATATGCATTAATGTTCACTTCACTAAATGCACAATTACATGTTTTAGCTTGCTTTCCCATTCTATTTATCCCTTGATTAATTTAGAGGGTGTATATGCTTTATTTGGGAAAGATAAGTCAATATTTGATTCTTTAAGCCTTTGTCTATTCCTGAAGAAAAAGGGGGAGAATGATAGGGGGAGAAATGTCGTTCCTATTATTTTTTATCTTAGTTTAAGGGAGATTTATCTTAGGGGGAGACGTCTTTCTAAGTTGATCATACTTGATAAAGGGAGAGAATTAATTTAGGGGGAGTAGTTAAATTTACTTGCATTAACTATTTTGATATTCCTTATGCGTGTAATATGTTTGCCTAAGTGTGCAGGAATTATTTTATAAAGAGGCAACTTTCCACGGCAAAGATTGTTGATCCTTTGGGTTGTTTGTGTCAATCATTGTAATTTTATATTGGTTGGGACTTTTTATTAGTCTAGTAGAGCTTAACGGCCCTTAAAGATTTTTGTATAGTTTTTGTCCCGGAATAGCCAAAGGGGGAGATTTGTAAGGACGCAAATTTCCAATTGAGTCCTTTGTAGTTTTAGCTCAATTCCGGACAAAAACGTTTGAGTCATAGGATAGAGTATATTGATCATCTTTCAAGCCTATGACGTGTTTGTTGAAGACGTAGCGGCCAAGTGTATAAAGCTTCATCAATTTGTCGAGTTTAAGAGCCTTGCTTCTACGTCATCAACAGCGGTTTCATGCTCCCAAGGTATGAATGCATTACATATATATATAGGAGCTTGGAACAGTTTATATTGGGTGTTAAGTTTTATTAAAACTGTGTTTTGTTTTTCAGAAAGAATTTGTTAAAACTTCAAATAAAGTTTATAAAATTTTCTGGGCTAAAATAAGAATTTTTCAATCTTTATGTCTCTTCGTTCGAAATTTCGTTCGAACGAGATTGTCTTTCTAACGAACTTCTAACAAGCTCATTCTATAACTTCGTTAGAAAACTTGTTCGAACGAGATGTCGTTCGAACGAAATGTCGTTCGAACGAGATGTCGTTCGAACGAAATGTCAGGCGGGAAAAACTTTTGGCAGTTCTTAGAAGTTTTCTCCCACTTCCCCACTTGTTTCTTAACTGATTTTTCTCAGGCTTTATTATGTGCGGGAAACCATTTTTATGATCTATCTTTTTCATATCTTTCTAAATCCTAGAGAGTGTTTTGAGAGCAAAATTGTAAAAAGAAAAAGATCATGTTTTGAGTGTTAATTTTCAAAGTAGAATTCATCTACCACTCTTGTTTTCACCCATATTTGTTTCTTCCAAGTTCATATATATATACATCTTGCTTGGAGTTTTTGGCACCGGTTCTCTCTACACCATTGAAGAAGAGAAGTTTGGGTTTGCTTCTATATCCCACAAAGAAGAAGAGGTTTTCGTGATTTACCCACTTGGAGAAAGGCTCCAAATTTGGGTGACGGTGACCATATAAAGTCCGATCGGTGGATTCTGAGACCGCGGTGGAGCTCAAAGGTTATCCTCTAGGAAGAGGTGTCTACAAGAAGAAGCGTCGAGGCTTGAGAGGGATCGAGTCGGGTAATGTAAGTCTTTTGTCTTGTATTTGTAAATCCGTATCTAGTGGATTTGTGGCTAGGGCCGTCCGAGGTTGTTTCCCGTCTTGGGTTTTTCCTCGTACATCGTGGAGTAGTGATTTCTTGTTTTATTTTATCATGCAACATCACCTAGAACGCATGCTTAGGTAAAGAAGATAAAATTGGTTTAAATCACTATTAATTTAATTTGGTGCATAATTAAATTTGGGTAAAGTTTATTTAATTCAAGTCATTTGTTAAAAATGGTTTATCCTAATTTGTTTAAATGAATAATATAATTTAGGCAAATTCTAGGACTCAAATTAATTGGTTTAAGTGAAATTAATATTTGTGTGTGTTTAATTAATTTTCACTTGGGTTTGATTTTAATTTTAAAGAAGAAATTAAAAATTGGTATGTTTGTGTTATGAGCCATCTCATCGCTTCCGCATCTATTTCATAAAAAGGAAATATATTTCTTAAAGAAATAAAAAAAAAGGTGGCCCCTCGGGCGACTACAAATTGGTATCAGACCCAAAGCGATAAATTACTTCGTTAAGATCTTTTAAATAATTTTTGGCTAAAATGGAATTTTCTCCATTTTCAAAATTTCCTATTTTCGATGGTTTTAATTACGTGTATTGAAAAGCGCGTATGAAATCGACACTAAAATCTATCGACGAGAGAGTTTGGATGTCTGTTGTTAATGGGTGGTCCCCACCTACTCATTTAGTAGATAATGAGCGTGTTCCCAAACCCGCCGATAGATGGAGTGAGGGTGAATTTAAACTTTCAAATTTTAATTCCCGTGGTTTGAATGCCTTGTTTAGCGCTGTCACACCAGATGAATTCCGCCGCATTATGATGTGTGAGACCGTTAAAGAAGCTTGGGATATTTTACAACTCACTCACGAAGGTACAAGTGTCGTTAAAGCTTCGAAACTCCAAAACCTCATCACTCTATTTGAAACTATCAAAATGAACGACAATGAAACTTTTGATGAATTTTATGCTAGACTTTCTAATATTGTCAATTCATCTTTTAACTTGGGAGAGAAAATACCCGACAACCGAGTTATAAAGAAAATTTTAAGGTCCCTTCCCGATAGATTTATTCCAAAAGTGACCGTTTTAAACTCTTTACCAACTTTAGCCTCTACGAAATTAGAAGAGCTTGTAGGTGATTTACAAACTTATGAACTAGACATGTTTCCCTCTAAAACTGAAAAGAAAATTGAAAAGGGCATTGCTTTAAAAGACCAAAAATAGGTCAAACAAGTAGTAGAGAGGGAGATTGATAGTGACTCCGAAGACATGGCTTTGTTTGCTCGTAAATTTAGAAAATTCCTTAAATTTAATAAAGATAAATTCAAAAATGATTTTCAGAAATTTGAAACTCCTAAGTACGACAAAGCCGAGAAGATCCCTAAACCTATCAATGAACAATTAAATAGGGACGAGTCAAATAGGAGTTTTGGTTGTAAGGGTTATGGCCATAGGGCTTCTGAGTGCCCCACTAAACAAAGGAAAGAGGGTAAATGACCCATTTCATATAATGCGACCCTTAGTGATAGTGATAAGGAAGAGGGACCTGATTCACCCACTAAGCCAAATTTTGTGGCTTTTATGGCTAGTCATGTGAGCACCGAAAGTGAATCTTCTCACGAAGATACTCAAACTCATGACACTTCCGAGGTCAAAATTTTTGATTCCCTTGTTTTTTATGATAGTGAGAGTGGAGATGAAAGAGAGAGTGAAAATGAAGAAGAGGTTAATGTGAGTGAACTTCAAAATGCTTTTCAAGAACTTTATAAAGAATCTATTAAATTTAAAAGAGCTAATTTGAAGTTAGAAGCTAGTTTAAGAGAGAGTGTCAAGGTCGTTGATGATAGTATGTTGGTTGAAAACCTTTGGACACGAGAGAAAGCACTTCTAGAGAAGCTTGAATATATAGAAGGCGAGAGAGATAGCCTTAGGGGTTTAATGGAATCCTTGAAAAATGAGCTTCTTGCTTTTGAAGAGCGAAATGTTTTACTAGAGTCTAACATTTTAGAATTACAAAATAAATTAAAAGACTCTAGTAATGTCAAATTTGATTTGGAGTGTCGTTCGAAAAAATTAGATAAAATCTTAGGAACGGTCCAAATTAAAAATGACATGTGTGCTTTAGGCTTCAATACTTGTAATGAATCTACTTATAAAGTCAAAACCAACGTTTTACGAGAATCTACTAGGAAATCTTTTAGAGATCACTTCGTAGGTAAATCTTTTCGACATGTTTTTACTTGTACACATTGTGGTCGAAAAGGTCATCTTAGGAAATTTTGTTTTGATCTTAAACGAATTCCTAGAAAATTCCAACGTAAAGCAACCAATGTATTTAAAATTCCTACACCCCAAGATAGTTATTCTTCATTAATTTGGGTTAGGAAATCCGACTTGATTGCCTTGCAAAATAGAGTTTTTGATTCTCATTTACTTTCACATGCTTCCTCCCTTGCTAAATCCAAAGGATGAATGTGTTAGTGTTTGCATACTTTAGCGTTTGTACTTCATGCTATATTCACATGCTAAATGTATGCTTGTTTAATCTTTTGTATTTTATTTCTTCATTTTGTTTGCTTTAAATAAAAAATACAAAAAGATTTTTGTTTATAATTTGGGTTTTTATCTCTTGATAATTTAAGCTTAATGAAAAGTTCAAATGATTTTTTTTTTGTATTTTGAGTATATATTGTTATTTTTGGTTAAAAAAAACCAAAAAACTCAAAGATTTTATTCTGTGTGTATTTTGGTTTGACACACTTTAAGTGGCATATACTCGTGTTTGAATCCCTCATTTAACGCTATCATGTGGCTAGAACTTTTGGTTTAGATTATCAATCCTTATTATGTTCTTTACCATGCTTACATGAAATAGTTGGATTTTGTGTTGTTTAAATGGATTCTATTTTTATATGCCTTTATTCACACATGCACGAGCTCTTTTGAAATTTTAACTTCATATGTATATTTGAGCTATGTGAGATGTTCTCCTTCCAATCTTGTCATCTACATATTTGTGACTTAGGAGAACTAGTGCATGTCAAAATCTGTTGCACGTGAGATTTGTGTGAAAAATGAAAACATGATAAATATAAATGTGCACGGGGAAGGGATCCGAAAGGAATAATAATCCTTTACAATTGTAAGTCACCGTTTTGAATGGACCTAAAAGAAATACGTGGTCCAAAGGCCTACAAACAGAAAATATGGCATTAAAAAGAAAAATAATTGCCAAGGCCTATGTTTGATTGATATATTCATTCAACATTAATATAAATGCTTATTGAGGGAAATTGGATGGTATATCAACGGTTTGCACAATGTCCGTTTATCCTAGTTGCGTATCTCATGTCATGACTCTATTGATTTGTATAATCATCAATATTCTAGGCTTGTATGCATTGTGTATGTTTGTTCATTAAATTCAATCTATATTGTCACATGAGGTTATATTCAAATGTGATAAAGTTTCCAATCAAATGAGAACTCCATGAACATATTTTTAAGTGATTGGGTCTAAATTTAATCTTTACTAGTTCACACCCCAACACTTCCGTTTCCATATGAAATATTTTTGCCTTACGAGTGTGAAAGACTCCTATTATATTTTCTGTGTGTCATTTGTGTGTCTATATATGTGTACTTACGTCTATTAGTTATATCTTATGTACATATATTTGATATTTTTGTTTAATCTTTTCTTTGATTTCTAATCCATCTGCGCTTTAATTCATAATTGGTATCCATATTATTGCATTCTTTGTTGATGTCCTATGATTAATAATTTATATATCATATTGTTATCATTTTATTGCATCCTTGTTGGTCTAAGTTGTTATTTGTTGGGTTAGTTACATTTTTTTGCCCATATGCATTAATGTTCACTTCACTAAATGCACAATTACATGTTTTAGCTTGCTTTCCCATTCTATTTATCCCTTGATTAATTTAGAGGGTGTATATGCTTTATTTGGGAAAGATAAGTCAATATTTGATTCTTTAAGCCTTTGTCTATTCCTGAAGAAAAAGGGGGAGAATGATAGGGGGAGAAATGTCGTTCCTATTATTTTTTATCTTAGTTTAAGGGAGATTTATCTTAGGGGGAGACGTCTTTCTAAGTTGATCATACTTGATAAAGGGAGAGAATTAATTTAGGGGGAGTAGTTAAATTTACTTGCATTAACTATTTTGATATTCCTTATGCGTGTAATATGTTTGCCTAAGTGTGCAGGAATTATTTTATAAAGAGGCAACTTTCCACGGCAAAGATTGTTGATCCTTTGGGTTGTTTGTGTCAATCATTGTAATTTTATATTGGTTGGGACTTTTTATTAGTCTAGTAGAGCTTAACGGCCCTTAAAGATTTTTGTATAGTTTTTGTCCCGGAATAGCCAAAGGGGGAGATTTGTAAGGACGCAAATTTCCAATTGAGTCCTTTGTAGTTTTAGCTCAATTCCGGACAAAAACGTTTGAGTCATAGGATAGAGTATATTGATCATCTTTCAAGCCTATGACGTGTTTGTTGAAGACGTAGCGGCCAAGTGTATAAAGCTTCATCAATTTGTCGAGTTTAAGAGCCTTGCTTCTACGTCATCAACAGCGGTTTCATGCTCCCAAGGTATGAATGCATTACATATATATATAGGAGCTTGGAACAGTTTATATTGGGTGTTAAGTTTTATTAAAACTGTGTTTTGTTTTTCAGAAAGAATTTGTTAAAACTTCAAATAAAGTTTATAAAATTTTCTGGGCTAAAATAAGAATTTTTCAATCTTTATGTCTCTTCGTTAGAAATTTCGTTCGAACGAGATTGTCTTTCTAACAAACTTCTAACAAGCTCATTCTATAACTTCGTTAGAAAACTTGTTCGAACGAGATGTCGTTCGAACGAGATGTCGTTCGAACGAGATGTCGTTCGAACGAAATGTCAGGCGGGAAAAACTTTTGGCAGTTCTTAGAAGTTTTCTCCCACTTCCCCACTTGTTTCTTAACTGATTTTTCTCAGGCTTTATTATGTGCGGGAAACCATTTTTATGATCTATCTTTTTCATATCTTTCTAAATCCTAGAGAGTGTTTTGAGAGCAAAATTGTAAAAAGAAAAAGATCATGTTTTGAGTGTTAATTTTCAAAGTAGAATTCATCTACCACTCTTGTTTTCACCCATATTTGTTTCTTCCAAGTTCATATATATATACATCTTGCTTGGAGTTTTTGGCACCGGTTCTCTCTACACCATTGAAGAAGAGAAGTTTGGTTTTGCTTCTATATCCCACAAAGAAGAAGAGGTTTTCGTGATTTACCCACTTGGAGAAAGGCTCCAAATTCGGGTGACGGTGACCATATAAAGTCCGATCGGGGGATTTCGAGACCGCGGTGGAGCTCAAAGGTTATCCTCTAGGAAGAGGTGTCTACAAGAAGAAGCGTCGAGGCTTGAGAGGGATCGAGTCGGGTAATGTAAGTCTTTTGTCTTGTATTTGTAAATCCGTATCTAGTGGATTTGTGGCTAGGGTCGTCCGAGGTTGTTTCCCGTCTTGGGTTTTTCCTCGTACATCGTGGAGTAGTGATTTCTTGTTTTATTTTATCATGCAACATCACCTAGAACGCATGCTTAGGTAAAGAAGATAAAATTGGTTTAAATCACTATTAATTTAATTTGGTGCATAATTAAATTTGGGTAAAGTTTATTTAATTCAAGTCATTTGTTAAAAATGGTTTATCCTAATTTGTTTAAATGAATAATATGATTTAGGCAAATTCTAGGACTCAAATTAATTGGTTTAAGTGAAATTAATATTTGTGTGTGTTTAATTAATTTTCACTTGGGTTTGATTTTAATTTTAAAGAAGAAATTAAAAATTGGTATGTTTGTGTTATGAGCCATCTCATCGCTTTCGCATCTATTTCATAAAAAGGAAATATATTTCTTAAAGAAAAAAAAAAAAAGGTGGCCCCTCGGGCGACTACAAATTGGTATCCGACCCAAAGCGACAAATTACTTCGTTAAGATCTTTTAAATAATTTTTGGCTAAAATGGAATTTTCTCCATTTTCAAAATTTCCTATTTTCGATGGTTTTAATTACGCGTATTGAAAAGCGCGTATGAAATCGACACTAAAATCTATCGACGAGAGAGTTTGGATGTCTGTTGTTAACGGGTGGTCCCCACCTACTCATTTAGTAGATAATGAGCGTGTTCCCAAACCCGCCGATAGATGGAGTGAGGGTGAATTTAAACTTTCAAATTTTAATTCCCGTGGTTTCAATGCCTTGTTTAGCGCTGTCACACCAGATGAATTCCAACGCATTATGATGTGTGAGACCGTTAAAGAAGCTTGGGATATTTTACAACTCACTCACGAAGGTACAAGTGTCGTTAAAGCTTCGAAACTCCAAAACCTCATCACTCAATTTGAAACTATCAAAATGAACGACAATGAAACTTTTGATGAATTTTATGCTAGACTTTCTAATATTGTCAATTCATCTTTTAACTTGGGAGAGAAAATACCCGACAACCGAGTTATAAAAAAAATTTTAAGGTCCCTTCCCGATAGATTTATTCCAAAAGTGACCGTTTTAAACTCTTTACCAACTTTAGCCTCTACGAAATTAGAAGAGCTTGTAGGTGATTTACAAACTTATGAACTAGACATGTTTCCCTCTAAAACTGAAAAGAAAATTGAAAAGGGCATTGCTTTAAAAGACCAAAAATAGGTCAAACAAGTAGTAGAGAGGGAGAGTGATAGTGACTCCGAAGACATGGCTTTGTTTGCTCGTAAATTTAGAAAATTCCTTAAATTTAATAAAGATAAATTCAAAAATGATTTTCAGAAATTTGAAACTCCTAAGTACGACAAAGCCGAGAAGATCCCTAAACCTATCAATGAACAATTAAATAGGGACGAGTCAAATAGGAGTTTTGGTTGTAAGGGTTATGGCCATAGGGCTTCTGAGTGCCCCACTAAACTAAGGAAAGAGGGTAAATGACCCATTTCATATAATGCGACCCTTAGTGATAGTGATAAGGAAGAGGGACCTGATTCCCCCACTAAGCCAAATTTTGTGGCTTTTATGGCTAGTCATGTGAGCACCGAAAGTGAATCTTCTCACGAAGATACTCAAACTCATGACACTTCCGAGGTCAAAATTTTTGATTCCCTTATTTTTTATGATAGTGAGAGTGGAGATGAAAGAGAGAGTGAAAATGAAGAAGAGGTTAATGTGAGTGAACTTCAAAATGCTTTTCAAGAACTTTATAAAGAATCTATTAAATTTAAAAGAGCTAATTTGAAGTTAGAAGCTAGTTTAAGAGAGAGTGTCAAGGTCGTTGATGATAGTATGTTGGTTGAAAACCTTTGGACACGAGAGAAAGCACTTCTAGAGAAGCTTGAATATATAGAAGGCGAGAGAGATAGCCTTAGGGGTTTAATGGAATCCTTGAAAAATGAGCTTCTTGCTTTTGAAGAGCGAAATGTTTTACTAGAGTCTAACATTTTAAAATTACAAAATAAATTAAAAGACTCTAGTAATGTCAAATTTGATTTGGAGTGTCGTTCGAAAAAATTAGATAAAATCTTAGGAACGGTCCAAATTAAAAATGACATGTGTGCTTTAGGCTTCAATACTTGTAATGAATCTACTTATAAAGTCAAAACCAACGTTTTACGAGAATCTACTAGGAAATCTTTTAGAGATCACTTCGTAGGTAAATCTTTTCGACATGTTTTTACTTGTACACATTGTGGTCGAAAAGGTCATCTTAGGAAATTTTGTTTTGATCTTAAACGAATTCCTAGAAAATTCCAACGTAAAGCAACCAATGTATTTAAAATTCCTACACCCCAAGATAGTTATTCTTCATTAATTTGGGTTAGGAAATCCGACTTGATTGCCTTGCAAAATAGAGTTTTTGATTCTCATTTACTTTCACATGCTTCCTCCCTTGCTAAATCCAAAGGATGAATGTGTTAGTGTTTGCATACTTTAGCGTTTGTACTTCATGCTATATTCACATGCTAAATGTATGCTTGTTTAATCTTTTGTATTTTATTTCTTCATTTTGTTTGCTTTAAATAAAAAATACAAAAAGATTTTTGTTTATCATTTGGGTTTTTATCTCTTGATAATTTAAGCTTAATGAAAAGTTCAAATGATTTTTTTTGTATTTTGAGTATATATTGTTATTTTTGGTTAAAAAAAACCAAAAAACTCAAAGATTTTATTCTGTGTGTATTTTGGTTTGACACACTTTAAGTGGCATATACTCGTGTTTGAATCCCTCATTTAACGTTATCATGTGGCTAGAACTTTTGGTTTAGATTATCAATCCTTATTATGTTCTTTACCATGCTTACATGAAATAGTTGGATTTTGTGTTGTTTAAATGGATTCTATTTTTATATGCCTTTATTCACACATGCACGAGCTCTTTTGAAATTTTAACTTCATATGTATATTTGAGCTATATGAGATGTTCTCCTTCCAATCTTGTCATCTACATATTTGTGACTTAGGAGAACTAGTGCATGTCAAAATCTGTTGCACGTGAGATTTGTGTGAAAAATGAAAACATGATAAATATAAATGTGCACGGGGAAGGGATCAGAAAGGAATAATAATCCTTTACAATTGTAAGTCACCGTTTTGAATGGACCTAAAAGAAATACGTGGTCCAAAGGCCTACAAACAGAAAATATGGCATTAAAAAGAAAAATAATTGCCAAGGCCTATGTTTGATTGATATATTCATTCAACATTAATATAAATGCTTATTGAGGGAGATTGGATGGTATATCAATGGTTTGCACAATGTCCGTTTATCCTACTTGCGTATCTCATGTCATGACTCTATTGATTTGTATAATCATCAATATTCTAGGCTTGTATGCATTGTGTATGTTTGTTCATTAAATTCAATCTATATTGTCACATGAGGTTATATTCAAATGTGATAAAGTTTGCAATCAAATGAGAACTCCATGAACATATTTTTAAGTGATTGGGTCTACATTTAATCTTTACTAGTTCACACCCCAACCCTTCCGTTTCCATATGAAATATTTTTGCCTTACGAGTGTGAAAGACTCCTATTATATTTTCTGTGTGTCATTTGTGTGTCTATATATGTGTACTTACGTCTATTAGTTATATCTTATGTACACATATTTGATATTTTTGTTTAATCTTTTCTTTGATTTCTAATCCATCTGCGCTTTAATTCATAATTGGTATCCATCTTATTGCATTCTTTGTTGATGTCCTATGATTAATAATTTATATATCATATTGTTATCATTTTATTGCATCCTTGTTGGTCTAAGTTGTTATTTGTTGGGTTAGTTACATTTTTTTGCCCATATGCATTAATGTTCACTTCACTAAATGCACAATTACATGTTTTAGCTTGCTTTCCCATTCTATTTATCCCTTGATTAATTTAGAGGGTGTATATGCTTTATTTGGGAAAGATAAGTCAATATTTGATTCTTTAAGCCTTTGTCTATTCCTGAAGAAAAAGGGGGAGAATGATAGGGGGAGAAATGTCGTTCCTATTATTTTTTATCTTAGTTTAAGGGAGATTTATCTTAGGGGGAGACGTCTTTCTAAGTTGATCATAGTTGATAAAGGGAGAGAATTAATTTAGGGGGAGTAGTTAAATTTAATTGCATTAACTATTTTGATATTCCTTATGCGTGTAATATGTTTGCCTAAGTGTGCAGGAATTATTTTATAAAGAGGCAACTTTCCACGGCAAAGATTGTTGATCCTTTGGGTTGTTTGTGTCAATCATTGTAATTTTATATTGGTTCGGATTTTTTATTAGTCTAGTAGAGCTTAACGGCCCTTAAGGATTTTTGTATAGTTTTCGTCCCGGAATAGCCAAAGGGGGAGATTTGTAAGGACGCAAATTTCCAATTGAGTCCTTTGTAGTTTTGGCTCAATTCCGGACAAAAACGTTTGAGTCATAGGATAGAGTATATTGATCATCTTTCAAGCCTATGACGTGTTTGTTGAAGACGTAGCGGCCAAGTGTATAAAGCTTCATCAATTTGTCGAGTTTAAGTGCCTTGCTTCTACGTCATCAACATCGGTTTCATGCTCCCAAGGTATGAATGCATTACATATATATATAGGAGCTTGGAACAGTTTATATTGGGTGTTAAGTTTTATTAAAACTGTGTTTTGTTTTTCAGAAAGAATTTGTTAAAACTTCAAATAAAGTTTATAAAATTTTCTGGGCTAAAATAAGAATTTTTCAATCTTTATGTCTCTTCGTTCGAAATTTCGTTCGAACGAGATTGTCTTTCTAACGAACTTCTAACAAGTTCATTCTATAACTTCGTTTGAAAACTTGTTCGAACGAGATGTCGTTCGAACGAAATGTCATTCGAACGAGATGTCAGGCGGGAAAAACTTTTGGCAGTTCTCAGAAGTTTTCTCCCACTTCCCCACTTGTTTCTTAACTGATTTTTCTCAGGCTTTATTATGTGGGGAAACCATTTTTATGATCTATCTTTTTCATATCTTTCTAAATCCTAGAGAGTGTTTTGAGAGCAAAATTGTAAAGAGAAAAAGATCATGTTTTGAGTGTTAATTTTCAAAGTAGAATTCATCTACCACTCTTGTTTTCACCCATATTTGTTTCTTCCAAGTTCATATATATATACATCTTGCTTGGAGTTTTTGGCACCGGTTTTCTCTACACCATTGAAGAAGAGAACTTTGGGTTTGCTTCTATATCCCACAAAGAAGAAGAGGTTTTCGTGATTTACCCACTTGGAGAAAGGCTCCAAATTCGGGTGACGGTGACCATATAAAGTCCGATCGGTGGATTCCGAGACCGCGGTGGAGCTCAAAGGTTATCCTCTAGGAAGAGGTGTCTACAAGAAGAAGCGTCGAGGCTTGAGAGGGATCGAGTCGGGTGATGTAAGTCTTTTGTCTTGTATTTGTAAATCTGTATCTAGTGGATTTGTGGCTAGGGCCGTCCGAGGTTGTTTCCCGTCTTGGGTTTTTCCTCGTACATCGTGGAGTAGTGATTTCTTGTTTTATTTTATCATGCAACATCACCTAGAATGCATGCTTAGGTAAAGAAGATAAAATTGGTTTAAATCACTATTAATTTAATTTGGTGCATAATTAAATTTGGGTAAAGCTTATTTAATTCAAGTCATTTGTTAAAAATTGTTTATCGTAATTTGTTTAAATGAATAATATGATTTAGGCAAATTCTAGGACTTGAATTAATTGGTTTAAGTGAAATTAATATTTGTGTGTGTTTAATTAATTTTCACTTGGGTTTGATTTTAATTTTAAAGAAGAAATTAAAATTTGGTATGTTTGTGTTGTGAACCATCTCATCGCTTCCGCGTCTATTTCGTAAAAAGGAAATATATTTCTTAAAGAAATAAAAAAAAAGGGCCCCTCGGGCGACTACATTTTCCTTAGTGAAGAGTGCCCAGTATCTGTGTTTCAAATCAAACCAAATTTTATTATAAAAAATTATCCAACATTTAATTATGCACCAAACCAAGTTGTGAAAAACCCAATTCTTACTTTAAACCAATTTTATCTTGATTAATACTAAACATAAATCTAGTGATTAAAGCAAGTAAAATAAAGTACAGAATACTCACAACACTGGTCATACGAGAAAAAAACCCCAAATGGGAAAACAATCTTGGACGGACCAAGCTAGACAATCACTATGAACAATGGTTTTACAAAGACAAATTAGCCTTACACTAAGACTCGATCCCCACAGATCTTGAAGCTCTTTTTGATCTTCTACCATTCTTCAATAGTTCCCAATCAGAAATTTCATCTTCCACGATATCTATCCACAACACACGTGTCCATGTATGTCTCAGTGTCCACCGATTGGCTTTGATTCATCTACGATGTCGAACAAGAAGTCCTTCTCTTTTATTCACCGCAAAACCCTGATGTTCAATGGTAGAACAAACTTCTTTGGTGCCGCAAGATCACATAAGAATATAAGAATGATATCTTGGATCTTTGCAAACTCTAAAGATGTGCTTATGCTTTGTAAACCTTAGAAAACATGTGCAAACAAGTTCTGGTTCGTATACTGTTTTCCAGAATGCACACTTACGAAACTCTGATATAAACACGCCTTAAATAACAATTTAGCGCTGCCTCGAAATGCATGTCATTCGAATGATAAGCCTATGTCATTCGCGCGACTTAGGCATCTCGTTCGAGCGAGATCCCTACGTCGTTTGAATGAGCTGACGTGGCAGTTTGACTTTTTGACTTTTTGTCCAAAACATCTCTTTTAAAAGAGATTCAAATTAGTCAAACTCTATTTTGAGTATATCAGAATAAAACGTAGTGTAAACCTTTTAAAACACTATAAAACATTTTAAAATACTTTTCTTTATAAAAATACATCCTTATCTTTTATAAAAACAATTCTGAGCACCATTAATTATACGCATTCATACCTGAATGATCTCGGAATGCAATTAACTTTGAACACGATTAAACTTGGAACCCATTAAACTTCATCATGATTATTTCTTTGAAGCTTTATCACAACGTCTTCAATTTTCTTCAATACATCATAGACCAAGTGGGATCTTGAAAAAATTAAATCTCCCTATGACATATTAAAAACACAGTTTTGTTCATGGGATTAAGTCAAAAAAATTGAAGGACTCAATTGAAAAGTTATGTCCTTACAAATCTCCCCTTTTGACTATTCCGGGACAAAACTAAACCAGTGAAATGCCTAACCGGGCCGTCAAGCCGTATGACTCCTAAATCCCATCCCATAAACCCAAAATCAAAAATATAGGACACAAACTAGAATATGTAGCACCGGCAAGCATGAACTGTTTGAATGTGATGTAGACTTGAAATCTCGAATCGCTGAAACATACCTACACACATGAAACAGACAAACAAATACCCAGTGAAGTATTGAGGAACAAATGATACCAATTTATATTTCTAATTAAAAGAAATATAATCAAACAATTTGTAAATTCAGATATCAATAGAAACACTCAACAAATCTCCCCCTACATCACATACATCTCTTCTCCTTTTTGTCTCGAATAGACAATCCGGTGAAAAGATAAACCAAACCAAGTATCTGGCATGAAAATATACCAATTTAAATCAATTGGATACCAATTTGAGAATTGGAAACGCTAGATAACCATGCAACAACCAGCTAAATATGATCAAGAGCTGACAAATCAGTAGCTAGTAAACCAAGGAATCACACAAAGAATATATCAATCTAATCAGGTGTGATAAACTGAATATATATAAAAAATCCAATTTTGAACCAATTAAAACCAGCATATAAACTAGTAAGTCTAGAAAAACATCCAAAAGTACCAAAAATATACCAAATTATCCCAGAGGACTGCAAACAAATTGAAAGCTCCAAAACAACCTGTTGTTCGAACGAGCCAAGGGCATTGCTCAAACGAGTTGAGGATGTCGCTCGAACGAAGTACAACTGTCGTTCGCGTGAGATGGATAAGTCGTTTGAACGACTTCTCGTGACCTGTCAGAATTTCCCAGATTCCCGAAAATATTATATAATATTGCCCAGTGAAAAAATTTCCACAAACAAATTCCAGGAAGGGCCTGACAGACACAAAACAGTGTTAAAACAGTAGGCCTTTAACACAAAACGCAAAAACTCGTTAAAACTAAAAATGTGAGTTACATGCAAACATAGTACCGATGTGCTCAAACATGGATATGGAATGTATAGGCGTGAAACTGCAACAAATGAGTCATAATTCCAACACATTGAAACGGTCAAGAAGCTCTAATTGATAGCAATAAATCATCACATTTTATCATAACCATATGACATTAAAAGTGTGAGATTAATGAACTAAGCATACTACATGCACACAAATCCAGAATTTTGACGATTCTACAAACAATAACGTCAAATTACAATGTTTCAACATTAGGATTAGTTGTGCAAACCCGTTTAAATTTTCAATCCATCCAAACTCCCTCAATAATATTATATAAATTTTTTGGAATGAACAAAACTCATTTATCCCTTTTCATAGCATATTGCATTTTCTTTTGGGCTCTTTTAAATGGTGGCTTTCACGACGAGTTATTTTAAACTATCCCAGCCCTTTCTCGTGAATCACTCATCATTTTTACTAATTTAAACCCTCACGGTATATGGTTTTTTCATGCACAATTCTCCTTAAGTTTACTTATGCATAGATGACAAGATTGAGATAAGAACGCCTCACCAAATTCAAATATGCAAGAGAAGTCAAACATCCATATAAACTCATGCATGTGTGCAATGTTGGCATATATACAAAGTCGAATCAAAATGCTTATCAACTTTGAAACAACTCCATATAAACAATGGTTAAGATCATTCTAAGCATCGATAATAATGACCAAATTTCCTTGCCACATGGATAATGAAACGATGGGGGGGGGGGGGGGGGGGTTCCAAGCACATCAATATGCCACATCAAACACGTAAACTCAAAAATAAAAATCAAAAAATCTTTTTGGCTTTTCATATTTTGACTCAAATAAAAGGAAAATCTTTTTGCGTTTTCAAATGTTTTCTCAAAAAACAAAATCTTTTTGGGTTTTCAAATGTTTTCTCAAAAAAAAAATCTTTTTGTATTTTTCAAATAAGTCTCAAACTAGTGAAAAATAAAATACAAAGAGATAAACATGCCATAACACTAGCAAATTATAAACATGATGCAAGAGCTAGCGTATGACAAAACATGCAAGGTACTAACCATAAGAAATGGCAAGAGATAAATCATGTGCATGCATGTGAGAATCAACCAACAAAGCATTAAGCATCTCCAAAATAAATTTCCTAACCCAAATAGGTGTATACCTAAAAAAACGGGTTTTGGGAACCAATGGGAAACTACGTTTAATCTTCCTAGGGTCTTTTCTAAGATCAAAACAAAAATACCTAAGGTGACCTTTCCTACCACAATGCGAACTTGTGAAAAAACGACAAGGAACGGGACCTTTAGATTGACATTTTCTAATGCCATCGGATGTGATTGACGCTCTAAAACAAACAATGGTTTTGGCTTTTACATTCGAACCACTAGAATAAGATAAGCCGCTACCATCATTACTCGAGTCATTTAAATAATTTTTTAACTTCAAAACTTTTGACTTAAGCAAATGATTAAACTCCTCAAACTTTTGGGACTCCTTCTTTAAATTTTCAATTACCCCTAGAAGGTTATCTCGCTCCCTCTCAATGTGAGCAAACTTATCCCTGAGAGCCTTTTCTCATGCCACAAAATCATTAATCAAATTATTTTCCTCAACAGCACAAATTTTAAAATTATTTAAATCCTCTAACTCTTTATCTAAAATGAGGACTCTATCATCCCTCTCATTTTTGCCCAATTTTAATATATTAAAATTTTTAAACAAGGAACTAAAGTGCTCACGACAAATATCTCTTTGAATTTGAAACGTTTGCAAATATTCAATCCTATTTTTAAAACCGTAATTTTCTTTCTCCAAAACTTCAATACGTTTCGTAAACTTTAAATTCAAACGATGTAAATCGTCAAAGCTTAGAGAATCCATCGAGAGGAAACAAACACAAGAGGGATAAACAAACACACGGGATCACAAAATAAATAAATTATGTTTTCTAGCTCTGATACCAATTTGACAACGTGAGTAGTCAAAATGTATCAGACAAACAAAAATCAGGATCACGTGATAAATTAGCGTAACTCGCTCTGATACAAATTTGAAGAGTGCCCAGTTTGTGTGTTTCAAATCAAACCAAATTTTATTACCAAAAATTATCTAACTTTTAATTATGCACCAAACCAAGTTGTGAAAACCCCAATTCTTACTATAAACCCATTTTATCTTGATTAATCCCAAACATGCATCTAGTGATTAAAGCAAATAAAATAAAGTAAAGAATACTCACAATGCCGAATGTATGAGAAAAAACCCAAAATAGGAAAATAACCTCGGACGGCCCAAGACAGACAATCACTATGAACAATGGTTTTATAAAGACATATTACCCTTACACTAAGACTCGATCCCCATGGGTCTTGATACTCCTTCTGATCTTCTATTGTTCTTCAATAGTGCCCATGGAGAAATTTCGTCTTCCATGATACCTGTCCACAACACATGTGTCCACGTATGTCTTGGTGTTCACCGATTGGGTTTGATTCGTCTATGATGTCGAACAAGGAGTCCTTCCCTTTTCTTCACCGCAAAACCCTGATGTTCAATGGTAGAACAAACTTCTTTGATGCCGCAAGATCACGTAAGCATATAAGAATGATATCTCAGATCTTTACAAACTCTAAGGATGTGTTTATTCTTTGTAATCCTTAGAAAACATGTGCAAACAAGTTTCTGGTTCGTATACTATTTTCTAGAATGCACACTTACGAAACTCTGATAGAAACACGCTTTAAATAACAATTTAGCACCGCCTCAAAATGCGTGACATTCGAATGATAAGGCTATGTCATTCACACGACTTAGGCATCTCGTTCGAGCCATATCCCTATGTCATTTGAACGAGCTGACGTGGCAGTTTGACTTTTTGACTTTTTGTCCAAAACGTCTCTTTTAAAAAAGATCAAAACTAGTCAAACTCTATTTCGAGTATATCAGAATAAAACGTAGTATAAACCTTTTAAAACACTATAAAACATTTTAAAATATTTTTCTTTATAAAAATAGATCCTTATCTTTTATAAAAACAATTTCGAGCACCATTAATTATACGCATTCATACCTGAGTGGTCACGAAATTCAATTAACTTTAAAGACGATTAAACTTGCACCAATTAAACTTTGGCATGATTATTTCTTTGAAGATTTGTACCACATCTTAAATTTTCTTCAATACATCATAGACCAAGTGGGATCGTGACAAAATTAAATCTCCCTATGACATATTACAAACATGGTTTGGTTCATGGAATTAAGTCAAAACAATATAGGGACTCAAGTGGAAATTTATGTCCTTACACTTGGGATCTTTACCATCTCCATTAGTTTGAGGTATGTACGGGGAAGACTTATGTCGAGTAATCTCTTATTAGTGAAGTAGGTTTTAGGCCTCTTTATAGAAGTGTGACCCGTTTTTCATTACCAATTGATGGGGTACACCTAAGCTATAAATGAGGTTCTAACTTATGAATTTGGGCACCTTCTCTACGTTCAACACTATGTAACATCCAATTTGTTACCCAGTTGGTGAAATGGTCGATGGTGACAAGGATGAATTCGTGTTCAATATACGCTTAAGGGGTTAACTTAACTATGGTGTATTTACCCTTGGTGGAGAAAGAAGAGGGTGAAGTCATGCTAAAGATGAAACTATTAAGGGGCCAAAGGGGTCCACAGCTCCCCTTAAACATTCAGATACTTGAATTTATCCAATGAATATGTGTTATAGTAAATTGGTATCTAAAGATAATTATTCACCTAATCCATCATCGCAAAGGTCTAGAGAATGGCATAGGGGATGGGGGCCAAGTCTTTTTACCCTTTTTACTGTTTAAACCTAGTATTTAAATTATAGGTTTATTATTTAGTTGGAAATCTAATTTGAAAACCTTGCCTAATATTAAATGTTAAATTCTCCGTAGTTGCAAAAATATTTATCTAATTGCAAAAATTTGAATTTTTGCTTTTCTAATTGTAAAAATAATTTTTAACCTTTTAGTTAACTCTAATTGTATAATATTAGATTAAGAAAATATGAGCGAGACTAATTATATTGGTAAACTTATTTGACTTTTTATAGTTTGAAGATATATGAAAATTGGAATTTTTTATTCAAAAATTGCAAAAACGATCCTATTGAGAAAAAAAAATACCATGCATTTCGGGTCCCACGTGTTCGTGTTCAATGACAATAAAGACACGACACATTTTCACTTGTGAAAATATTATCTTTATAGTGAGGGACATGTGGTACACATATCACATCCGTGACGTGTCTTTATTGGTGTTACGTGCCCTAAGTGCAATATACTCTTTTCGATCGTATTATATTGATTGAGTGATTTTTTATTGTTTCTTTTAATAAATTTTACAGGAACAATAAATTCACAGTAAATAGTAAGAGTGTTTCTAATATAAATAACCACTTGTAATTGAATCATTTTTATTTTATTAATTGATTGGATTCTTATTTTGTGTTACAAAATTATGAGGGAACAACAAGATTCATGATGCAAACCTATAATGTTGTTAGAAAAAAAAATCTCTTATAGAAAATTTTTGGGCCCCCCTCGAAAAATAAATCTTGGTTTCATCCATGATTCATGCAGTAGAGTTATTGAGGAGGTAGATGTTGTCGGGGGTGATAAAGTTAACATTTGAGGTACCTCATGAATATGTGCAATCTTTTTTCATGGTAGTCTAGTAATATGACTATTTGAGATTTTTTTGGAGATGGTGTGCCCACTCATGTGCGAGCCACATTATCCATGATGGATTTTGTCCATGCTCTCGAGTGTCTCGTCTTTTATAAAAAAACCCTAAGTGTACTCCATCAAACCCTCCTATTGTAGAGTTGCCACCATGGATAATGAGTTGGGTTTCCATTCACCTAGAGTTTGTCAGTTATTTCAAGAGGAATTGGGTGGGTAGTGGTTCTTGTTGAGAACGTTCCATATGTCATAGTACTATATCGTAGTTTAACGTTATTTATTTGATGGCATCGACTCAAAGTAATTGGAAGATTTTCTAAGTCTTGTCATGGTAAGCATGATTTTTGTGGTTCCTTCTGGAATGTCTATCATGGAGGCTAGAGTGGCAAGTACATCTCTGAAGTTATTTTTAGACCTAGAAAGGAATTCTAATTCGATATGCTTGAATAGTAAAGATACTTATTCTAACTAGGAATAGTTAGTTTGTAATTTATCATCCCAATTTCTCCATTTGCCTAAGATATGGCTGATAGGGGTTGTCCTGCGGGCAGGGCATGGATGGATCGCCTTTTGTGGACTTTTGCATGACATGTATGATTTTGAACTCAGAAAACATTTTTAACCATTTGGTCATTAAGCAAAAAGAGATGGTTTTCAAACATGTATTTCAAAGGATCCATCTAAGAGATGAGTCGTATGTTGAAGGACATCATGTAATGACGGATCTTGCTACTGGTTCATACGAGGTATATACAAGCCTTTTCTATGGTAGTGTATTTAAGCTTGGAGGATACTAGTTTACTGTAGACATAGTATATGACACATTCCCTTTAGGAACTCTTAATGTAATGGGACAACATGTCACTAGGAACTATGTTTGTTGTGGTTATATAGAGCAGGATAGGTTGTCCTAGATTGGGAGGTACTAACACGGGGGTTATGGGTGATGCTCGTATGTTTTCATGAATGCTTCCTACCATTGGGAGGTCACTCTCCTCAGACATTATTTTTCCATTTGGGGGAGTGACATCTCCAATATGGCTTTAACCTTTACGGGTTCTACCTCAATTACCTCTTTATTGATGATCAATCGAATCACTTTCCTTTCGTATTTGTGAAGACATATGCTTAGGGATTTAGGATAATTTTAAACTGGACCTCTGGAAAACAATTCGGAGTACCAAAATGTGACCCTTGTAATACTTGGATTTTATCATCATGTCATCCTTACATACCTACATTTCCATATTTATAATGTTGAATATGGCAGCTTTGGATAATTTTTTATAAGTGGCATATGCATTCTTGACACCGAAGGGACTAACTTTGTAATAGTACATTCTCCATGTGGTGAAGAATCTGATTTTCTCCGAGGGATTGGGATGCATTTTTATTTTATTATATTGAGAGTACCCATCTACAAGGACTTTAGTGCACCGTTGTCGATGATATCATCCAATAAGTCTATATATCATAGATGGAAATCATTTATGGGTTAGGTCCGATTGATATCCCTTTAGTTTACACGCATTTGGACTTTATCGTTGGTGTTAAGTACTGGTACAATGTTTGATAACCAAGTGGGACATTCTACTACTCGTATGAACCTGACACTGAGTTGTTCCTCTAGTGCTTCTTTTACATTCATGAACATTGAGGTACCAATTTATAGAGTCTTTACTTTAAAGGTTTTGCATCAGGGAGAGTGAGCCTCTCATGCATGATGATAGTTAGGTCAATGCCAGGTATGTCGACGCAAGACTATGGGAATACCTCTAGAAAGTTGTAGAGTAGATATGTGAGTTCCTTTTGTTAGCTCTCATCAAGGTATGAACTTATTTAGAACCATTTGAGGTTGGGGGCATGCCCAAGTTTATGGTTATTTTGGTCATCCTAGTTAAGAGACATATGTATGTTTTAACTTTGGTCATGTTTTGTAAGTCTTTTAAGTATTTTAGGTTTGCAGAGTCGTCATTATTAGGTGTGAGATCAAATTCATCATTGGATTCATAATCATCATACGTAACACACATAGGAAAATACTTGAAATTAGTATTTATTATGACATCAATGGGAGGAAGGAAAATATCAATTATAGAAGAAAATTATACTTTATAAAGGGATACATTAGGAGATGGGATGCTGGGGACTTTTTTTCATAACATGACAGACTCAAAGGGCCTCTTAATGACGAGCAACGAGATGCATCAGATAGAAGTTCAGTTATTGAGTACTTATGTTCTTATGATTTTGGTGATGAAGTGGGACAAATTATCCAGAGGGCCCTTTTGAGTGTTCTAAGGGTTCCTTGGAACCTTGTAATGGACTCAAAGATGGGGGAAGAGGTGTTCTTTGATCTAGGTTACTTCTTCCTCAGAGTTTGTAATAGGATTCTTTGCTCGTCCTATCATGGGTTCAGTGTAAGGGAGCTCTTTGAAGAGGGATTACTTCAAGATCTAGTGGTTTTCTTCATTCACTAATATCCCATGAGGGTTAGTAGGTCACACCATGAGGCTCGGCCAAAGGTGATTTATTAGGGGGTGGGGTTACTAAATTCGATACACAGAGGAAAATATTGAATTCAATGATGCTAACTAGCCATCCCTTTTCAGCCTAATACAACAGGCGAATTATGTGGTGTACCAGTCGTAAAATCTTTATGTGGAGTTTAAATGTAAGGATCCTAATATGGATATGCGAACAACTTCAATAAGGAGTAATATGGGTAATCCCCATTTAGGTTTTGGCTCAATGATTTCTCTATCCTCGTCGGTAATCCATGGTATGTGGAGATCATTATGTCTTGTCTTGTGGATCATCCCGTAATCCATGCACTATCCTTATTCGTATAAGATCTCCATCTCGAGTTATAATGATTTTTTACTCAATATCACTATGGTTGGAGAAGTTCGTGATATGAAAAGCCCTCTCCTTGGAGACTAAAGTGACCATTCCACCCTTGATGACGGTCTTTTAGATAAGGGGTTTTATATTTTAAGTTAGGGGTGTATCCTGGGCCTATATTTTCGTTATGTTACATAGTGGTGATGGCTTCGAGGGTTCCTTATTAATTCCATCCAAGTTCAATTACTAGAATCTACCCTATTTATGGATGATTTGAGACGCTACATTATGAATAACTGACTCTTCTTCTATCATATAAGTGAGGGGCAAGACTCATAATCCGTTAAGGAAGACATCGCCACTGTCATGGTGGGTCTCTAGGAGGGGAATGGTTCTAGTGTCAAAATTATGGCCCATTCATTGTCCCTTCGGATCGTGATAACCTTCGTATTTAATGGAAATATAACTTTTATGTGAAGTGATGAGGGTAATTCCCCCATAGGGAGTTTCCAATCCCTTCTAAGCAGGAGGTTGAAACTGGTTGGGATGTGGAGTAATCAAAACTCCCCATTGCACTTGATGGCCCCCAATATGATAGTGATGGTGATCGATCCTAGGACCTCTTAAAAATTATTATCATAGGCCCTAATGGTTATAGAATATGGTCAGAAATATGAGTCGATGTATCCTAGAATGGTGGCATTGCAGAGGGCGCATATATCGATGGTTGACCCGTTGTTTATCAATAGTAGGTGTATAGTTTGTTTGTAGGACTTAGTGGTGATATGTAGAGTGAATCGAGGATTATGGCCAATAATAGGAAGGTCTTCATCATAAAAGTTGATATGTTATTGCATGGTTATGGAGTCAATGGTGGGTACTATCTCGGTCAGAGTTACGTCTTGTGGTATAGATACTTGAGGAAGCGAGGGAAGCTCGGTGTTTTTATCATGTATCCATCAGCTCCTATGTGGTATTGATAGCCAATTTTTAACGAAGTTGCTCTTAGATTTTGTTATTTTGAGGTAAAAAAACTTCTTCGAAGGGACCTTTATCATTAATAACTAGATTTACAAGAGTAGAGTGTCAGCCCAACCTAGTGAGGAAGTAAACCTCTTTATTTGGGAAGAGTACGGGTCGTGCCTAGGCTTCTTATTCATCTTTCTCTAAATGGATAAAAAGGTCAGTAAAGGATGTGGGTTAATAGGTAGGAGACGTGGGTTTTGGGGCATCACTTCGGTCCATTCAAGGGTTGGGGTTAGTTTTAGGCTCTTAGAATTTTTGTCTTAATTTTGATGCATGGAGTTATCATTCAATTATATGTCTATGTCCAAATTTTAGGCAAGGTGTGGATTTATGCCACCACAGTCCAGACTCACTCATCCCCTTGACTCGAGTCTTCGAAGGTGGTTCTATAGACATGGATGATCCTGTCCATATGTCCTCACCAGACACGATCTCTTAGATGTTGTCATTGTCATAATCAGAGAATTGTTCTTAGATGTCATCACTATTTTCATTGGAATATTTTTCGGGTTCTTTTAGGTTTATGCTTTTGATAATGTGAGCAGACTCATAATAGACATCCCTGTAATAGTATCGATAGTCTATGTAATCTAGTCCCCAATGTGAAATTCCATTAAATAATATATCTTCTAATAAGGAGGCCACTACATACTAGAGGTTATTAAAGTGTCACTGAGTATGATTGTGGAGCAACATGTTAACCATCTTTAACCACATGTTATAAGAGTATCTTCCGGTAGGGGTTCCGTATGGCCTCAATGTGTCATTTTGTCTTGCAATTCGATAATGCCAACAATGTGAGTGGCATATAGATATGTATTTACATAGTTTCCTCCCATGTTGGTATATTGATGGGTTCATGGTAATATAATTTCAATGAATAGGTTGAATGACAATCGTTGTATAAGTAAGTATAACTCACTATGAAGGATGATATGGTTCTGTGTGAGGTGTTTTTCAAACTAGGGGAGAACTCTGGGTGAAGGTATACCCCCACATATGGTTTCCAGGACCTCCACTATCAAGTCATGCCACTCGGTGGACTAGATTCTTTTGAAAAGTTAACATTGGGGATCGAGAAATCTCCCTCGTCATTGAAAAATTATAGTGGCATCCCCTCATTGGAGAGGCTCGGTTATAAATAGTCTGTAGCGTAGCCTCATTTTTCATACAATATGTCCAATTTCCATGTTATTCTAATATACCAAGATACCAGTGGTTTCTCTATACTCGGTCATAGAATTGTAATCCAAGATGATGGGAGCCTCGAAGGACGTGGGTATTTGTTCATGATGCCCTAGTACTTTCCCCGGGGGCAGTCCTATAGTGTTATCATTTCTAATATTTGATGGTGAGGACAAATTCTACTCTAGGACCTAGAGATGTGTTCCCTTAGGTGATCTAGCGATGTTTAAAATAATCCATAATTCTATGTTATAATACGCTATTATAATAGACATGCTAGGGCTCAGGGATAAAAGTCTCAATATTGGCTTCGATCTACCAGAGGTGGTGTTTTTGAAGGTGGGGTTTTCCCTAGGTTTTAGTATTATTAGTCGGGAAGATTCGTCACTTCCTTGTAGTCGGTTTGTATCATGTGGTGGTAGCCAGAGGGAAGACTCACATCTCAGGTCCTTAGGGAGGGGGTCGATAGGTCATTCAATGTTCCAAGTGTATTTAGACCATGATCCTCTGATTTTTGCAAAGTATGTTCCATCTTTATCACATATTACTTTTATACATTACATAAGCTTTTACATCGGGGTTAGTTATTTTCACATCTTTCCAGGTAGTGTCCTATTGAGAAATTTGGGTTCTCATTCTCTATTTCTCTTTGTATAGTTGTTGGTTAAGAATTTGGTACTTCCATGTAATATTATTAATGCCCTCAGTTATCGATATCATTCACTCATCTGTATTGGAGACTCTAACTTCGAGGCATATGATTCACAGGTTCCTCCTTTTGACGTTTGACATATGTAGATCTCTCATTGTTTCCACTAGATTTATCAAAGAATGTGTTTGAAGTGATGGACGAGTGGGTACCATTATTTGTTCCTAAATACATGAGGGAGAATAGATTTTCTTCAAAATTGGATCCTCCACATCCGGTGGAATGGATTGGTACTACTAATGTGACATGTTCAGTTGCTTGGAGACCCTCATCATACATATCCTCCCATTCGACCAATTGATGTATTTCCTCTAAGGAAGGATCAAGGATTCCTGACTCTTTTGAGATCATGAACTCGATCATTAGAATCAATTCCACACTACAGTGGTTAGTTTTCATGAAGGGTATGTCAACGATAAATAATGTCATATGGTCAATGGAGGTATTGGTATCTGGAATGATCCCTTGGGTGGGTGGTGGCATTCCAAAAGGGGTGGTTATTTAGAATTGTTAATGTATCATCATCCTCATTGTGTGATGAATGGGGAAAATTATGGTGGATTGGCCGGTGTTTGGGATGAGGATTTCTGACAAGGTAATGGTATGGGGGTTGCGATGATATGGTAGGGGTTATTAGTATGATTAGGATTTGACAATATGATTCTTTGGGCATTAATAAGGTCTTGGATGGAAAATCTCAATACCCTAATGTAACTAGGTCCATCATGGAACTCACAATATGAGTCAACCTGGTAGTTCTTATCTAGGAATACGGGGGTGGCCCATGGATAAGGGGCTTTAGGCGATTATCCAATATTAAGGTGGTGAAGACTCAACTAGGGGGACTTAAGATCTATGTTACTTTTTCTAATCCTGGAATTCTTTGGGAGTGGACACGGGTTGATAACTTCTTAGAGGGTGTCCCGCTGGAAAGGGTACAATGGTGGGAACCATACCTTGTGAAGTGTTGGTAATTGGGCATGGTTGTGGACTGATCATGAGGGCAGTTATGTTAGATGTGGAATTACCCTACAAGTTCTTACGAGTGAAAAAACTTATTTATGGCTTGACCAAGTTCCTTTATAGATTTGGTCGGTTTGGCGGAAAAAATTTCCTTAATTGAGGTGGGCTCGAGTTTATTTTGTACCTCATTCCATAGGTTCTTGATCATGATCTTTATTTGATCATTTTTCAATTGCTGATTGACCATTTTCGCTACTTTGTCTCTTCGATGAGTGACGAAAGTGCCAACTACATCACCCTCCTCTTTCTTTAGCATTTATATATCCTTACTTCTTTCGCCAAGCTCTTCATTGTATTTATATTACGTAAGGAAAGCAAGACACCCATCGTCGCATGTTTTGTTCATTCCCTCACATTGTGGACCAATATACCAAGTAAGGGCTCATCAAGACGAAGTGGAGGAGAACATCATTTCTAGAACTCCTAGGTCAATGTTTCAGAAATGCATCTGAAAGTGGTAGTTTGATAAATGGATGGATGCAGAGCCTATTCCTTTATCAATTTTAAAGACTGACATCTTGAATATGTCTTGTAATCAGGCTTCAGGATAGAGATCCATGATCCTTATGTTTGTCATCTCATTTGTAGTTTTCATATTGTCGATGGCTTCCTAAATGAGAAATAATTTAAATTGGACTTGCATTATTTATTAGTTCAGAGATAACATAACAACTTCTTTGGATAGTGTAGAAATTATAGATTCATCTCATAAGACACCTTTTAAGGCAGTGTGTGGGTACTCAAGGTACTGATGGCAGGTGTAATACCCCATAATTTTAATGACTTTTAATATGAGATAAATTAAAAGTTAACGAGCCAAGTCAATGGGGATTAATTGGAATTAATTATGAAAAATTAATTGGGATTAATCTGGATTGAATATTACTAGAGCTTAAAGTAATATATGATTTGGAATATATGATTTTGAATATTACTCAATGATATAAAAGTAATATGTGATTATAATAATTATTGTCGGGAGCTACAAATACGGCAATAATGGAAATTAGGTCGGGACGCGCTTATGAGTCGTGTAGGGACTAAAGTTGGGAAATAAAATGAGATTTATTTTTAACTCATTCGTATGATCATTTCGAGTGCGCCGTTGAGTCCAGAAGGGTCAAAATCGGCAGAAAAGTCTACCCGGGGGTTTGATTTGGGTCTGAGGTCAATTGGAAGATGAAAGGACACCTCGAAGGGGCATTTTAGTCATTTTGTTTGGGAGAAGAATCGTGACTTTTATATAACCTTCGAGAATTATTATATATGTGATTTTAGATTGTATGTAATTTTCATTTCATCACAACACAAAGTGAGGTCTTTTGAGAGAAAGTGAAAAGACTTAGAGAGAAAGTGAAAGGTTATTTATAGGAGAGGAATAGTTTCTTGGAAAGGAAGGGTCGCCTAGGGAAAACTAAGGGGGCAACCACCATCTCTACCCCTTGAACCACCACTGAATAGTCGACGAAAAAAGGGAGAGGAGGTGCCAAACACTTGTCTTCTCCTAAGGTTCAAACCTACACATAAGGAAAGTGTAATTCTTGCTCTATTTTGGTGGTTATATTATCCATGTTAGAATAGGATTTTCTTTTGGATTGATGAACTTATGAATTTGGGATTAAAATGATTGACAAATCAAGTTTAATGGTTAGGAAAATTCATGTAGTTGGATATTTATACATGTAGAGACTATGAACATGAAAATGGATAGGTTTTACTTGTAGAGGATATATATATGTTTATTGAAGATATAAAGATGATGATAGGAATTTCATGTAGATGAATCATACTCATGTTGAATATGAAATTTGATGATTTAGATATGAAATGATAGTTCTAAATTATAGGTTTTTAAGAGGTATAAAAATGGTGAATTTAGATAAATTGAAATGTTAAGGATTTAATGGGTTTGATGATAATACCCTTATGAACATATGGATTTGATGCTGCTCTTATGTGAAAATCACCCTTGAACATGTTAGAATAATGTTAGAATATCTGGGTTTTGGGTAGAACATAATCTAGGAGGGTTTGGGTGTAAGAACATGAAGAAAATCGCCGAAAACTGAGGTTGAAGACAAACTACAATGACTCTGATCTCGTTCGAACGAGACATGTTGTCGTTCGAATGAGATGCCATCTCGTTTGAACGAGAATTCTAGGTTTTTGACGAGATTTTAGAAATTTTATTTTATCCTAGAACAGTTTGGAGAATTGTATTTTATCCCATAGTAGGTTCAAAATAATTTTGGGACATTAACAAAGAGTGAGGGACTTGGGTTAATGTTGGAAAATTATATGAAATTAAGGAATAAAATTATGTTTGCAATATCTACATAATCATAATATGACTGAGAGATGAATAATCGTCATGGTCAAGTACGGGTTAATATTGGTGATAAATATATACATATATATACACACACACACTAGGGTATGCCCGTGCCTAAAGGCACACTGATAATTTTGAAAAGCATAAAGTCGCGTCTTGATGTAATAGCAAGTGCTCTCGCCAAAACTACGATTGGTCTCGAGTTCGCGTCCAAAAAATGTATCCTCAAAGAGGCACAACTTTCACCTCAAAAGATGGTTGAGCTTACAATAATAAGGAGCATAAAAAGGCCTAAGCCTAGTGTATGCCTTCAGGCAAAAAAATTCTAAGTACATAATCACAAAACGGTATAAATCTACGTAATTACAAAGTGATGAAAATTTTCAAAGTACTTAATTGCAAAACGGCAAAAAAAAAATCCCAAACAAAAAAAAATGTAATTTAAAAAAATTGGTCTTTAAAAATAAAAACATAATTTCTTATATTTATAAAAATTCGATCCATGCAACAGTCATCTTTGATAGCCATTTTGTACTTTTGTCAGTTGACATGCCGAATGGCCACCCGTTGTGCATCTCAATTAATTATAATTTATTACCAGGTATCGCCTAGATCCCAGCATTTATAAGTGACTAAACAATCATGACTGCCTTATGAAGTATTTTCCCATTCTCCATGTCAATTAAATGTGAAATATTAATTTATCCATAGCCGAAAGTTATTTGGTCTATCATTTATTTTAAATCTTAGGTCCTATTTATAAGAGTTATTTAAAAAAAAGTTGTTCCTTTCTTCTCTCTCATTGAGAGGTGTGAGATTTGTGTTACTTTTCTTCTATTGCTATTTATGTCAGATGTCTAGTCCCATTAGTCATCATCTCATGTATAAAGCCATTGAGGCTAAAGAGGCCTTGTTTTCTTTACTTTACCCAAGATTTATATCATGCAATACATCAAAAATATTATTAATGACTTTTCAAAATTAAAAAAAAGGGTAATTTTTATATTTAAACATGTATTTATAAACAACAAAGATACAACCATAATTTTTTTGAACTAAAATAAATTTAAACAAATTTTCTAGAAAGAATAAAGAAGATACAACAACGATCCTCACAATACTCAATAAAACATTTATTCTTGATAAATAAAAATGACCTTCTTTACCGACTCTTTCAAAATCTGAAGATGACATTCTTTACGGACTCTTTCAAAATCTGAAGATGACATTCAATACCTACAAAATGACAAAAAAATCATTTTCAGACTTCAAATATTAACACCTACTACAAAAAGGAGAAAATATATTTTCAATTTAGAAAATAATGTATGTACCATCAAATCAGGTGAATGGAGAAGAATCGTTCCTGACAGAAGTGAGATGAACAAATAAACATGCTTGTCATTTTAGTAGGATCAAATAAATCAGTATCCAAGTATATAGATCTGAACAAAAAAAGGAATGAGCAGATCTGAACAAAAAAAAAACATTCCATTTAATAGATCTGACCCAACTTTGTTTGTAACTTCTCAATTAGTGTACATGGTGTATCAACCCTGTTCTCTCAATTCCCTAATTATCGCAACCTAGTTTATCATGGTGTAACAACGCTATAGTGATATCTAATAATTAAGAAAAAAGGTAAACAAAAAGAAAAAATTATCACAAATAGGTATGGTGACAAAGCATCAGGAGCCTTCTTTAGCTTTGGGCACAGTTAGGATTTCAAAGCCACTACGCGGTTTCCATTTGCTTCTGTTGTTTCATCCATTTCAACCTGGATGTGTTTGTGATAATTAGGGAGAAATCATCCATGGTTTCTAATCATGGAGAGTGGACAAAAATTTAGCAGAACACGTCAAATTTATACAAAATACAAAAGTCGGGAGGGAGGGATTTTGAATTTTGTTCAAATCTCTAAAGAACAAACACAAAAACCCCATTTTCCAGAAATGAACAATATAGATAAACATATTGAAACATACAAACTCTCGCAAATCTGAAAAAATATTACCTTAGCCCAACCCCACACCTCAACCATAGAGATGAACCCAGACCCATCCCCAACAACCCTCCCTACCCACAACCATCATTTGGACTCATGTTGGGGCAGGATCATCCCACATCAACCACCGAGTTGAACCCACCCCATCCCCAGTAACCCTCCAACCCAGACCCATCATTAGCTTTTTTAAAAGTCGTTCCACCATTTCATAATTTCTAAAAAATCAAAAGACTAAATCAATAAAAAATAATCAGTAGTGGATATAGAGAGATTCACAATCGGGTTGGTGGTGGATATAGTTGATGTGATAAATCTAGAGAATGATAGAAAATAATCAGTAGTGGAAGACATCTGTTGTATAACTCCAGACCGGGGAGATGATTCCATAGGAGAGAGAATGATGTACCGTGCTATGGAAATGATTCCAGACCATTTATGTGCATTATTTCTCTGTAGAAATAAGTGTCCATAATAAGTGTAAAATCCTGTACAAATACATATTGATATAAACAACCATGGATAGAGGAAGATGAACAGAAAAACTAACTCAACACACCCTACAAAAATACCCAATCAAAAATAAAAACACAATTTATGGCGAGACAAAACCCTGCTCCCCTTATGTGAGATGTAACAAATTAGATGAAAGTCACTCATATCTTGTCATTTTCTCTATAACATACCGGTATACAGACATCCGTAGCAATAAAATCTTTCCACATGATTAAACACTTTAAACAATTGTGATGGTGGGTAGAAATAGTAAGAAAGAGAAAGCATACCTGGTAGATTCGGGTACCTAAATTGAAAACACAAAAAATGTGAGAGAGGATATTTTAGATCTAAAATATCTGAAGCAGGCCTTCCCACATATCTAAAGTAGAAGAGGAAGACAAAAAATGGGTCAGATATAAGAGAGGAGGTTTGATTTCAGAGTGATAGTTGGAGGAGATAGGGAGAAAGAGACGGGTGAGTGGATAACAGTATAGTTGAGAATTTAGAGAGAGACAATACGCATTGAATGCGGAGATTAGAAAAGATCTCCTCGTGTTAAAAATTGAATTGAGCCCTTGATTTCGTGTTTGAATCTTCAACTTTATGTAGATTACAAATATACCCTTTATATTTGAATTATAGTGAAATTTTAGAAGAAAAATGAGGAGGAAGTCAAAATTTAAGGGGCAATAGAGGAAATGTAGGAAAAAATTCATCCGGTGATATCATAGTTTCGACTTGTGACATACATAAGTTTTCTAGTTTATTATATATATATATATATATATATATATATATATATATATATATATATATATATATATACACACATATATATACATATATATATATACATATATATACGAGTACTTGGGATTATGTGAGTGATCACTACATAATAAATATACGATGATAATCGTGATTAACAAGTACGGGTGGTATTCGAGAAATACAACGGGTACTTGGAATAGGATGAATTCTTAATTTGAGATAAAGGTTGAGTGTAAACCAATTCCTATAGAGGTTGAATATATATACTGTTGCTTGACATACCTACCCTACTTGCTATCAACAAGAGGTTTACGCGTAGAGGGAAGTCATATCCCGTTGAGCCTTAAGGGGGGATCTTTGACTTGTTGCCTCAGAACATAGGACTTAGGTTGATTTCCATTAGTAAGAACAATGGTATTGAATGGACTTTTGGGTGCGTAGGTATGTGCGTAGCCCAAAGGCTTAGGATTATGTTAGCCTCCACTGTTTGTGAATTGTTAATTATGGTTCGTGGGACATACCAAACCTATGGTCCTTTATATAGTGAGGAGATGTACTGGTACATGATAGCAGAGTACGAATGCACTGCAGTTGAGGTTCGGGGTGCGGTTTAGTATATATATTTATAATAGATTGAATGTGTATATATACTTCTGATAATGTTTACTGGGTGAATTAAGTAGACATGAAAGATAATGAAATCTAAAATGAATTAAGTAAGTAAATACTTCATTATATTGAATTTGAAAAGGACTTATCCATGTTAAAGAGAAATTGGATATATATCTATTAACTATATTGCGAGAGAAATACGATGGAAAGATATGGGCTATGGTTAGTTGGCATTGATACGAACTAGTAAGCATGGGAATAGTAACTAGTATGGTTTTAAGTTACGCTGGGTGTGCACTCTAGACGAGAGGTGAGGATATCAAGAGAGAGTCCGATTAATCTAACATGTATATAATAATTGTTGAATTAACTTGTTGTTTTCTAAAATATTTTTACATCGGGCTTTGACCCGTTTTCATTCATATTCTCTTCTCTCTTGTATCTCCTATATCAGGTTTCCAACTGCAAGGACGCCAATCATGGAGGATTAAGATTTTTGACAAGCTATGGATGTTATGGAGTTTTGGGACTTTGTTTACACGCTTTCATATTCATTGATTTATACTATGTAGTTGATCTTTCATTTAGGTCATGTCGCCCAAGGGGATTTGAGTATTTTCATTTTATCCCAGTCCGTTATTGTATTATGTCAGTTTTGATACATTTTGTTTTATTGGGGTTTATTGTATCAAGGCATTTAAACTGGATAGTTTTATTCTAGTTGCATTTAATCCAGTTTTGATATTACTCAGCTGTTATTCATTATGTGAATGAATAGTGTTAAATGGTTTATGTTTTAGAAGTGGAAATTTTATTTATATTAAAATTTAAAAAGTTTAACACCTACTTAATTGGACATTTGGTGATTCATAAAAAGAAAATATTTTTCGACAATGATGCTAAGAATGAACGAACTGTAATTTCTATTTTAATTGGGTATAGGACTGATCACATGGTATTTACTTGAGCGGGGTCAGCGGGATTCAATGTATCCATGCAGTAAGAAGGTTCTTATGATTAGGGGCACCAACATTAGCATGAGATGTGGATTAGATAGTACTACCTAGACAACTATCGTAGGTAGTGTACTAATGTTGGGGATGGGGGAGGGAGTACGTTCTCTTTGGTTTTTGTTTTAGTATTGTACTCCTACTAACGAACTTTTTCTCGGTTCAGTGCCTTGATCTGTGACTGTATGGTATTCTGAGAGGTGCTGAGGTTCTCTAACTGTCTCAAAACCTCAACCTTAAGGATGTAGTCCGGTCTTCTTTAGTAGACATGGATATTAATGAAAAGTACAGTTAACAGTCATGCGTGGGGAACTCGCTGATGAAAACTAGATGGCAATACGTGCATGAACTCAGGTTTTTAGGGTAAGAACTTAATGAGAATTTTATGTTAATTATAATAACTACAAAAAAAATTCAAGACACTTTGTTAAGGATTTTGAAGACAGAATGGCAATACATAGGATGATGAGTACTCATATATGTATGACATTATTTATGCAATTTTTTTATGTGTTTTTAATCGTATGTGGAAGTTAATTTTTTTGTAATTTTTATTTAATAGTGTCTTCTAAAGGGAAGAACTGAATAGAGCATTGTTGGATTTTGGTAAACAATAGCAAACTCTTATTTTTCTTGTGAGGAGTGAAGAAGTAATAGACCGTGTCTATTATTCTCAAAATAAAATGTGGATTAGGGAATTGAGCGTAAAGGAAATATGTCTTGCAAATGACTTGTAGATTCATACTATTTTAATTCACGTGTAAAAGTGGGCGACATTTAGCTTGGAATCTGAGGGGCTTTGACCCACCTCCGATTGTCTTACAATTTTTTCAAATATTTCATCAAAATGAATGGTCCGTAAGTATATGTTCTTTTTGTGCACTAGGATATGTATTTATAGTTTTTCTATATATGAAAAAGAGATGTTATGCGGTGATCAGTGGATTGCTTTTCATTACCATGGATCACGACAAATCGGTCTTCTTGGACTGAGCAACCTTAAAATTACATTTGAAACTACTTTACATAGTGTTTAATCGTTGTGAAATATTATTCCATTAACCCTAGTACTATACAAGCTCCAAACGTTCCCTGTCACTGAGTCTTTCAAATCTATAGAGGAACTCCTCTATATACTACAAGGGTGGGGGGGAAAGAGTGAGAACACTTCATAGTCTTAATTTTTGACTGACCTCTTAGTTACCCAAATACTCAATGATAACTATACTCAATGAAAATTAAGACTATGAAGTGCGTGATGCAAATAGATAATGTAGAACGTTGGATATGGGGAAATAAGAATGTATTTACGTTTTGAGGTACTCTAACAAAATTGCCGCTAAAGAATTCAAAAAATTACGTATAATATTCATCCAAGGGAGGGATATTAATCATAGTTGGTAGGAAGCATAAGGATGGTTTAGTTCACTTGATTTATGCGAGTCACTAGTGTGGCCTTATGGGCCCCGGACAGGACTCCGAGGGGGGGTTGGGGGACGGTCATTGCATTAGGATAGCATGGTCTTATGGTGGGAGGCTTCCATTGTATTTTTTATCACCGTGGGGATATTCAAGTTCTTGTCTTCAGTCCACCGTCTCTTACTGAGGTCGGGTTTATTGGTTCAGTTGGTTTAATGATTTTGCCCTGGAAGTCATTATACACCATATCAACTTTTAGTCGCACACCCTGGTTTAGACATAAGACTAAATATTCCATGCGAGGGGTTGTCGGTTGTTTATGTCACCAGTTTATTTTATATAAAAGCAAACCAAAGTTCTTGATTATCCTTTTCGGGATAATTATAAGGCAAGTTTAGGTCTATGATTGAATGTGAGCTTCCTATTATAGGGTTTAGGACCGATTTATGAGTGGGGGGGGGGGGGGGGGGGGGGGGGAGGGAAGGTGTTAGGAACCCCACTTGTTCTTTCTGCTTCCTTAAGTATATGATTATTACCACTATTAACATTATGTGATTACTTTTTAGTTTATTTTAGAATATGATTAGAGACCTTAGTTTGAGAATCCTCCAAAATGTATATAGGTTCTTACGTATAAAAATGGTATCTAGCAAGACGTGTAGGAACATCACATAAATTGGTGTGGTTATAAAAGAGTGATTGTGCGTGAAAATGTGTACTTGGGTTAACGAGTTGTCGTAATTTTGTATGTAAGTATTCGAGAAAGCTCAAAGTTGGGTAAACAATGGATGTTATGGTTTTGTTTTAGTGTGCATAAAAATTCATCGCTTGAGATAGTTTGATATATAGTTCGAGGTTTGAGGAGAGATAAAATGTAATAGATAGGAGATGAATGCATCTTGGTTGTGACAACATATAGAGAGAGATATTTTAGAGGTTTGTGCTTGTACGAAGGACTTGCCATTGGGCCTATGTACTCATGTATCCACAAGATCAAACCCTAAAAAATTCGGTATATGATTAGTGTAAAAGATGAAATGTTTTATATGTTTAGCTCGTTATAGCATCTATGTACCCAAGGAGACTTCGTATCAAATCTAAAATAGTTCCAAAGATGGGGTTGTATTACATAGGGGTGTTTGGACTAGAGTTGGAAACATCTCTAAGAAATAATACATCAAGAGACATATTATGAGGCTTTGCTTATATGGTTTGGCTCGGTATAGAGCCTACATACCCAAGAAGATTTGGGATCAAGGGCAACATAGTTCCAATAAATGGGGCATAGTTACAGGATTAAGTGACGGGATACTGGGTATACAATATACAATATTACAGTATTTATGGATCCTAATCCTTAAAATAGCATTTTTTTGGATGGATATATTTATATTTTAAAAATACGTTAATCAATGGCCAATGCTTGACAAGTATTTGTAGAAAAACCCATATTCAAGGATTCTAAAAATTTGTTTTGAAAAGTGTGTTTTCATGTACATATTTAGTTGTGACATTTTATTAGCATTTATTTAACATATGAGTATCTCACTTTAATAAATAGAGGTGGTGGGTTAAAACTCGAGTTTTAAAATATAAACGTTATAAAGTGGATACTCGGTCCCCTAAATAGGGTTCGGGCTAACTGATATGAACAAATATCAACAGTTTAATACAATATATATGGGGTATAGTGTTGAATTCTACATAGTTTGTTTACCCTTGTAGCGTGAGCCATTTTTTTCTTGGGGAATTGTACCCTTTTGAGGTGCCTTGTTGGGACGATCTCGTCCGAAAGAACCATTTTTCTCTATTTGAGCATAAAGGCTTGACTCTGTTTTCCATAAGAATAGACTCTTCAAAAATATAAAATTCACTCAAGGGAAGTAAATTTTCATAAGTACAAACTTCACTCAGGTCTTTTCAAAGTGATTTAGAGTATTTCGAGTGCTAGGGATTGAAAAAAGATAGAAAATTGAATCATTTTTGGGGTTTTACGCAATTTTCATGGTTTGTGGGAACCTCCTTTTATAGGGGTCGATTGGCCTCCTTTGACCATTCATTTAAAGGGATGCCATGTGTATGGTGTATAGGGATGGGCGAACACATGTAAGGCCATGGTTAATATTTGTAGAGATTTTACAACCAATAACCTCACTTAGGTAGTATTAACCATCCGGTAAAAATCATATGATTATTTGGCTAAAGGGGAAGGGTATACTTAGAGACAGGCCCCCTTGAGAAGTTTTTTGGATTGTTTTTCAGTTTTTGGTATTTCCACTTTTGTCCATCAAAGTGTAACACCTCGCGCATTTTGGCACGCGAGGTGGCCATCCGTCGCCGCCAAACTACATTGGGCGACACTGAATAAGGTATCATCCTCAGCATGTGACAAATATATGAGACATTTATAATTTTTCCACAAGATAATAATCAAAGTTATCGAACAAATATAACCATTTATGGAATAATAAAATCCATTACCATGCTATCTCCAAAATAAATCCAACTCCAAATAAAAAAAAACTCAAATGAAATCATCAAACGATAGATATCTGACTGAAACCATATACAACTGTGGAATCGATTAACCCACGAAGTCCATAAATAAAAGTCTCATAATAAAAGTAATGGAATGGAAAGTAAATATAAACTACTAAAGCAAGTAAAAATAAATCTCCAGCTGCACTTCCAAAATATCTCCAATCACTCTAGTACAGCTACTCCAGCACGATACCTGAAATGTTAGTTAACGCAATGGGTTAGAGCCCACTGCATGAATACTATCTACTCCTACCAATTAGGGTCCATAAACCCAAAAATAGCATTATACATGATAAATATCACAATAGAGTATTTTAAATTAAACATGATACACAATAACATGCGACTAAAAAAAAAATCACTATCTAACCACATAACTAATTCACCCCAATGTTCAAGTCCGATTATGATATTTCAACATAACATTAGATCCCGTAATTTAATTTAATTAATTAAATTTAATTTATTTATGCGACACTGGTATAGCCAGTTTACTCTATTTCGGGTCCTGCACATACCCCTGGCTGAATTAAGTTGTACACAACATACATTCCCCACACTATAGCCAGTTTGACCAATTTTGTTAGTTTCCATACACGACACATCACTATATCTAGTTCACACGTATTCTATCAGGCCTGCACATACTCGTGACGCCCCACACACCCACGTCGTTATAGCCAGACGACTTGTATTCTGTCAGCCCTGCACATACTTACGACACAAATTCATTTTAATACCCGTTTATTATCTTAGGCATTAATTCTCAATTTTCTTAAGTTCTCATTATTTTCTATTAGGCCCACCATTTTATCGAGCATAAATTCCTCAACCTACCTGTAGTCCCATACCTAGAGGTCTCCAGCATGTAAACGTATACTAGGCTAACATTTAGTAAGAATACCTACCATTACCTACCACCTAGGCTCACGATCCAACAAAAACGGTGTACAAATCATCCCCAAACCAAAATCATCCATCCATAAAAGTCACATACCTAGAAAGCGTTATCAACAATAAGGCCTACCTACTAGTCCCATGCCTAGCAAGCAACCTCCAATTAAGGTGAGGGAACTAACTACCCAACAATCCCATCCTCCCCACGGTGTCAATTATTAATACAATTAACAAATCACATAAGGCATATTTTCATCTTATTACAACGCTTATATTCATAACAACATCACTATTTATCCAAATTATGTTCGTTTAATTATAATATTATTTAAAGAATTTGTTTTCTTATCAACTTATCAGATTTCAATTCACATGCATATTTTAGGAACATACAACACTAAATATCTACCATACAAGAAGCATAAAAATAACGTGATTTTACATGTCGACAACAATTTATAACATCCCTATAATTTATTCGACATGTGAACATCATAAATTCTAATGGAACCCAAACCTATAATCTAAGCAGACAAGGGTTTTGAGTATTAAATCGTAGGAAAGATTTGAATAAAATCAATTCCGAATTTAGTTTCACTTTTCCTAATTAGTCTTTCTAACCGATTTTAAGAAACAATAATTATTAGCGTTTAGGCAACATTTAAAGCCCTTAATACCAAAGGGGAACAATAAAAGTATTCATTCCTATAAATATCATTTGAACAATCTGTTTGGATTGTTGCATTCCTCTGAATAAAATAATAAAAACAAGTTCTTATACGATCTTGAGAAAGCCCGGTTGAACTCTCCAAATCTGGGGTATAAAATTGATTTAAGTGGTTTTATAGAAGAGAGAGAATGAAGTTATGGGAGGCTATTGATTTTTAGAAGGCTAAAATGTGTTTTTAAATGCCCTAAACCCGTCACTTTGTGTTTATATATCAAAAGAATTTGAGTTCTACACAACTCTAAAATGAAAGAGTTTTATTTTGTAAAACAGTCCAAGCGAACCAGTTCGCCCCTCCTTGCGAACCGGTTTGGATGCGCTAACATTTGAAATTCCCCCTTTATTTCATAAAATGCAAAACACTCCTAATTTAAACCAGATTTCAATTCCGCTAAAAATTCCTTTTTATATAAATCAAGATCAACATTTTTAAATGTGAAAATAGTTAATTTCCAAAAGTTATTTTTACTCGAAATTTTAAATTCCAAACATATTTTTATGTTTTAAAAACACGGGGTGTTACACAAAGTTACATCCTTGTGGTTTTGACCTTAATGTTTTCTTTAGGGGTGGTTTTTAACTTTTTCCCCTAGGGTTTTAGTTGAGTGTATGTCGAGTGTTTTATACCGAATGGAATAAAACGACCCATACCTTGATTGCAAATCAAGGTATCCACACTAAGCTTGCCCTCAAAGCTTTATAATTTTTGTCATTTTTGGAGGATTTGAATTTAAAATGGAGTGAAAAAAAGACAGTACCTCCTTTTGCGTTTATAAAATGAAGTCCAAATCTGCTTCTTAAGCTATGAGAGTAGCCATCCACATGTAAGACCCACTGTGGAGAGCTAGGTTCCATGAATTGGAACAATAGTTGCTTTGGTTTCTTTGTCTTGGTCATTTATATTTATGATATCTTCGCCTCTTCGTCTTCCTCTTTTAGGTTGCCAATTTTTTTAGTGATGTAAGCTAAGGCCTGAACTTTGATAGCACTTCATGGTTGGTACTTGACATCAAACTATCCCAACTCTACAGACACCTTGACAATCCATACTGAGTTATTTGACTTGTTGAGGACCCGTTGAAGGAGTTAATTAGTCATGACAACAATGTTATATGATTAAAAGTAAGGCTTAATGCTACTAGATGTGATGATGAGGAGGAGGGATATATTTTCCATTTGCAGGTACTTACTTTTATCCCATTGTTAATCTCGACTAATATAATACACAAGTTGATGAACTATAAATTCTTCGTAAATCAGAGTTGAGCTGATGTGGTTAGAAAAGAGGCAAGGGAAAAGTATATATTTTCCCCAGTGATGATTTGGGATAAAAGAGGTGGGGACCCAAACTACCTCTTGAGGTTCTAGAAGGCGTCATGTGCCTTAGGATTCAATTCAAAGGCCTTGTTAATTATCTTAAATAGCAAAACACACTTGTGTGTGTTCTTTGAGACAAAATGGTTGAGTGGCGAAACTCTACTAGTTAGAAAGTGAACCTATTAGACGGTTCTTAGAGATTTCATATCCAACACATCTTAGATCTTCTCTAGACTGGCCTCTATGACTTGTCGGGTACCATAAATCCAAGGAATGTTTTTCTAAAAACCCCAAAGGCACATTTATTTGGGTTGAGACTCATTCAATTCCATCTGAGCAAAACAAAGGTTTTTCTAAGGTTCTGTACATGATTTTAGGTCACTAAACACTTTACCAGCATGTCTTTAACATAGACCTCCATGGTCTTGCTAATAAAGTGTTTAAAGATGGAAATCATCACCCTCTAATAGGTTGCACATTCATTCGTTAGTTTAAAAGGAATAACTTTGTAATAATAGGTACCTTTGTTTGTAATGAATAAGTACCTATCCTCATTATCAGGTCCAGTGTTATTTGGATGTACTGAGACTAAGCATCTATAAATGAGACGATCTCATGACTTGCGGTGGATTCCACCAGTGTGTTAATTCGAGGAAGAATATAAATATCCTTAGAGATAGCCTTGTTGAGGTTAGTGAAGTCAACATATACTATTTATTTCTTATTCGTCAAGTGAGGAAGTACCACATTAGAGAGACATTCCGAATATTTGATCTCTCTGATGTAGTTTTCATCTCCATTCCAAAAAATCTCTTCTTCCAGAGGACAATCCTATGCGTTGGTTCTTGGCTGAGGTGGTCGACCATGACTCCTATAAGGACAAATTTCAAATCGAGCCAATATTTATGTATATTTTCTTTATTTCATTTTATTAAAACTTGTTTAAATCATATTTTACGATTTGATTTTTGTTTGTCCTTCAAGCCTATGATGCATTTTGAAGACCATAGCGTATAAGTAAAGATGCGATGATAATGTTCTGAGTTTCGTGCCAAATTTCATCCTTAACATCATTAGGATCTCAATGAGCTATGAATACATATTATGATTGATCCCTTAGTACATTTGGGTGTTTTATTATAAAATGTCTTTGAGGTGATTTTCGAAAAAGTTTTTTCAAAGAAAAGCTATTTTGGGGTTTTAACTTCATTCGGGTGAGTTTTAAAAGGTAATTGAAAGAAGTTTAGTTGTTTAGTGTGAACAAGTTTTTAACTTTGTTCAAATATGTTTGACAGTAAGTTCAAATGAAAATCGAAGGAACTTCAAATGAGATGTTTCTATTAAACATAATGTTTTTGTCGAATCTCAATAAAAGCTCATTGGAATGACATCATCAATTTTGTTCGAATGATATTAGTTTGATTCGTATAAAATAGCTAATGTTATTTGAATGAGTATATGGTTATTATTTGAATTACTTTTCTCGAATCACGTGATGACTTAAAACTATGAAAATCTATATATATTTATTTTAGCACACAGCAGTTTCATTTATAAGTCTTACAAAATCAGTTTCCAAGAAAAACTAAAAGGCCTCCAAACCCTATGTTACACCAATTAGTTTGAGATCCAAGTTTCAACATAACATGTGTATTTGATATCTCGTGTGTCTTGAACCAAAACATTTTACTATTCATTGGGTATAGTGTTTCGAGCATTGAACTCCATGTTTGCGCACTTGCGGTGGTTGTTGCAACTAACTATTGCAATGGTAAAATTACTGTGATACTGAGAGGTGAGAAGCGCTCACAATATGATACCAATGGAAGGCGTCCAACGATTAATTTGAGGAAGGTTCAAGGATCAAAGATAGAATCAAGTCTTGAAATCATCGAGTCGGTTGAGTAAGTATAATATTCCTTGTATGATACTTATGTCTTACTAGATTTGCATGGCTAGGTCATCCGATGTTTTTTTCGTTGTGGGTTTTCCTCGTGCATCGTCGTGTCGTGGTTTACTTGATTTTATTCTATCTATATCACTTAGATGCATGCTTATGTCGAGATAAAATTGGTAAATTATTTACACAACAGTGGTTTAATTGGTGCAAAGATTAAAGTTGGTTTGATTTTTTTAGAAAATGATGTTTTCTTGATAATCCATATAAACCTTGGGAGCACAAGTGTGAATTTCAAATTGGTAACAGAGCAAGTTACATTAGGTCATCGTCTTAGATTTCTATTTTGTGAGTTTAGGGTTGTTTAGATGGATTTTAATTAAGATGAAAGTTCCATTACTTAACCTCCCGTGTTTGATTGTTAAAACTATCCCTATTGGACAGTGTGGATATAATTTTTCTTGAAATCTATTGATGATGATGCTAAATATCATCCAAGGGATTTAACCTGGTTTCTAAGCTCATACAACAATGGTGCAAATAATATCATGCAACAAATTACTAGAACAGATGAGAGATAAATAACAGACACTAAAATTTAAATTGTTTTCCTTTGCCTGCGTCCACTGTGTAAAATATGGGAGTGATTTCATTATAAATGATGGTTAGAAGCCATTAAAGATGAGTACAATATCTCTCTCTCTCTCTCTCTCTCTCTCTCTCTCACACACACACACACACACAAAAAAAAAAAAAAACAGGCAATGAGTGTCATTTATAGTTCTAAGGGTGCGCAATATCAACCCCAGGCATGCAGTCTGTGTGTAATGAGATCAGTAGCCAATGGATGCGTGACACCTATAGAGAGAGTTGTGTAGGTCATGATGAGCAATATTCCCACCACATGATGCTTAATTTGTTATAACGGTATTGGTTGGTTGCATGGTAAGCATCCAAAAGTGTTCAAATAAAACCTTAAATAGACGTTTTTTAATTGTTAATTCTCGGTAAAATTGGTCTTATGCGAATTCATGTTTAGCTTGTAGGTCAAATCCCTCTCAAGGAGTTTAAAGCATAAAATCTAGGCAAAATGCGACACAAATGCGGTTACATGAAACCTAAACCTATGCCGAGCTAAATCCAAGTTATGTAGCACGAACCTGTCCTGAACCAAGCCAGTCCATCCCTAAGCCTATCTTATACATGCTTAGTATGTATGTGGTATTAGTATTTTTTATTATTTTTAATATATATTTTATTTTTGTTATGACATTTTTTAGTTATTTTAATTTTATTTTAGTGTTTATAATTTTTAAGACTTTATTATTTCATGTAGATAGTATATACTACGTGTGCGTCCTGTGTGTTTTTAATATTTTTTTATTTTTAGTGTTCTTATGATTTTATAAGTGTGCGTAGTAAATAGATTTTTAGTTATTTTAATTGTTTTTAATTTTTAGTTTCTATTTTATTAGTTTAGTTGTATTATTTTTTTTTATTTGAGTCTTATTAGATTAGATTTTTAATTTCTAATTTTTAATTTTAATAGTTATAAATGTTTAAAATAGTTTTCTTTTATTAGTTACAATCTAAGCACACGCACCATGCCTTATTTTTCCCTACGCCACCCATCAACACTATTCATCATCTCCAACCCCCGTATCTTAAGCCTTCAACCAACTTCAACATCTAATACCCTCTCCAACCCATGGCAAAACCAACAAATACCATACCCAACACCTCGTGCTCGACCCAACCTTATATCCCCATAGCCCCACCTCTAAACCCCATTTGATCCCTTAACACACACCGGTACCCACATCACCTAAACCCGTTCACCCTCGCCCTTGATTTGCTAAAAACCAAACGATATCCAAACCGAACTCTTACCCAGAATACTCTAACTCAGCTCAATCCAAAATCGAACCCAGCCTCCAAAACACTACACCAAAAATGCTAATCTGGCACGCTGAGGGAAGGAAATTTTGGCACGGTTTCAAAGAGTGCCAAAATCTGGCACGGTTTAATCATAAACTGGCACGGTTTAAAACAGTGTCAGATTCTGGAATGGTTCTAAACCGTGCCAAATATGAGTACAGGTCATTAAAAAAATAACACCCCAAAATTTGAGGGGGGAACCAAAATTTCAAGAGACCAAATCGTTATTTTTTTCAAGAGACTAAATCTCCCTCTCTCTCTCTCTCTCTCTATACCCGGAGACTCCCCGATCCACACTACCCGGTGACCCCGATCAACCCTACCCGTCGCCGCCTCTTCATCACAGCCTCTCGCCGCCGCCTCTTCATCGTAGCCTCCCGCCGCCTCCATACTCCACGATCCACACTACCCGACACCTCATCCTCACTGCCGCCTCCATCATCAGTGATTACCTGTGCGTACACGTGCGTATACCTGTGCGTGCACCTAAGCTTTTTTGGGCGATTTGTGAGTATAGGTCATATACTTGTGCCCGTGCACTCGTCACAGGAGCGACAAGTCTGACTGTGGATTTGAATGCTCCCTGTGAATATAGACACACTCCTGGAATAGCTGAGATATTAATTGACCATGGAGCTCGAACTGATCTCAGATGCAAGATTTAAAAGTTTGAGGTAGATATGTGATTTTGTTATCTTTGCTGCTCTCTTGGTTGTTTTTTATTTTTTCCCTACTTTCTCATTGAATTGTTGTGTACTTGTATATATATGTGTGTGTGTGATTATAGATTTTCTTTTTAACTCCTTTGTGACTTTTTGATGAATTGATTGTTCATGTATGTGTGCGCAAACACACTGTGTGGAGTTGGTAGGGAAGAAATGAAATACATATAGGGCCCGTTTGACAACCGAATTTCAAGGCTTGGAATTGGAATTGAAAGGCCAATTTGAATTCCACGGAATTGAAATTGTCCTTCCAATTCCAATTCCGAGCTTTGGAATTGAATTGCCAAATGGACCCATAACATTTTTGTCATTGAAGATTGAGGAAAAATCAGAATATTAAGGCTTATAGAGAAATCCAAATTTAGAAATAATTGTCACACGCAGTGTGTGTGTGTTCGTATAGTTGTATGTTTTCCTTTTTACACCCCTGTGTCTTGTTGATGAGTTGATTGTCTGTGTGTGTAGATTTGGAGCTGGAAGGGTGGAAATGAAATAAAAATGAGATCATTTAACTAAAACTTTAGGGAAAAAAATGAGAAATAAAAGTTTATAGAGAAATTTAGAATTAGAATTAATTGCCAAAACTCGTATGTGTGTGTGTGTATATATGTTTTTATATTGTCATTTTAACACCTTAGTGTCTCATCAATGAATTGATTGTTTATGTATATATGTGTGCGTGCACATAGTGTGTACTTGAAGGTGGAAGGGAAGAAGTGCACTAAAGATCAGGTTTTGATTGGTATGAATATGTATATTTGCACATGTATGTATATACATGTAATTATACACTTTAAATTTAATAGCTCTATGTTTGGTAGATGAAATGGTGCCAAACTTTGTTGCAAAACGTGGCTGGAACGTTGTTGTGAGCAATCACCGGGGGCTTGGGGGCATATCAATAATTGTAAGTAAGTATTCACTATATGGAATTTTTCTTTATTTTTTCCATTCTTTATTTGTTTTTCTTTTTATTGTCTAGTAAGAAACCATTCAATAAATTTCTGTAATTGAATTATATATAATGTTATAGATACTTGATTCTTCTGGATTATACTTATCTCTCACTTTTTTTCTTTTTTCTCTTATCTGTCAGTTTGTTTGTTGGACAATTATGTTTCAGAAACAGAGAGAAGGCATGTTGTTCCATCACAAGTGCAATGACATATTTTGGGTCGGTTCGCCTCTATTGTGGGTTGATTGAGTGCACCATATGAAAAGTCTTCTAACATGCATGAAAGGTTGTTTGTAAATTTTCTTTTTGCAGTTGGCTGTCATCCATTTGGACTGTTCACTTGTGCTAAGGATCTAGTTAGCATGGATACAAAGGTAAGCTTATTGTTCATACCCTTTGGACTTGACTTCTTTCTAGTTTATTCTCTGGTTAATTATGATCACATTAACGTATTGTAGGTCAGGATTTTAGTGGTTTATAGGTAAAAGTAGCTTCAGAGCAAGGCCAAGGTCAAGGAATTACAAGTAATGTAACTTTCACATGCGAAATCTCACTAACCCGCTACTGGATAGGTAAAACTCTAGTATTATATTTTACTTCCAATAAGATATATAGTTTTATATATGTGCAGTACTTTATATATGCGTGTCCTTTAGTGTATATATGGTTATGGGGTTTAACACTTTTTTTTTTAAATTAGGTGTTTTCATATTTGAAGTTTTGTTATGGAAGTAAAATAAAAGTTACTTGATCTTATGCTATTAATCAAGACGTGATTAACTCAACTATGAGAAACTCTATAAGAATATTTACTTATTACTTGAAGTCACAAAACAAAAAACTTTAGTTGTGTGAGCATTCCCACATCATCAATGATAGGAGTTCTAATGAATGGAGTTTGAATAACATGTGATAGCTTTTCAAAATTATGCCTGTTGATAGTAATTATGCCTTACACTATTGAGATTTAGTACTAACAATTAATGACCCCTCGCAGTGAGTCCATATTGACATAGAAGTATAGTTTATTATGGACATGAGTTTTTTACTCATGTGGTCATGAGATGTATAGCTATGGCACTGTTATAGGTGATTTCACCCCAAACTAGCCCATAAACGGCTCGTAAGAGGCACGAACACCTCGCACGGGACCAATGTAACTCGTAGGAACTGACAACGTAGTCACAGGTCTCTCGGTTTAAGATTATGACGATAATTTAAAAATATCAAGTTTAAACTTAAAAACAAGCCGTTAAAGGGTGAAAACCCAAACCAGCCCCCAAATGGCCCTATAAGAGGCACGAACACCTCGTACGGGACCAATGTAACATGTAGGAACTGATCGCGTAGTCCCGGGTCTCCCGGTTTGAGAATACGACGATAATTTTAAAAAAGCACACTTGACATAAAAACAGGCCGTTAAAGGGTGAAAACCTAATCCAACCACCAAATGCCCCCGTAGGAGGCACGAACACCTCGCACGGGACCAATGAAACATGTATGAACTGACCGCGTAGTCCTGAATCTCCCGGTTTGAGAATATGACGGTAATTTGCAAAAATAAACACCTAAACTTAAAACAGGCCGTTAAAGGGCGAAAACATAAACCAACCCCCAAACGGACTCGTAAGAGGCACGAACACCTCGCACGGGACCAATGTAACTTGTAGAAACTAACCGCGTAGTCCCGGGACTCCCGGTTTGAGAGTATGGCGATAATTTGCAAAAATCACACTTAGACTTGAAAACAGGCCGTTAAGGGGTGAAAAACCAAACCAGCCCACAAACAACCCCGTAGGAGGAACGAACACCTCGCACGGGACCAATGTAACTTGTAGGAACTGACCGCGTAGTCCCGGGACTCCCGGTTTGAGAGTATGACGATAATTTACAAAAATCACACTTAAACTTGAAAAGAGGCCGTTAAGGGGTAAAAACCCGAACCAGCCCCCAAACGACCTCGTAGTAGGCACGAGCACCTCGCACGGGACCAATGTAACTTATAGGAACTGACCGCGTACTCCCGGGACTTCGGGTTTGAGAGTATGACGATAATTTACAAAAATCACACTTAGACTTGAAAATAGGCCATTAAGGGGTGAAAACCCGAACCAGCCCCCAAACGACCCCGTAGGAGGCACGAACACCTTGCACGGGACTAATATAACTTGTAGGAACTGACCGCGTAGTCCCGGGACTCCCCGTTTGAGAGTATGTCGATAATTTGCAATAATCACACTTAGACTTGAAAATAGGCCGTTAAGGGATGAAAACCCGAACCAGCCCCCAAATGACCCCGTAGGAGGCATGAACACCTCGCACGGGACAAATGTAACTTGTAGGAACTGACCCTGTAGTCCCGGGACTCCCGGTTTGAGAGTATGATGATAATTTGCAAAAATCACATTTAGACTTGAAAATAGGCTGTTAAGGGGTGAAAAACCAAACCAGCCCCCAAACGACCCCGTAGGAGGCACGAACACCTCGCACGGAACCAATGTAACTTGTAGGAACTGACCGCGTAGTCCTAGGACACCCGGTTTGAGAGTATGACGATAATTTGAAAAAATCACAGTTTGACTTGAAAAGAGGCCGTTAAGGGGTGAAAACCCGAACCAGCCCCCAAACGACCCCGTAGTAGGTACGAGCACCTCGCACGGGACCAATGTAACTTGTAGGAACTGACCGCGTAGTCTCGGGTCTCCCGGTTTGAGAGTATGAAGATAATTTGCAAAAATCACACTTAGACTTGAAAACAGGCCGTTAAAGGGTGAAAACCCAAACCAGCCCCCAAACGACCCCATGGTAGGCACGAACACCTCGTACGGGAGCATTGTAACTTGTAGGAACTGACCGCGTAGTCCCGAGTCTCCCCGTTTGAGAATAAAAATCAAGTCTTAGACGTAAAAACAAGTCGTTAAAGGGTGAAAACCCAAACCAGCCACCAAACGACCCCGTAGGAGGCACGAACACCTCGCACGGGACCAATCTAACTTGTAGGAACTGACCGCGTAGTCCCAGGTCTCCTGATTTGAGAATATGACGATAATTTGAAGAAAACACACTTAGACTTGAAAACAGGCCGTTAAAGGGTGAAAACCCAAACCAACCCCCAAACGACCCCGGAGGAGGCACCAACACCTCGCACGGGACCAATGTAACTTATAGGAACTGACCGCGTAGTCCCGGGTATCCCGGTTTGAGAGTATGACGATAATTTGCAAAAATCACACTTAGACTTGAAAACAGGCCGTTTGAGGGTGAAAACCCAAACCAACCCCCAAACGATCCCGTAGGAGGTAAGAACACCTCGCACGGGACTAATGTAACTTGTAGGAACTGATCGCATAGTCCTGGGTCTCCCCGTTTGAGAATAAAAATCAACTCTTAGACGTAAAAACAAGTCGTTAAAGGGTGAAAACCCAAACCAGCCCCCAAACGACCCCGTAGGAGGCACGAACACCTCGCACGGGACCAATGTAACTTGTAGGAACTGACCGCGTAGGTCTCCCGATTTGAGAATATGACAATAATTTGCAAAAATCACACTTAGACTTGAAAAGAGGCCGTTAAAGGGTGAAAACCCAAACCAGCCCCCAAACGACCCCGTATGAGGCACGAACACCTCCCACGGGACCAATCTAACTTGTAGGAACTAACCGCGTTGTCCCAGGTCTCCCCGTTTGAGAGTATGACGATAATTTGCAAAAATCACACTTAGACTTGAAAACAGGCCGTTAAAGGGTGAAAATCAAAACCAGCCCCCAAACGACCCCGTAGGAGGCACGAACACCTCGCACGGGACGAATGTAACTTGTAGGAACTGACCGCGTAGTACCGGGTCTCCCGGTTTGAGAGTATGACGATAATTTGCAAAAATCACACTTAGACTTCAAAACAAGCCGTTAAAGGGTGAAAACCCAAACCAGCACCCAAACGACCCCGTAGGAGGCACGAACACCTCGCACGGGACCAATGTAACTTCTAAGACCTAACCGTGTTGTCCCGGGTCTCCCCGTTTGAGAGTATGATGATAATTTGCAAAAATCACACTTAGACTTGAAAACAGGCCTTTAAAGGGTGAAAATCCAAACCAGCCCCCAAACGACCCCGTAGGAGGCACGAACACCTCCCACGGGACCAATCTAACTTGTAGGAACTAACCGCGTTGTCCCGGGTCTCCCCGTTTGAGAGTATGACGATAATTTGCAAAAATCACACTTAGACTTGAAAACAGGCCGTTAAAGGGTGAAAACCCAAACCAGCCCCCAAACGACCACGTAGGAGGCACGAACACCTCACACGGGATCAATGTAACTTGTAGGAACTGACCGCGTAGTCCCGGGTCTCCCGGTTTGAGAGTATGATGATAATTTGTAAAAATCACACTTAGACTTGAAAACAGGCCGTTAAAGGGTGAAAACCCAAACCAGCCCCCAAACGACCCCGTGGAAGGCACGAACACCTCGCACGGGAGCATTGTAACTTGTAGGAACTGACCGCGTAGTCCCGGGTCTCCCGGTTTGAGAGTATGACGATAATTTGTAAAAATCACACTTACACTTGAAAACAGGCCGTTAAAGGGTGAAAACCCAAACCAGCCCCCAAACGACTCCATAGGAGGCACGAACACCTCGCACGGGACCAATGTAACTTGTAGGAACTGACCGCGTAGTCCCGGGTCTCTCGGTTTGAGAGTATGACTATAATTTATAAAAATCACAGTTTGACTTGAAAACAGGCCGTTAAAGGGTGAAAACCCAAACCAGCCATCAAACGACCCCGTAGGAGGCACGAACACTTCCCTCGGGACCATTGTAACTTGTAGGAACTGACCGTGTAGTCCCGGGTCTCCTTGTTTGAGAGTATGACGATAATTTGCAAAAATCACACTTAGACTTGAAAACAGGCCGTTAATGGGTGAAAACCCAAACGACCCCGTAGGAGGCACGAACACCTCGCACGGGACCAATGTAACTTATAGGAACTGACTGCGTTGTCCCGGGTCTCCCGGTTTGAGAGTAGGCTGATAATTTGCGAAAATCACACTTAGACTTGAAAACAAGCCGTTAAAGGGTGAAAACCCAAACCAGCACCCAAACGACCCCGTAGGAGGCACGAACACCTCGCATGGGACCAATGTAACTTGTAGGAAATGACCGCGTAGTCCCGGGTCTCTCGGTTTGAGAGTATGATGATAATTTGCAAAAATCACACTTAGACTTGAAAACAGGTCGTTAAAGGGTGAAAACCCAAACCAGCCCCCAAACGACCCCGTAGGAGGCACGAACACCTCACACGGGACCAATGTAACTTGTAGGAACTGATCGCGTAGTCCCGGGTCTCCCAGTTTGAGAGTATGACGATAATTTGCGAAAATCACACTTTCTTGAAAACGGTCCGTTAAAGGGTGCAAACCAAACCTGCCCCCAAACGACCCCATAGGAGGCACGAATATCTTGCATGGGACGAATGTAACTTGTAGGAACTGACCGCGTAGTCCCGGGTCTCTCGGTTCGAGAGTATGACGATAATTTGTAAAAATAACACTTAGACTTGAAAAATGCCGTTAAAGGGTGAAAACCCAAACCAGCCCCCAAACGACCCCGTAGGAGGCACAAACACCTCGCACGGGACCAATGTAACTTATAGGAACTGACCACGTAGTCCCGGGTCTCCCGGTTTGAGAGTATGATGATAATTTGCGAAAATCACAGTTTCCTTAAAAACAGCCCGTTAAAGGGTGAAAACCCAAACCAGCCCCCAAACGACCCCGTAGGAGACACGAATACCTCGCACGGGACGAATGTAACTTGTAGGAACTGACCGCGTAGTCCCGGGTCTCTCGGTTTGAGAGTATGACGATAATTTGCAAAAATCACACTTAGACTTGAAAACACGTCGTTAAAGGGTGAAACCCCAAACCAGCCATCAAACGACCCCGTAGGAGGCACGAACACCTCGCACGGGACCAATGTAACTTATAGGAACTGAACGCGTAGTCCCGGGTCTCCCGATTAGAGATTATGACGATAATTTGCAAAAATCACACTTAGACTTGAAAACAGGCCGTTAAAGGGTGAAAACCCAAACCAACCCCCAAACGACCCCGTAGGAGGCACGAACACTTTGCACGGGACCAATGTAACTTGTAGGAACTGACCGCGTAGTCGTATATGCAATTTTTCTAGTTGTATATGCAATTTTTTTGCTTGAATATGATTTTTTTAAAATTGACTTGATTACTAATATTGTATCTTTTTTGTGTCTTATTTTTTTTGTAGGATGACATTCAATCGTTAGCTTTTATCCACTTGGAACGCACGAAGAAGTCAATGGTTTATAACAGGGGGATTGTGTATTTAGTGTCGTTAATATTCAGGATTTTATCTTTTGTGTTATGGCCGAGCAGGCTTCGGTAGTTTTATGGTTTATTTTTATGGTCGTGCTGGCTATAGTAGTTTTATTGTTGACTTTTATGGCCGTGTGGGCTTTATATGGGCAGATTTTATGTTAACAGGTTTTGGAATGCTCAAAACATAGAGGAAACTCTACCCAATTTTTTTTTTATATGGGAACTATTAACTCTTGTAATTTTTTGAAGTTATTGTCGACTTTTATGGTCATGTGCTGCTTTATATTGGTATTATCTCTTGTAATTTTTTGAAGTTTGTATGCACATTAGTTTATTAACAACCTGCGATATTCATAATTTGTGAATTTTTTTGATTTTGTTTTTGCAAATAATAAATATTTTTCCTAACGAATTTGGAATTTGCAGATTTTCCAGATTTGGTTCCTATTTTTTTTTTAATTAACTGAAAAATCTAGCACGGTCTTAAACCGTGCCAAAAGCGTGCCCGAAAAGAGATAATTTGGCATGGCTTTGATGTGTGCCAAAAGCGTGCCAGATTTAACATCTGACACGGTTTAAAAGCGTGCCAAAAGCGTGCCAGATTAAAAAACTGGTAGAGTTTAAAAGCGTGCCAGTTTGGAAAATCTGGCACGGTTTAAAACCGTGCCAGATTGCGTCTGGCATGGTTTTAAACCGTGCCAGTTTCCTATTTTTGGTGTAGTGAAAATGGACCTAGCTGCTATCCATACCCGAGTCAAAATCCGCCAGCTATATCCAACAAACACCAAAACCCGACCGGCAACCCATTACCACCAACCCCACAATCTTAATCACCTTAACTCCTTAACATTCTACCAACTCCATACCCAGCGGAACCTTAATCCGGCAAGCTCAGTCAACCCACGAAACTCATACCTGAGTTCGAACTCACTAGCTCAACCCGGTTTCCCATTTTAACCCATAACCCGACCAACACCAACCAAACCCATTTCGACCTTAACCGTACCTTCTTGACCCATATACAATTCTCAACCCATTTCCAATGAACCCAAATCCCACCCAATCATTTTAAACCTTATCAATACCCATTCAACCCAAATACCCATTTCCCATTTTTTCACCTTACCCGATTTTACCTGCATAAAACCAAAGACCAATGATAAAAGCTAACATGTTTTAAATGACCTTTTACCCTTTTCCCAAAATACCCTATAATCTCACACAATCTCATCACCCTCATTAAATCCACATTCACACTTGTGCAATCCCCCAATTACCCTTCTCACACCTCTTTCCACTTACACTTACGTGCATTACCAAATATACCCCTACCCTCATTTGACTTATAAGTTTAAGACTTGGTGCCTTTCAAGAAGAATCTCCATTTTAGTTTTTAAACTTGGGATAACTCTTCTCCATTTCCATATAGAGAGTACTTGTAATTTTTGTCAAATATCTCAATATAGAGTGATGTAGGGGAGAATTCTTCCCCACCTCTCTATAGAGAATATTGGTAATTTTGGACAAATATCTCAATATAGAGTGATGTGGTTGAATTTGTCTCTTTTGGAAGTAAATTCTTCTCCATCCCTTTATGAAGGGTATTTGTAATTTTTAGCAAATATCTCAACATAAAGTGATGGTGTGAAATTTATTTCTTTGGATGAATTGTAATGTACAATATATAATGAGAGGATTTGTATTTTTAGAAAATCTCTCTCATTATTTAAGAGTCCATTATCAATTCAGCCATTGTATATATTGTCATTAGTTTTTATTTTTTTATTTTATAGTTTTTATTTTAGAAAAAAATATATATTAGTGAGAGATTCTAATTGAGAGAATTTTGGATTGTAATTGAGAAAATTTTGGATTGTAATTGAAGAGTTCACTCCAATTCAAGGCTAAAATGGGTTTGAACTATTCCTCTTTAATTACTCTTATTTTAATCCTTACATGCTTTCATTTGTTTATTCTATATCTTGGTTGATGATTAATGAGGGCTAATCTCCCATTCAAGGGATAAACTAAAGCCCTCATGTGCCCAATTTAGTTAGTTTACTTGTTAGCACAATTTTGTTTATCTCATTTTTTTCTTATTAGATCTTACGTCTTAGTTAGTAATTTAAATATTGGCATAGTTAGTTAATTAATAATCCCTTTGAAAATAATAATAATAATAATAATAATAATAATAATAATAATAATAATAATGATAATAATAATAATAATAATATGAAATGATTCTACACTTGTCTTTACATATTTTTTTCTTCACACATGAAAGATGGATTGATACCATTACTTACTCTATGCCTATTTTTAGTGTATTTGTAGGTTCAAGGGAATTTTGATTGGGAAAACTTTGCAACAACGATCTACATTAAGAAGAAACAATTTTCTTTTCTATCATTGCATATGTCAATACTGCCCATGTCATGTTTTCCATGCATGCATATTGTGTTTGAAGTTGTGGGTCTCGATTGGTCGATACTGGGAAGAGCTCTAGTCTTGTGAATGGGGGTCGAGATGAGGTTGACCACATGTCTGGCTGGTAACACTGTTGATGAGGTCTCAGTCTCATAAGAGTGTCTGCGACTGACTCTTGCATTAGCTGGAGTGGTGACACTGTACTTACTCATTGGTGAAGGCTATCCTATGACAAAGTGGTCTTGGAGGCCAAGATAACCTAATACTGGATTGGTCATGAAAACTCCAGTTGGATAAGGACTCTGAGAGCATATATGAGGGGGTATGAGACTACAGTGGGTGTCATTTGGACGAAACTAGACTTATGTACATCAGTCACCCCTAGATTTTAGTCTTCAATGTTAATTAGAGTCTCAGGTTTAAGCTCTTCCGTCTCATCTCTTCTTGGTTCCCTATGGTTGTGGGGTCACCTCAATGTCTGTATAGGCACATTAGTCACATGGGATTGCACAGAGATGTCATTTCATCCCCTGAAGTGGACACATGTCACTTGCTTAGTGTCTTGGCATATAGAACAAGGACATGTGCAGCCAAACATCAATACGAGTGATGTGCTCTAATGATGGGTGTCTTGGTAGTATTTTTCATATTTAGGTGGTGAAAAGACTTAAACTTCCTCTTTCTCTCTCCTTCTTAAATTCAGTTTTATTTCCTCTAGAGCAAGAAAAAACCATGAACCTTTTCTCTCTCTCTAAAAACTTCCTTATTTGAAGAATTTGTCCTTTATCCACGTGTCTTTTTCTTTCCTTACTCCTCTTCTACCTTCTAGGTACCGCTTTTTCCACTCTTCTTTGTTTTCTTGTTTTGATTTTAGAGTTTTTAGCATTTTTTTCATTTTCGGTGGTTTTGGTTTTTCTTCGGTCACCATATCTAGTGATTTATGGTTTAGATTGGGGTGGTTTTGGAAGAATAAGGAGTTAGGGGATCGTTTTAGGCTTGATTAGGATTGAATTTTGGTTTTTTTTTGGTCAAATTTGAATATTTCAGTGACTTTTCAGGTGAAGATCATCGGACAAGTTCTTGTTGTTCTTTGTTAGGTTTTTTCCCAAACCCTTTCAACTACCTCTTTAATATCTAGTTATTGTTTCCAAAGGTTTCACTTTTGTTTTTCATGTACTTTAGACTTTACGAGTTAGGAGAAGAGTTCCCTCATCTACGTGAGCACATTAGGTGAGAGATCCATAGGGTCGAGGTCTAGTCTAGACATAGGGTCGAGGCCAAGTCTCATGTTCCTCTTACACTTGTCTTTATATGTATAGAACTACCTATTTTCCTTCTCACTTACCCGTTACAGTCAAACCCAAAGTTTTGATTTTAATCAGTAGTGATTCCATTTGTGCTTCATCCTCCAAAGACTACTTGTATGTCCTATCTTCCAAGGGATATAGCCCTTTTCATTATGTAGATCCTTGTGAGGGACTAGAGGGATCCAAATCCAAATCTTTTAATATGGACATGAAGGTCCCAAATTACTGTACAGACGAGGGTGAGGCCACCGAGTCTAGTGACTGTGGTCATAATACCACTTCTACCCGTAAATATGGGGACCATAATCCCGAGATTTACAAAATCTCTTATGATGAGTTCGATGCTAAAGTGGTTGGTAAAGTGCCTCCTATCATAATACCTATCTCGTCCACGAATAAGGCCGAGTTTTGATATCACGATCCTTATGGTAATGTCCCTACCACTGAGGAGGACGAGGAGGATAACCAGTATGTTTTTTATATAAGTGTTTCTTCGACTATACCTAGTGACATTCACAAAACTAATATGATAGTCTGGAGGCACCTTTATGAGGTCAAATCCACCAAAAATATGAGTGATCCTACCGAGGATAAAATTGGCTTCAACCTTATAAATGAGGGAGAGGTGGCCATTTATAAGAAGATGTTTAAGGTAGGATTTCTCCTTCCTATGCATTTGTCCATCATAGAGATTCTTTCCTCTATTGGTGTTCCTCCTGCCCAATGTGACACCCCGACTAATTAAACACCAGGTAGCTACTCCTTTATTAAATCAATACAAAATGCCAAGTTGGTTCAGTTAATAGCATCACTGTCGAAATTTTTTTTATAATTACTAACCACCTAGTATTTAAAAAGTAAGTGCCAAATTTTAAGTCAAGTCTGATTAACATGCTGTAAAAGAATAATGAAAGAATAACAACCATTCACTATAATGAAGTAATGAATAACTAACAACATAAATATAAATCTAGAGGAAAACACCTCACAACAATCCCACAACTAAAAAATAATACGACAAGTCTAAATCCTGAATAATTACATGCCAGAAGTCTAAATAAATGAAATGTCTCTAAAAGAAATGAACGACATGCCCTACAATTGATAACTGAAGAATATTGAGTCAAGATAGATGAAGCGTCTACAAGAAAAGCCCTGTAACTTCCACAAACAGCTACAGCTCATCACCTGAATGAGAATCCTAAGCATGGTGACCTTGTGGCTGGGCACCTAAAATGATTTTTACAAAAATAGATTTGAAAGCAAATGGGTCAGAGCCCGAAAGTGGAATTCATTTTAAAAACAACAAGTGTTTTAATAACATTAAAACATTAAATTCAAAATACATGTTAGGACGTGCACTCACATGAAATTCTCACCTCTCGACTACATGTGCACTCCTAACGTACCGTACCCATCTATAAGACATCCATAACTAACCAAATCGTAATAAGTTCTACCCCTTACTACTCGATTCCCATATTACATTCTAGCGTTATCAAATAAATAGAGGGCTTTACTTACTCTCAGATTCTCAATTAGTAATAGGATTCAAGTAACAATGGTGGCTAGGGTTTCTGCCTAAGGAACTTTTGGAACAATTTCTAATAACCCCCGTAGTCTAATAAGTCTTAAAATGTGGTTAGTGGGTTTAGTGGGGAATTACCAAGTCAGCTTTTTAATTCCCAATTTTCGTAGGTTTTAATTCCCAAAAATCCAAAATTACTAAACTACCCTTATACGTTGCCGGTATGGCCTAAAAATGCCCCGGGACCCAAACTAAACCCCCGGCTAGTGTTTTCTGACTATTTCGACCCTTCCGGACGCGTTGGCGCACTCAAAATGACCATACGATTAATAGAACTAAAATGCACTTTTTAATTATCATAAATATAAACCTGACGCGACTATCACACGCGTCCCAACAAAATTTCCAAATTGCCGTGTTTAAATCTCACGACAAATTTCATACTTCAATATTCATGTATAATCATATATGCACATTATATTCAAATACAAACTCGCATCTCGCTAGTATTTTAATCCGGATTAATTTCCAATTAATACGCATTTAATTTAATTAATCCCATAAATAAATATCACATAAATACGGGGTATTACATACTTCCCCCCTAATAACTGAATTTTGTCCCGAAATTCGGAACTAGAAAGTACCTGGTAAGAACAACTCTGGATAACGTTCGCGCATCTCATCCTCGCGCTCCCATGTGGACTCCTCGACATTATGATGTCGCCACTGAACACGCACTAACGAAACTATCTTTGACCGCAGTTTCCGCTCACTTCGGTCCAAAATAGCAATCGGTCCCTCCTCGTAGGAGCTATCCGGCTGGAGATCGATGTCCTCCAAAGCAATGTGAGAATGAGCCAAATTGTCTCTAAGATATTTCCTTAGCGAGGAAATATGAAACACCTCATGAATCCGATGCAAATGCTCCGGTAATCCAACTCTATACGCAACCGTTCCAATCCGCTCAATAATAGGAAATGGTCCCACATATCTCGGTGCCAACTTCCCTTTCTTCCCGAAACGCATAATCCCCTTCATAGGAGATACTCTGAGCAAAACCTGGTCCCTCACTTGGAACTCCCTGAAGAATCTCTTCGCATCAGCATAGCTCTTCTGCCGATCCTGAGCTACCCGAATGCGACTTCGAATCAATTCTATCCTTGCCGAAGTATCCTGAATCACTTCCGGCCCAAGTAGTTTGTTGTCCCCCACCTCCAACCAACATGCTGGGGAACGACAAGGTCTACCGTCCAACGCCTCAAATGGAGCCATGCCAATGGTGAACTGGTAGGAGTTATTGTAAGCAAACTCCACCAGTGGAAGATACTGCTCCCATCCACCCCCAAAATCAATGATACTCATACGTAGCATGTCCTCCAACATTTGGTTCGTACGCTCGATTTGACCATCGGTCTGCGGGTGATACGCCGTACTCAACCGCAACTCCGTGCCCATGGCCTCCTGAAAACTTTCCCAAAACCGTGAAATAAATATCTTGTCTCGGTCAGACACGATATTTAAAGGGACACCGTGAAGTCTCACTATCTCTGAAATAAAGAGCTAGGCATACGGTCCTGTAGTGTAGTCTGTCCTTACGGGTAGAAAATGAGCGACTTTGGTCAACCTGTCCATAATCACCCATACGGAGTCATGACCTCTCTGTGTCGTAGGTAACCCCGTGATAAAATCCATGGATATGCTCTCCCACATCCACATCGGAATCTCCAATGGCTGCAGGAGTCCTGCCGGTCTCTGATGATCCACTTTTACTAGCTGACACGTGGTGCATTTTGAAACAAACACGGCAATATCTCTCTTCATCCGGTCCACCAATACTGTCGTCTCATGTCTTGGTACATTTTGTCCCCACCAGGATGTACCGCGAACCGTGAGCCGTGCGACTCTGCCATCACCTCGTGCCACAATTCCTCCCCTTCTGGAACTACCAATCTCCTATTGAAGCGTAATCCCCCATCTGAGCTAACGGTATAGGACTCGGCTCCCTCTGCTAGTAATCGAACTATCTGCTCCTGACAGAACGAGTCATTTGCATGTGCCCTTACTACCTTCGTGACAATCTGAGGTGTAACAGTCATCACAGACATGAACGATCGGGCCACTGCATCCTAGTGTCCCAATTCCTTCCACTTGGCCTTCCACACCCCTGCCACTTCATCTGCTGGCCTACGACTCAACGCACCTGCTACCACGTTAGCCTTCCCCGGGTGATACTGGATATCAAACTGATAGTCCTTCACAAATTCAAGCCACCTTCGCTGTCGCATATTCAACTCCTTCTGCCTGAATAGGTACTGTAAGGACTTGTGGTCCGTGAACAATCGAAACTTCTCCCCCAAAAGGTAATGTCTCCAAATACGAAGGGCAAATACAACTGCCGCCAACTCCAAGTCATGAGTGGGGTAATTCTTCTCGTGAGGCTTTAGCTTACGGGATGCATAAGCAATGGCCTGACTCTCCTGCTGCAATACACCTCCAAGTCCTTGCAAGGACGCATCGGTGTAAACTAAATACTCAACTCCCGATCTCGACAATGCTAACACAGGTGCTGAGGTCAACTTATCCTTCAATTCGTCGAATGCCAACTGACAAGCATCACTCCAGATGAATGGCACACCCTTACGAGTCAGATGTGTCAAAGGACCTGCTATCTTCGAGAATCCCCGAATCAACCTCCTGTGATATCCTGCTAGGCCCAAGAAACTACGAATCTCTGTCGGTGTCGTGGGCTGTCCCCACTCCCTCACCGCGGATACCTTCCCCGGATCAATAGATATTCCCCGATCGGAAATAATATGTCCCAAAAACTGGACCTCCTTCAGCCAAAACCCGCATTTCTCATATTTTGCATACAACTCGTTCTGACGTAGTGTCTGCAAAACTTGCCTCAAATGCTCGGCGTGCTCCTCCTGTCTGAGAGTTAACCAGAATATCATCGATGAAGACAATGACAAACTGATCTAGGAAATCTTTGAACACTCTATTCATCAAGTCCATAAACACGGCTGGAGCATTGGTCAAACCAAAAGGCATAACCCGAAACTCGTAAGATCCATATCTCGATAAGAACGCAGTCTTCGAGACATCCTCTTCCCTGATACGCAACTGATGGTATCCCGATCTTAAATCAATCTTTGAGAAGAAAGAAGCTCCTCCGAACTGGTCGAATAAGTCATCGATTCGAGGCAACGGATACTTATTCCGTATCGTGACCTTATTCAACTATCGGTAGTCCACACACAATCTCAGTGAACCATCTCTCTTCTTCACAAACAACACAGGGGCACCCCATGGAGAAGTACTTGATAAGAAGCTTTTTGCGTATGTATATCGTTGTCGTGCAAAAGCCACTCTCAAAATTCCCTTGAGTACCTACAAAACTTGTCTAAAAATAACTCGTATTGCGGTAAGTACGGATATCAATCCAACTTTCAAGGTGAAACAATTAATGTGAAAACGTGCAATTCCAATTTTTTTTATGAAAATAATTTTTTTTATATTTTTTAAAAAACAAATTTCAAGGGAAAAATTTACTAACAAATGCTAAAAATTATAAAAGGACTAAAGAATGAATAAAAATGTGCAACCGAGTGTGAAATATTGTGAGAAGGTCAAGAGATGGGATTACACTGCATTTTCAATTATTTTAATTTCTCAATTTATTAAATTTGAAATATTTCGAGATAATATTAAATCGATAATCAAACTCTCGTTAAAATTATAAATTTAATAATATATTTTTCAGAGAATTAATTTAAAATTGTAACACGATGAAAAATTAGGACTACATTATTTTCAGAAAATTACCCGCTAGGATCAATTTTACGAAAATAATTTCAACCCTTAAATTTCAACACCGAATTAATGTTCAAATATAGGAAAAACATATCTCTAGTTCGATTCCTAAATTCAAATATCAATTTGTTCAATTAATTTACTAACTCTCGTTACATAAATTAATTGGTGACAGTTAAAGACTAATTTACCTAGAAATATAAAATTAATGAATCAACTAATTAAAGTAATATCATTCGCAGTGCACCCCACCCCTTGAACGGGGTGTTTAGCCAAACATTATCATGTGTGCATAAACAACATTCAATATCATATCAAAAGATGACATAAATGAATAGAGAAATAGAATACAATACGCAAATCTCCTTGTCGAATCGCGTTCATAAAATGCGTCTCAATCTTCTCACTAATCCAACACTTGATTACAACAAAAAAAATAAAAAAAAAACTAAAAATTATTCTAACACTAAACTAATTTTTTTGGAATTTTTTTAAGACCCTAGGATGTACATAATATACGGTCTATTTTTCTCTCTGGTAACTCCTTTTTTCCTTTGCTAAGAATCCCCTTTTAATGAGAGTTCCCTTCTGTTTTATAACCATACCCACGATGCTTTGTAAAATTGAGAGATTTGAGGGATTTGATTTTGGAAGCTCCTACATTCATGGCTTAGGATTGAATATGGTTCCGATTTGTTTGGGGATATAGTAGCTGATGGGGTTTCAAAGTGGGTTCTCGATTTTTTTGGGTTTGCATTTTGGTCTGTTGGTCGAGCACGGGTTGGAGCCGGGTTGAAGGGTTCGGGTTGGAGGGTTCCCTGTTTCGAACAAGGCCGCGGGTTGGGCTGGCCGGATTCGGGTTTTGGGTTGGATTGGGTCGTCGGTGAGGCTTGGAATGCCGGAGTTGGGGGGCGTCGCCAATTTGAAGTTTGGTTGTCCCCGGTATGGTCGCTGGAGAGGGGGTCCGCGGCTGGGCAGGGGCGCGGTTTGGAGGTCCGGGCAGAGGTGGTATAAGGTGGGTTTGCTTAGTTGGGAAATGGGGTTTTGGTTAGAAATGGAGGTTTTGGGTTTTGTTAATGGGGGAGGAGAGAGAATCGGGTGTTGGGTTGGAGAAGATGAGGTTGAATAGTGGTGTAGTTTTAAGTTTGTAAAAAAAAAAAAAAAGTAAAAAGTAAATAACAGTAAGATTCTAAAAAAAATTAAACTAAAAATAATAAACCTAAAAATAAAATCTAACTAAAAAAATAAAATAACTAAAAATAAAATCCTAAGCTTATATAAAACTAAAATAAATGAAAGAAATAAAAATTTTAAATCTAAATGAAAAATAAAATCCTAAAAAACAATATATATATAAAATATAATAAACTAAAAATAAACTCCTAAAAACTAATCCAAAGAAAAATAAAATTAAATAAAGATTATAAATTAAAAATTAATCAAAAAAATAAACAAATAAAAATAAAAAATAAAATAAAGAATTAGAAAATAAATCCTAAAAATTCTACACAAATCTAAATAAATCCTGAAAATAAAATGACTACAAATAAAAATATAGAAAAATAATAAAAGTACAAACTTAACACACACGGGGCTCGGGGAATGGTCTTGGGCTCGATTAAGGTTACGGGACTGTTTCGGGGCATCGGATCACATCGGGGCAAGCTCAATGAGGACTCTGACTTCGCGGTCTCTTTGATTTCTTCGATGCAAGCTTTTGACCGCTATTGAGTCACAATTGTACTGATTTAGCATTATTTGTACCGCAACTGCGTATTGACCTGCAAAATGATAAAATACGAACATAAGGTCATTTTTATTAAAAACGAGCGACTAAAATGCCTCTATTCGGGGTATAAAATATACACTTTTGGGTGCTTATCACACCACCCCTAAACAGAACATTGCTAGTCCTCGAGCAAAAATTAGAGAGAAAATATAGATAAGTATCCAAAAGTGTGCCACTTTCGCAGGCACTGGCGATTGCACTTAGCATGTGCAACAAGCCGTTAAACCTGTAGGTTGCCCTACAGGACGAGTGGTGTCTCGTGAGGGTTTGCAGTGAATATACCCACAAAATTCAAAACTTATTTAAATGCAGTTTCTTAGTAGATGATGAGACGCTATACAACCCAACTTTAAAAGAACATCAAGGAACACCGTATTCAACTATCAAAATAAGATAAGAAATTACTTAATTCCAAAAGCGTAATCCTTCATAAAACTCAGCGTGTGTAGTGTGAAACAATCTTAAGTATCATTAGAGTAATTCCTAGATTGCCTTTATAGAATCAACGCCTTGACTTCAATTCTCACTGGATATATCTCTCTGAATCGAACTCTCTGAGAATTGGGTAAGTGTATCTCTCTAGTGTGTGAGGATGTGAGTAAATGTAAACAAGTTCAAACGTCTCACACACTTTATAAGAAAGGGCGGATACATGAAAAAAATTTGATCTCAGGAAGGAATGCTAACCACTATGTCGAGAATGTCGAATTATTCACCATATAATTTTCTCGTTTGCCCGAACACTTTACCAAGGGTGAAAAATGGGGTCTATGAAAGGTATTTAGGGATAATGAAATGAAGAAGATGAATGATGGGGTGTTTTGAGAAGAGTGTGACACACTTTGACTGACTATTGTCTTCATCATTTGAACTTATGATCGCATCTTCCTTTTTCCTTTTTTTTTATTTTTTTTCTTTCTTCGCTTTTTTTCTTTTCTTTTGCGATGCGTTTTTTTCTTTTCATAGCACAAATGAAGACAATTTACATGAAAAATTTCAAACACTCTTTTCTAAAAAATTATGGTAGTGATGGGAAATGACATATGGATAAGGTTAATATGGAAAATGATAATGGGTAAATGATGATGTGAAGGAAAAATGGTAAGTGTATGGCAAAATCGGTTTAGTGCTCGGGACAAACTACAAGACACATGTTTCTTACAACTTGAAAGTAATGTCATTCTCAGTGATTAAGCCAAAAGTGAAAAATAATGAAACCATGCAACGACTAAGTGTGGTACCCAAAGAAAATTGAGTCAACTTGTGACTCTGAGATACGTAAAAACCCTCAAAAAGGTGAAAAGCTCAAATCTCACGGGTTTTAAGTCTCCACTAGTGATCTTTTAAGGCTTTCTTGAGAATATAGTTACTCTTCAACTTTTGATTGTAAAAGTGATAGTGCAAAATTGTCGAGTTTAGGAATTCATAGTGCAAATACGCTCTAAGAAGTATTAATTAATTTATGTGTAAAAAGCGTAAGTTTTTGGTCAAACACATGTATTCCGAAATTTCTAAAAGAGGGATGATAGACAATTCATGTCATAAAAAATTCTTTTTAACTGCACAAAATTTTTAAAATCACTTGTTTCTGAAAATTTTCAAAAGAGGTACGATTTTGATAAATTTCCCACCCCCAAACAAAAGAGAACATCGTCCTCGATGTTTAAAACCATATATAAAAATGAAAAGAACAAGGGAGGAAAGATAGTACCATAATGAACCACTAATGAAATGTACCGCATTCTGGGGCATAGATGAAACCTGAAGAACAGATGTGATACAAAAATACGTACAAGTCTATAAAGCATGTGCAAATCATTGGGTGGTGTGAAACACCACCCCCAAACAAGGTAAGACTCATACTCAGAAACAATGAAAGACGGGCTGCCTCCCGGTAATGCTAAGTTTAACGTCTTCAGCCAGACCGAATCAGTCTCACCCTAAGGATAGAAACTGTGAAAGTGCGGGGCGGCAGAAAAATTGGGTGATGAGAATCACCCCCAAACAAGACTGAAGCGTCAGTCTTGTTAGATATGGGAGAAAATAGGTCAATTCACTTGTATAGCAAAGTGCATCACTCGATGTAAAGCATCGGTGGACCAGAGGTGGGTGGGTAGGATGGTACATGGACGAAGGTAAGGGTGAGGGTGTACAGGCACCGATCACGGGCCTTATTGAGCGTAAAGGTGAGGGCAACTAGGGCCCTATAAGAATGATGCTCAAGTTGGTGGGGGAGGCAAAATGGTTTAGCAATAACGATGGGGTGGGCCTCAGAGAAAGTGCGCGACCATTCTATAAATGGACGATGATAATGGTCACGTCGTGACACGCTAGGGAGCTGTGGAGGAAAAAAGTCAACACCACAAAGAAGTGGTGGGCATAGAGAAACAAGCTCGGTGTCACGGTAATGGAGAGTATCTAGAATACTCACATGGATGGTGGGGTCATTGAAAAGTGCAAAAATGGGCTCGTGGAGCACTAGGGTGGAGGGTGGACGGAGGTGAGGACCTAAATGCTTAGATGTGAAAAGGGAACGCATAATAGCAAGGTCCAAATCAAGTGGTGTGGTGGTAGGGACAGTCGGTGGATCGGGCGGAACAAATGGTGGGGGAAGATGATCTAACTCACGAGTAGGAGATACACACTTCTCATGAGGCGTGGAGTGATCCTCTATAGCACTCGGAGGAGGAAGTGTGGTAGCTAGAGATGGAGTGGTCATCGTCTCCACAAGAATATCGTCAGTGAATGTGGTGGGTGGGTAAGACGAGGCACCGAGATCTAAGATAGAGGAATCATTAGAAATAATGGGCTCAAGGTGAGCCAAGCATTGTGGAACAGGATCCATATCCATATAGGTAGGAACTATCTCGGATTCTATCTCAGAAAAATGGTGAGCACTCGTAGCCGGAGCTAACCTAGAAATAATGGGTTCCTCGGGAACACACATAAAAGGGTCAAAAGGTGTAGACTCGGGCATAATCATGGATTCGGTGGAAGGGGAAAGGTGAAACTCAATGGTGGGTTTGAAAGAATAAGGTGGTGTGGGGTCAGTCTCACAAACAGTGGATATGTCAACACAATTGTCAACTTGGGGCTCGGACCACTGGGTGGTCTTAATGTCGAGATTCTCTGGAGGGTAGGGTTGGTCACACTCAAAATCAGTGGTGCAAGACGACACAACATCATCCCACACGGGTGCAACAATGGATTGACTTGTGGTGAAATCTGACTCGTTCGCACACTCAAATGCAGTAAACCTCTATTCAAGCCGGTGAAGGGCTTCATTTTGAGAATGAAGAGTGTGCGCAAAATTTTGTAAGAGGCTCTCGAGAGCAGATGTGTAAGGTGGTGGTGAAGTGTCGGTGGGTGGACACAACTCGCTAGAAACACTAGGATGTGGAGAATACTCATATGAAGTGTGTGGAGCAGGGTCAAGTGTAGCATTCACGGGAGAAGCATCTCCGTGAGGGACAAAAGTGTGATCAACATGAGGAGCATATGAAAGGGACTGATAGGTATGAGGTGCACGAGGTGGCGATGACGACTGTTGGAAACCATAAGGATCCACAACATGGTGTTGGGATTCATATTGCATGGAAGGATGATCAGGCCTCCATGAATAACTTGGGTACTCATACCCCTCGACATTAGGTATGTCGTGACAATACGTCGAGGGTGGGTCCAAAACAGTGTCATAGGGATACACATGTTCCGAGGTGGATTCAGATGGAGAGAATATAAATGGACACGCATGGGACAAGTAATCGCTAAGAAAGCAGTATGTGCACAGTGAAGCATGGGATGGGTTGACACTCGTCACCGGAGGCGGTGGAAGATGAGATGTGTGCATGGACGACACAGGAGTATCAACGGTGTGCATTTGAGAATTGAAGCCCGGAATGAATGAATCAAGGGTCGATTCGGGCTTATCATCAAACAAACTTCGAGAGAAGGTGAAATGGCCAAAGTATTCCCGTAAAGGACGTTCTTCGGCCATGACAATAGAAATATTTGTTTGGTTTTTTAAATATTTTTCAAAAGAAAAGAAAATCTTTTTGTGATTTTTGAAAATAAGAAAAGGAAAATCTTTTTGGTATTTTAAATATGAAAAAAAAAAGGAAAATCTTTTTGGGATTTTTAAATATGAAAAAAAAAGGAAAATCTTTTTGGGATTTTTGAAAATATTTTAAAAAAGAAAGGAAAATATTTTTGGGATTTTTTTTTTCGAAAAAGGGGAGAGAATGGACTCTGGATATGAGCGAACTAACTAAAACTGACTACCGAAAGAATCGAATTGGACACACACGAGTCAAGAAAAAATCCTAATGAGCACGTAGTCAATTATTATCTTCAAAATTAGAGAAAGGGGTAGTCAAATTATAATTAAGACCGCGGGCGATAAAATGCACGGAATTTATCTTTCTGATCGCCTGTTGCAAAAATGTGTTCCTACGGGGCTAGCTAGTTGATTGATTTTAAATTTAATGACAGCTAGGGTAGCACACAATGGATAAGCGAGTGAGTCGGGTGATGAAATCCCTTCACGTTGCAATGACCGGGTCTAGGTCTTAGGTAAATTAATTCATCAAACCATTCAATTTAAGTGCGATGCAAAAATTAAAAGCACATAGGAGCACGTAATCACATAAAAATTGACTCGCTTGCAGGAGATTCGCGAGAGATAAAAAATGTACCTCCCACGGTTTTTACACACGTGGGGTGAAGATCGAGTTGAGTCGACCGGGGGGAGATCTCGCCTATCTCAGTCGTCCCCGGGAGTCCTACCGACCCAAAGTAGAGAGGCTTCAAAAATCCTCGCCTTGGACGCCCTCTCTCTACCTTGTCCGGTTTCCCTTTTCGCTTTTTTTTATATGAATAATTATTACAAACAAAAATGGTGTCAAAATGCACCAAAATAAATACCAAGCTTTAAAAATCCTATACAACCAGTCTAAGGAGGAGGGAGGAGGAATAACTACAATAAAAAAAATGATAAATAAAATTACAAGTCTTCAAGCATGTCTCCAGGCCAAGAAAGCGGCAACGGCGCCATTTGATAAGAAGCTTTTTGCGTATGTATATCGTTTTCGTGCAAAAGCCACTCTCAAAATTCCCTTGAGTACCTACAAAACTTGTCTAAAAATAACTCGTATTGTGGTAAGTACGGATATCAATCCAACTTTCAAGGTGAAACAATTAATGTGAAAACGTGCAATTCCAATTTTTTTTATGAAAATAATTTTTTTTATATTTTTAAAAAACAAAAATCAAGGGAAAAATTTACTAACAAATGCTAAAAATTATAAAAGGACTAAAGAATGAATAAAAATGTGCAACCGAGTGTGAAATATTGTGAGAAGGTCAAGAGATGGGATTACACTGCATTTTCAATTATTTTAATTTCTCAATTTATTAAATTTGAAATATTTCGAGATAATATTAAATCGATAATCAAACTCTCGTTAAAATTATAAATTTAATAATATATTTTTCAGAGAATTAATTTAAAATTGTAACACGATGAAAAATTAGGACTACATTATTTTCAGAAAATTACCCGCTAGGATCAATTTTACGAAAGTAATTTCAACCCTTAAATTTCAACACCGAATTAATGTTCAAATATAGGAAAAACATATCTCTAGTTCGATTCCTAAATTAAAATATCAATTTGTTCAATTAATTTACTAACTCTCGTTACATAAATTAATTGGTGACAGTTAAAGACTAATTTACCTAGAAATATAAAATTAATGAATCAACTAATTAAAGTAATATCATTCGCAGTGCACCCCACCCCTTGAACGGGGTGTTTAGCCAAACATTCTCATGTGTGCATAAACAACATTCAATATCATATCAAAAGATGACATAAATGAATAGAGAAATAGAATACAATACGCAAATCTCCTTGTTGAATCGCGTTCATAAAATGCGTCTCAATCTTCTCACTAATCCAGCACTTGATTACACCAAAAACAAGAAAAAAAAAAACCTAAAAATTATTCTAACACTAAAGTAATTTTTTTGGAATTTTTTTAAGACCCTAGGATGTACATAATATACGGTCTATTTTTCTCTCTGGTAACTCCTTTTTTCCTTTGCTAAGAATCCCCTTTTAATGAGAGTTCCCTTCTGTTTTATAACCATACACACGATGCTTTGTGAAATTGAGAGATTTGAGGGATTTGATTTTGGAAGATCCTACATTCATGGCTTAGGATTGAATATGGTTCCGATTTGTTTGGGGATATAGTAGCTGATGGGGTTTCAAAGTGGGTTCTCGATTTTTTTGGGTTTGCATTTTGGTCTGTTGGTCGAGCACGGGTTGGAGCCGGGTTGAAGGGTTCGGGTTGGAGGGTTCCCTGTTTCGAACAAGGCCGCGGGTTGGGCTGGCCGGATTCGGGTTTTGGGTTGGATTGGGTCGTCGGTGAGGTTTGGAATGCCGGAGTTGGGGGGCGTCGCCGATTTGAAGTTTGGTTGTCCCCGGTATGGTCGCTGGAGAGGGGGTCCGCGGCTGGGCAGGGGCGCGGTTTGGAGGTCCGGGCAGAGGTGGTATAAGGTGGGTTTGCTTAGTTGGGAAATGGGGTTTTGGTTAGAAATGGAGGTTTTGGGTTTTGTTAATGGGGGAGGAGAGAGAATCGGGTGTTGGGTTGGAGAAGATGAGGTTGAATAGTGATGTAGTTTTATGTTTGTAAAAAAAAAAAAAAGTAAAAAGTAAATAACAGTAAGATTCTAAAAAAAATTAAACTAAAAATAATAAACCTAAAAATAAAATCTAACTAAAAAAATAAAATAACTAAAAATAAAATCCTAAAAAAAATATATATATATAAAATATAATAAACTAAAAATAAACTCCTAAAAACTAATCCTAAGAAAAATAAAATTAAATAAAGATTATAAATTAAAAACTAATCAAAAAAAATAAAAATGAAATAAAATAAAATAAAGAATTAGAAAATAAATCCTAAAAATTCTACACAAATCTAAATAAATCCTGAAAATAAAATGACTACAAATAAAAATATTGAAAAATAATAAAAGTACAAACTTAACACACACGGGGCTCGGGGAATGGTCTTGGGCTCGATTAAGGTTACGGGACTGTTTCGGGGCATCGGATCACATCGGGGCAAGCTCAATGAGGACTCTGACTTCGCGGTCTCTTTGATTTCTTCGATGCAAGCTTTTGACCGCTATTGAGTCACAATTGTACTGATTTAGCATTATTTGTACCGCAACTGCGTATTGACTTGCAAAATGATAAAATACGAACATAAGGTCATTTTTATTAAAAACGAGCGACTAAAATGCCTCTATTCGGGGTATAAAATATACACTTTTGGGTGCTTATCAGTACTCCTCCGTATAAACCCCTGACCCAACAACTTCTCAATCTGATCCCGTAACTCCCTCATCTCAGCTGGAGCCATACGGTACGGTGCGCGTTCTATAGGTCTCGTATCTGGTAATAAGTCTATGACAAAGTCTATCTCTCTACTGGGGGGTAGGCCTGGTATCTCCTGAAACACATCTGAGTACTCCCTAACAACTGGGATCGAATCTAAAGGAATCACAACCTCCTTAGAGGTATCCTCCTCTAAATAATACAAATGTGCGGTCGAACCTCCCTCTAGGCGAGGCATCGCCACTACAAACATCTCTTGCCCCGGAATGGCAAAAATAATGCTCCCACCGAAGCAATCAATCATGGCTCTATAATCCGCGAGCCAATCCATACCGATGATCACATCATGAACATGCATATCTAATAGCAACATGTCTGTAGGTAATACCAAACTACCAATCTCTACCCCCACTCCCCGGCATATAAAGAAAATAAGCAACCCACTCCCCAATGGTGAGTCTACACACGTCACTGTGCTCTCTGCTGTGGCTAACAACCCTAAGGCTTTCGCAAAATGTGTAGCTATAAAACAGTGCGTTGCCCCCGTATCAAACAAAACCCGACCCATAGTACCATGGATAGGAAACATACCCTCAATCGCGGGTAGTGCCTGCGGAGCTGCTGCCTGGTGGACGTTATAGACACTTCCATACTGTAACTGCCCCTGCTGCACAGAAACTACTGGAATGGTTGGAAGTGCTAGCACCTGGCCTGGAGCTGGGAGAGCAGGTGGAAAAAGTGGCCTCTGTGGCTCATGTCTAGCACCCTGCTGCTGCTGCGGGGTCCTGCCCCTATCAGGACAGTCCTGGCATTTATGGCCAGTCCTGCCACAAACGAAACACTTCCCTAGAAAGTTCCCCCCTCTCTGTCCCTACTGCTCCCGGCCCTGGTGGCCGTTACCGTTCCTCCACTGGCCCTGCTGAAACTGCTGTTGACCATTCTGACCCTGCTGGTTCTGATGGTCGTTCGGACCCTGATGGCCCTGCCGGAAACCTCCCTGTCCGTGCCTAAAATTTCCAGAGTGAACCTGTTGTTATCCCCCTGCTGGGAACCCTGGTCGCCCTGTCTCTACCCCTGAACAGATTGTGCCCCACTGGCACCATTCCCTCCAGCCCTGCCCTGATGGCTGGACTCTCCCGATCGCTTGCCCTCAGCCATGTGAAAGCGGTGATCCTGACAATGGAGCAATGCAGCGTTAACCACATCAGAATAAGTGGCTAACGAGAGGTTCCCTAACAAGTGCTGACGAATCCTCCATGTCAACCCGTCAGTAAATTTCTGTATCTTCTTCTCCTCTGTCGGTATCTCATCCGGAACAATGTTCAGAAGATTAGTGAATTCGGCCTCATACTCGGCCACAGTCTTACCCTCCTGTCGAAGGCTCATCAACTTCCTCCTCATTTTTGTATGAACAGCTGACGAAAAGTACTTACGGTCTAACCGCACCCTGAACTCCTGAATAGTGAGAGTGTATCTCTCCTCCACGGTGGTAATAGACTCCCACCACTGCAGTGCAGACCCCACTAGCTTAAAGGTAGCTAGTATCTGCTTCCGAACCTAAGTGCACTCGTACATCGTCAAGTGCCTCTGTATATCCTTTCTCCACTGACTCGAAACAACAACATCGGAGCTACCAGTAAACTCCGGTGGATGTGCTTTCGGAAAAGCATCACGTACACGTTCCCAAGAAGACGGAAATGCATGTGCCTGAACTGGCGCGGCTATCGGCGCCTGAGGTGGTGCCTGCTGAACTACGGTAAGTGCGGCATTTACCTCCTGGGCCACAATGGCTGCAACCTCGGTGGCATTCATCGTGCCCTGAACTGGTGCGGGCTGTGGTTCTGGCGTTGCATCCCTGGGAATCCTTTGTGCACGTCATGGAGGCATCTGAAATAAGAATGAAGTTTATATGTTCGCAGTTATAAACTCAAAATAACTGAAGAACGTAGCATATACAAAAGAATACAACAGTCCTAAAATATAGGGCTCTACATCAAAGAAAGCTCAGCGGAAACATAATAAGTCGTACAGATCCTAATGGACACTAGAACCTGATGCTCTGATACCACCTGTGACACCCCGACTAATTAAACACCGGGTAGCTACTCCTTTATTAAATCAATAAAAAATGCCAAGTTGGTTCAGTTAATAGCATCACTGTCGAAAACATTTTTATAATTACTAACCACCTAGTATTTAAAAAGTAAGTGCCAAATTTTAAGTCAAGTCTGATTAACATGCAGTAAAAGAATAATGAAAGAATAACAACCATTCACTATAATGAAGTAATGAATAACCAACAACATAAATATAAATCCGGAGGAAAACTCCTCACAACAATCCCACAACTGAAAAATAATACGACAAGTCTAAATGCTGAATAATTACATGCCAGAAGTCTGAATAACTGAAATAAATGAAATGTCTCTAAAAGAAATGGGCGACATGCCCTACAACTGATAACTGAAGAATATCGAGTCAAGATAGATGAAGCATCTACAAGTAAAGTCCTGTAACTTCCACAAACAGCTACAACTCGTCACCTGAATGAGAATCCTAAGCATGGTGTCCTTGTGGCTGGGCACCTAAAATGATTTTTACAAAAATAGATTTGAAAGCAAATGGGTCAGAGCCCGAATGTGGAAATCATTTTAAAAACAGCAAGTGTTTTAATAACATTAAAACATTAAATGAAAAATACATGTTAGGACGTGCACTCACATGAAATTCTCACCTCTCGACTATATGTGCACTCCTAACATACCATACCCATCTATAAGACATCCATAACTAACCAAACCATAATAAGTTCTACCCCTTACTACTCGATTCCCATATTACATTCTAGAGTTATCAAATAAATAGAGGGCTTTACTTACTCTCAGATTCTCAATTAGTAATATGATTCACGATCAATTAACCCGTTATGTTTCTCATAACCTTACCATAATTATATTCACAATATTAACATGAAAGTTTCCATTAATTAAGTGTATATTATTCACGTCATAAATATACAATACAAGCACCCCGAGACTAGCTGCGGTGCACACATACTCTGCTATCCATCCCGGTACATCACGTACATAAGGATCACGCATTCCGAATCTCTCAGGAATCGTTCTCAGATAACAACATCACAAATAATGGAGGCGAACACAGTCACATCACATGGGTCACGCAAATACTTGCGCTCCCACGATCAGCAGACTTATTACCATCCCAATAAGTCCTTCTCTGACCTATGTTCATCGAGGTAACCAATCTAAATCCGGGCAACACAAGGATTAGAAGGCCCTAAGAGAACTAAACCTCCCGTGATAGCAAGTATGGTAGGTATATCATACACATAAAATCAATACATATACTAAGTATGCACACCTCTTAGTAATTACCATAATATATTGGAGGTACACTTCTCATTCTCGTACCGACATATAATACTACGCAATTTATATGTTCTCGATTAATATAATAAATTAGGCCGTCAATAGTTCTCGCAACGTAATAGACACTCACGCCCTACTTCATATTTTTCCCTTAGGTTCAAACTACACTTCTAGGTTTGACTCCTCATTATATCCCAAACATCCCAAATGTAATAATTAATCATCAAGGCAAGGTTATCTCTACATATATCCAAGGTTACGGGACACTCGGTATCAAAACAGGCTAAAAATTCTAAACTGTCAACTCGTTCGAAGTCTCGTTCGAACGAGGCTGTTCGAACGAGAGTTCGTTCGAACGAACTGGGCCTTCTAACAAGATCTCGTTCGAACGAAAGTCTTCGAATGAACATCCCTCTCGTTAGAACCCAAACTGTCAACTCATTAGAAGCTCGTTCGAACGAGCTCATTCGAACGACCTGGGCAGGTCTTCTAACGAATGGCCAGATTCGAGCCCAGAAATTCCTATCTCGTTTTTCCCAATTTTCTTCACTCCTAATTCCTCATAAAAATGGTTCCAACATCAATTTATAGTTCCTAATCGTCCCTAAACATACATAGGTCACCTACTAACATTTTTTGTGGGGTTAATTCATTATAAACATCATCTAAATATCAAATCCATACATTTATCCCTAATTTCAAGAACATGAACCCTAAAATTTATAAATCCTCCAAGAGCCTAATTAAATCCGTTTTCATTTCATCGAAATTATAATATCATCAGAATAATCATCTAAATACAAATCTACATTCGATCCCTCATCAAAAATGTAATTTTCACTTCCAATTAAAATGGGGTTTTCATTAATTCCCAAGAACAATAAGGTTTTATCAATTCCTACACATGGAAGAAGCATTATCTGAAATTAATTGGAATTAAACCACTTGCCTTAAGTGTATCTCTAGATTTGATGATGAATCTAATGAATGGTTCTCTCTTTCCTTTGCAGAATTCCTCCTCCTCTCTCTCTCTCTCTCCAAGCTTTCTTCTCCAAGTAACAATGGTGGCTAGGGTTTTTGCCTAAGGAACTTTTGGAACAATTTCTAATAACCCCCGTAGTCTAATAAGTCTTAAGATGTGGTTAGTGGGTTTAGTGGGGAATTACCAAGTCAGCTTTTTAATTCCCAATTTTCGTAGGTTTTAATTCCCAAAAATCCAAAATTACTAAACTACCCTTATACGTTGCCGGTATGGCCTAAAAATGCCCCGGGACCCAAACTAAACCCCCGGCTAGTATTTTCTGACTATTTCGACCCTTCCGGACGCATTGGCGCACTCAAAACGACCATACAATTAATAGAACTAAAATTCACTTTTTAATTATCATAAATATGAACCTGACGCGACTGTCACACGCGTCTCAACAAAATTTCCAAATTGCCGTATTTAAATCTCACGACAAATTTCATACTTCAATATTCATGTATAATCATATATGCACATTATATTCAAATACCAGCTCGCACCTCGCTAGTATTTTAATCCGGATTAATTTCTAATTAATACGCATTTAATTTAATTAATCCCATAAATAAATATCACATAAATACGGGGTATTACACCCAACTGAAATCGAAGTCCTAGAGGAATTTTTTAGGGTTTCCCGCCTCTGGTGGATTTCATATGAAGAGGATATCCCGATTGACATTTTTTGTGCCTGCTAGATAATGGTCCATATAAGAGTTGAACCTTTCTATTACCATTTTTTAGCTCGTCGTCCCGAGTGCAATCTTATCCATATCAACCAAACATCTAATCCTGATTTAAAATCCCGCTATTATTTTGTCTTAGGGGACTGGGAATTCGATGAAAGAGAGTTATCCTATGTAAATGAGACTATAGTCCCCCGGAGTGGGATAATGTTTCGGTCTCGATAAAATGGACTCGGGGCTGATTCCAAGATGATAATAGACATTGATAAACATAAGGGGGATGGCCTCATAGTTTGAGGAATTGATGACCCCTCATATATTGGATTACTCTAGAATGGGGCTAGATCCCCTAACATCACTCCAAAAATTATGTCGTCTCATTTTTTATTAACATTATGTAGGCTAATACTTAATTTATGCTTCTATTTTTGTAGACATGACAAAAGGAGTTCGTGACAAAGTTGAGGAGATAGCCTCTCCAATATCAAACAACTTTCGTAACCATTTACATGACAAAATTGCATATTCGACACAAACTAGGCAAAAATCAACAATTATTGGACCTAATGTTGTTGAGAGGTCAAAGAATTGAAAAGATACCATGGGAACCTCCACTAATTTCCCTCTTCAATAGAAAAAATAGAAGGATCCCCTCTAAGATAGGAAACTGACCTTCTTCTCCCTATACATGATGATGTCTCGGTTGCATCATGTCTGACTTAGATAAGAATTAATGTTGACTCTCTGCTCGGGAATCAGTTGAGGGTCCATAAATTCAATGCTTTTGTCATCCCAGACTGTGACAACCGATATTTTGATGCCTAAGACACTACTCAGGTCTTTAACTTTATGCTCCATCGATCCACCCAATTAAATAGTTTTCCCTTGTTATGGTCATAATATTTTAAATATTCAACCATCTCGTAATAACTTATTTTGTTTTTATTGCAGTCTGCCATTGCCCTTTAGAATATCTAACTTTGTGTGTCGAAGGCTCAGAAGAAGTTCAAGGCAATCGATGATGCTAAGGCTCAAGCTAACAGTCTAAAGTAGATACATGAGGATATCAAGGCTGAGTATGATACAAAGTCCTAGGAGATGAGGTCCCTCTATAGAGAACATGTGCATAATATGAAAGTGGACCTCATAAAAAAGGTAGAGGACTTAGAGAAAAAAATCCTAAAAAAGAAGAGGAATAGGCAGAAAAAATCAAAGCCGCTGTCGAGAAGTCTGTTGCTGACTATAAAGAGTTAGAAGAATTATTCGGTTATGTTGTTCATTACATGCAGAAAGGGGTGAAGCCTGTGTGCCAAAGAGTCTCCAACCAGCATGCTGAACTTATGGTTAATTACTGTCTCTTGATCAAGATTGTTAATCCCATCATATTTGTCAATCCTACCAGTGTTAAGGTGCTCCAGGAGGTTCAAGCCAAGTCTAGGACTACTGAGGTTGTTGTGACTGAGTTCGAGACGACTGTGGCAGAGCAAGAAGCCACCAAGAGATCTGGTGATGAGGATGGGAATTCTAACAACCAAGAGGAAAACATGATCGGGATGACCACCACAGAGAATGTTGATGTTTAATTATCTTCTTTGGGCAACCGCCTATGTTTTTTCATGCCCTTCGGTCTATAATGTTTGGTGTATGCTTATGTTTTAGCAATATTTTTGAATAGATTTGTAGTAACTTCTGATGTTCCAATGAATTGATTTATTTCATTGAGTTAAATAATTTAAGTTGTTATTCTTGTTAAATTTCCATTCTAAGTGTTATTTCTACCAGATTATATTTTCATTTTTGCGGAAAACTTTGTTAATTCACACCATATTGGAATGATGTTTAGAGTAGTTTCCCTATATTTATAATGATGTTGAGGACTTATCATTTCTTAGGATTTTTTTATGGGTTCCTTTGAGACAAAATTCCTTAGGCACTCTCGTACCACCAAGAGAGAGTTTTAGATATGAACCATAATTAAAAGATTTTTAAATTCACCACACTCAAATGATGTTTTATGGTCTCACCACTAAAATGTCGTTAAAGAATCTCCCTCCTCTCATGATTTTTAGAGTGGTTATTTGAGCCGAGAATCTTTAGGTACTCTCATACCGTCGAGGGAGAGTTTTGATTATTCACCATAATTAAATGATGTTTAACTTCACCATACTCAAAATATTTTTTATGGTATCAAAACATAATGATTTTTAAGTACCTCCCTCCTCTTCTTATTTCTAGAGTGGTGTCTTTGAGCCAAGACTCTTTAGGCACTCTCACACCATCAAGAGGTAGTTTTGAATATGCATCATAATTAAATGATGTTTAAGTTCACCATACTCAAATGATGTGTTATGGTTTCACCGATAAAATTATGTTTAAGGACCTCCATCCTCTCAGTATTTTTAGAATGGTGCCTTTGAGTTAAAACTCTCCGAGGGATTCATCCTAATTTCCTAGCTCATACGACAATAGTGGAAAGAATACAATGCACTAGAGTAGTAGAAGACATGAGATATAAAGAACAAACAAAATAATTTAACTGATTTGGCCTTGGCCTACCTCTATTGTGCAAAATATAGGAATGCATTCACTATAGAAGATGGCCAGAAGCCATTACGGACGAGTACAAGATTTTTCACTCTTTCAATACATTAAGTAATAGTATAGTTTTTCTAGAACTCGATCCTTATAGAAGGAGGCAATGAGTGTCTTTTATAGTTCTTGGGGTGCGAAATATCACCCCCAGACATGAAGTCCGTGTGTAATGAGATTAGTATCCAATGGATGCGTGACACCTATAGAGGGAGGTGTATAGGTCATGATGAGAAATAATCCCCCACTACGTATTATTTATTTATTATAATGGTATTGGTTGGATACGTTAATAATACCATTGTCATTGATTATCTTTCTGATGTTATTTCATGTTGATCCGGGTGGTGCTATTATTAATGATGAGTTTCCTACCATTTGTCTGTTATGGACAAAAGGGGGAGAATAATTGAGGAGGAGTTTTTTTTTTGTTTTTTTTTTAAATTTTTGTATGCATCACGATATTCTTGTGCTTCATGTGTGTTGGTCTCTTACGCCTTACTGATGATCGGATAGACCACACAAGATGAAGAATTTTAGTTAAAGACAAAGTCTCGAATGTCATTCAATTTTGGGGTTTGGAAGGAATTAATAAAAGATTGTCTTAGGGTTATAATTTTGTTTTGGATTTACCTAAATAACCAAAGCGACGAGATTTGTAAGAGAAAGATTATATAATTTTTCATTGTTATCTATCTTAGCATATCATGTTATAAACTAACATTACATCCCCACATGCTTCCATGTTCTTTAAAGACATGTTAGTGATCGATCATTATTTCTTAAATTCAAGACATTGGAAGCGTCAAGAACACGATATGGAGGTATAAAGATTTGAGGTTTTGATTTTACTCGTCAAATTTATTTTGGGATGTTTTATTTTAACTCATTGCATTTTCATAAAGATATTTTTGAAAAGAAAATTTGTTCATTATAACGAACTTTTCACCCCGTTAGAACGACACTTTATACTCGTTAGAATGAAGATTCTAGTTCATTAGAATGACTTCCCTATATCGTTGAATCAAAGTTTATAGTTTGATAAACCTACACTTGTTGGAAGCTCGTTGGAAAGAACTGAGTTGTTCGTTCGAATGAGGGCGGAAATATTTAGAAGAAAACTCTTTTTTAATTTGAACGAAGCTTAATTTCATTCGAACGAACCCCGCTACCTATAAAATCCAATTTTCTATAAATTGGACACTTTTGGACTATTTAACATAACTCTTTTGGTGAAAATAAATTTTAAATACCTATTCCAAAAGTTTTTTCCTTTTTATTTCTTTGAAACAACATTTTGTTTTCCAAATAATACATCCTTAGAATGATTTTTTGAGTTCTTCAAACCGTAGTTCCATACACTACATCAAGTCCTAGTAAAGTTTACTCTACTGCTAACTTTTGTAGAGTTACGACTCTACTATTGAAAAAGAGAGGATTCTGTAATCCTAAGGCTAATCGGTTCGTACAAAAGGAAAAGATGCTTCATGTGGATGGTGTTGGACTTTTTCGTATCTATTGAAATTTTGATGACTATTTTCGCACTATACTTAGTGTATCTCTAAGCAGTCTTCAAGTTGTTATCTGTCAATTAATATCTTAAGTAGTGACGAATAAAAAGGTTTTGTCTGAAAGGAATTTTTACTCAATATTTCTTCTTCTTAGTTTGGTTTTGGTTTGGCATACTTTTGGTTTGGATATTATCATGCACTCACACCTAATTCTATATGTGATAAATTTGTGTAAAAATTGAATCTTTATGTGTGTGACCTAAATATTAAATCCATATAGCTTGTGCATTATCAACTACCTTGCATTTGTTAATTGCATATTTTAAGTATAACATTCTAAAATTCCTTTTTATATGTTCATAATGTGATATAACTAGTCCAATTGAAAGTTACACACAAAATGTATAAGAGAATGGGTTGAAATAACCTATTATTGTGTGTTGTAGGTGGTAAAATCCTACTGTAATTGATTTGACACAATTAAGGTGACTAGAAAGTAAAATCAATCCAATAGTAAAACAATATATACATGATTCAATAGCGTTCCCATGTCCACGGACTTTTCATTTTTCTATTTATTAGTATATTATTGATTATAATGATTACATAACCCTTTTTTAATGGGTGAGTTATATTAATAGAAAATGCAAATAAAATGAGTCATGTGAGACTCCATTGCCTTGGATTATCGTTGTGATTTGGTCGAGCGAAACCAATCTCGGGATTTCCGTTAATCGTCCTCTCTTTTTCTTACCTCTAGGATGTCAACTCCGTCGGACATGTGTACGCTTCCCATATATGGTCAGATAATTCCCCCACGTGTATTATGCTCAAATTACACCACTGAACTAAGACAAGTAAATTTATGTTGCAAGTTAATGGAAATATACAAAAATCCACAAAATACAAAATGAACAGGAGATTTTTCGTGGCTTGACATATTTACCTTTCCTACATCCATAATATATATAGCTAGAACCATTACACTATTTGACAAAAAAATAGGTTACAAGATTTCAATCATACAAGAGGTGTGTATAGTCTCGAACAATGCCTTAAAAACACATAAATATCATTTCAGAATAAAATTTAGAAACCATAAACCCCTCACGCTTTATTTATCTCTCTTTTGTCGTTATCTCTCTCAATTATAATCAAACCCTAAAGAGAGTCCCCTCTTATCATTTTAATTTTAAATTATGCACTTTTAGGACATTCAATTTTAATTTTTAGAAAATACCTATTTTTCAAAATTAATATAATTTTTTTAAAATTCTAAATCTACCCTTATATTAAATATAGAAACTTGATTTTAAATCTAGACAATTGTGACACCCCACCTAGTTAATTACCGAGTGATCAGTCCTTAATTTATTAATTTCAGAATATCAAGTTGGTGCAAAAAATGCATCACTGTCGAAAACTCAATTTAAATATAGTAAAAACTAACCACCTAATATTTAAAAAGCATGACGTCCAAATTTTATCTTGTTACTAACCAATATAAAATAGAATAACAACAAATGCAATACATCACAGTAACATAAATAAAGTCTAACTGAAGTAAAATAATGGTTGGAGTAAACACGTCCACATACAATCCCATACACTAAATCCAATTAAAAGTAAATCAAATTTAAGAGAGAATTTAAAACAACTAAATCTTAGGAAGTAAACTAAAGTAGGGACGACATGTCCAATAGAGTAGATAACTGGAAAAGAAGAATAAGCTGAGTCGTCTACTAGCAATTATTCTACAGCTTCCACAGCAGTTACAGCACGACAACTGAATAGTGTCTCCTAAGGTTGGTATTCCTGTGGCTCGGCACCTAAAGATATGGAACAATAGAAAGATATATAGAAAAATGGGTCACAGCCCGAGATGAAAACAGTTTAATGTAGCAAGTGCTTAAATTGAATCAATTAGCACAATTATTATCCAAGTTAACTTAGCGTACTCACTTGAGATACTCACCCCTCAATCTAGTGTGCACGTCTAATGAGTCTAATTACCCAATCTAGTCATGATACCCTGACTGGATACTAAATACATACTATTATGCTGGGAAGACTCCATAAATTACCCAAAGCCGACATTCTTAAGAATTTAATATAGGTTTAGAATTACTTTAGTTTATTCTCATATTCTTCTAACTTCCCAGCTGTTAATACCATAAGTACAGATTTAAAATTAGAGTCATCAATATAAGACTTCAAGTAGGATTTCGGTATACACACTTAAATATCTTTATTTATACATATCAATTTATATATAAATATAGCAATATTGCACCCCCTGGTTGAGAAAACCTTAGTGTTGTGCATACTCGGCTATCTAGTCCCATTGCAACGCTCACGCATAGAGGGCAACAAGTTCAATCTCTTGATAACTAATAAAAACACAGACACCTATTGGAAGCGAACATAGTCCCAAGACGATGGGCTACGCAAATACCTACGCACCCATACGACCGTCATCAGTAACATTTTCACGGATAACCCGTACCTAGGTTCCATGCTCTAGTGGTACGACTCTAAATCCCCCAAAGGCACACAAGATCCGGTCGTCCACAATGCGTTAACCTCCGTTCGATAGCCAGTAGCTAGTTATATCATAAACATAATATTTTAAACAATAAGCATACACACAACTTATACAAATTCGTTGTCTTTCCCACCGCCTAGTATTCGCAGTACACATAATATCCCCTATTATACCCCGTACCTTATTAGTATATATTCTCCCTTGTATTTTCGTATCTCTCAAATTTAATGAATTTCATACCTCCCGAGGGTCGACATATTTTTCGATCACCAATAATTATAAGTTTAAGTCACTCGACATTCAAACAGGCCTAACGCCTACATAAATAAGCCAACGGGAAGTTCGAAACAAAATCGGGCCTTAAGAGTCATTCTGGAATCAAGTTAGAAAACCAAAGGAATCTCGTTCGAATGAGGTCATTTGAACGAAGGTCCCCCCACTTCAAACAAACTACCAAACTCATTAGAAGGTCCACTGGAAACTCGTTAGAAGTCTTGTTCGAACGAGGTCTTTCGAATGGCCTGGGCTGGACTTCTAACGAAAATTCCGCAGTTGCCCGGTTCATATTCAAAGTTCATTTTTTTCAAATTTTCTCCTCTTCAATCTCCACCTAACTCATTCCATTTAATTAAAAGGTTCCTAGACAACTCTAAGTCACTCTAGAACATTTCTTAACATAATTTAGGGGTTAAATTCTTCTAATCATCAAATAAATTCAACAAACTCCTAAATTTTGCTTTGAATCATATTAATATAAACTTGGAATTATAAATCCATAAATTTGCATTTTTATCTCATGATTAGCATCTAATTCTCCTGACTTCACACTTCTATAAAGGGGAAAATCCTCCACATGAAAACCCCTATCAAATTTCTAAGATTCCTACACAATCTCAACACAGGTAAAACAAATTTTGGTGTTAATAGTTGTAAAACCTGAACATATGATAACAAGAATAATAATTGCTAAGATCAAGATCAAGATAATAACTTGCCTTAAAAAGGAACTTTTGATTCGCGGTTGAAAATGGTATGGGAACGATCCTCTTGACCCGATCTATGCATTGGTGTACTTTTTGGTGCGAAAGCTTGAGTTATTGGCTTAGGGCTGTAATGGAGTCTTCTTCTTCTTCCTTGGTTCTCTCTCTCTTTGCCTCTCTATCTTACGTATGTTGAACTAACAGACCACTAACCCTAACTGCTTTTAATTGAACCCAATTTTCGTCCATTTAATTACCAAAAAATTCCAAAAGACTAAAATACCCCTCCGGGGTGTCGATTTGGGTTAAAATGCCCCGGACTCCAATTAAAATACCCGAGTAGGGTTTTTTGACTATTTAGACCCTTTTGGACACTCTGGCAGACTCAAAATAGTCGTCTGAGTTATACAAAAATAATTTATCTTTTTAAACCCCCAACTACATAATAGTGACGCGACTCACACACATCCCGAATAATTATAACTTAACTGCCGTGTATCTCATCCCCGGACATAATATTATTTCAATAATTACTAACTCTCATCACGCTAGTGATTATTATCATACAAATCATATTAATTACAATTTAAATTTTCTCTCTTTAATTTAATTAATCCCCATTTTCCTTAAAAATAAGTATGCGTAAAAATACGGGGTGTTACATACTTCCCCGCTAATAACAGAATTTCGTCCCGAAATTCAAAAAAGAATATATGTATACCTTGCAAGAATAACTCTGGATAAAGTTCACGCATGGCATCCTCGTGCTCCCAGGTTAATTCCTCAACATTATGGTGCCGCCATTGAACACGCACTAGTGGTACTATTTTCGACCTCAACTTCCTCTCGCTACGGTCTAGTATAGCAACTGGTCCCTCCTCATAGGAGCTATCAGGATATAAGTCTATCTCCTCTAGTGTAATGTGAGTATTATCCAATTCATATTGAATAAATCTCCTCAGTGACGAGATATGAAACACGTCATGGACTCTATGCAAGTGCTCCAGAAACCCAAGTCGATAAGCAACAGGCCCAATCCTCTCGATAATGGGGAATGGCCCTACATACCTTGGCGCCAACTTTCCATTCTTCTCAAAACTCATAACTCCCTTCATAGGAGACACCCAAAGTAACACCTAATACCCAACATTGAACTCTTGAAAGTAACGTTTGGCATCAGCGTAACTCCTCTACCGATCCTAAGCAACTCAAATTCGGCTCCGTATCAACTCTATCCTTATCGAAGTATCCTGAATCACCTCCAAACTCAATAACTTATTATCCCCCACCTTTAGCCAACATGTTGGGGAACGACAAGGTCTTCCGTATAGGACTTCGAATGGAGCAATACTGATAGTAAATTAGTAGGAGTTGTTATAAGCAAACTCCACCAGTGGAAGGTACTGCTCCCAACTTCCGCCAAAATCAATGATTCATATACGTAACATGCCCTCCAACATCTAATTTGTCCGCTCTGCCTGACCATCCATCAACTAGTTCCGTACCCAACGCCTCCTAAAAACTTTCCCAAAATTGAGAAACGAACACCTTATCTCTGTCAGACACGATATTGAGAGGCACTCCGTGAAGTATCACTATCTATAGTATGAATAACTGGGCATATTGTCCCACGATGTAGTCTGTCCTAACTGGAAGAAAGTGGGCTACCTTGGTCAGTCGATCCACTATCACTCATATCCACTCATGACCCCTCTGCGACGTGGGTAATACCGTGATAAAGTCTATGAAAATGCTCTCCCATTTCCACATAGTAACCTCTAATGGATGTAGAAGTCCCGTAGGCCTCTGATGGTCCGCCTTTACCAACTAACAAGTGGCACATTTCAAGATAAATTCGGCAATATCCTTCTTCATTCCGTTCCACGAGTACTGTCTATGCATGTCCTGGTACATTTGTCCCCACCGGGATGTACCAAAAATCGGGAACCGTGCAACTCTGTCATCACCTTGTGTCGCAAATCCTCACCCTTAGGAATAACCAATCTCCCATTGAAACGTCGACCCCCATCTGAACCCACGGTGTAAGACTCAGCCCCCTCGGCTAGAATCATCACTATCTGACTTTGGCAGAACGGATCTTCAGCCTTAGCCTGTACTACTCCCGTAATAATTTGGGGTGTAACCGTCATCATAGACATAAACGATCGAGCCACCGCATCCTGGTTCCCTAAATCCTTCTATTTTGATTTCCACACATCGGCCACCTCACCAACTGGCTTACGTCTCAACGCATCTCCTACCACACTAGCCTTCCCCAAGTGGTACTGGATATCAAATTGATAGTCCTTCACAAACTCAAGCCACCGACGTTGACGCATTTTTAACTTCTTATGTGTGAAGAGGTATTCTGGTGATTTGTGGTCCGTGAATAAGCAAAATTTCTCCCTTAGGAGGTAATGTCTCCAAATACGAAGTGCAAACACCACCGCCACCAACTCTAAATCGTGGGTGGGGTAGTTCCTCTCGTGAGGCTTAAGCTTACGGGAAGCATAATCTATAGCCTGATTCTCCTACTGAAGTACACCTCCAAGTCCTAATAAGGACGCATCAGTGTAGACTAGATACTCCACTCTCGGCTTGGGTAATGCTAACACTGGTGCGGAGGTTAACTTATCTTTGAACTCATCGAAGGTCAACTGATAGGCGTCACTCTAGATAAACGGCACCCCTTTGCGAGTCAAATGCATCAACGAACCCACTATTTTTGAAAAAACTCTAATGAACTTCTGTAGTATCCAGTTAAACCCAATAAACTGCGTATCTTGGTCGGTGTCATGGTCTATCCCCACTCCCTCACCCGAGTGGTACTGGATATCAAATTGATTATCCCTCTATCAGAGATGATATGCTCCAAAAATTGTACCTCTTTCAGCCAAAGCCCACATTTCTCATATTTTACGTACAACTCATGATGGTGCAGTGTTTGTAAAACTTGCCTCAAGTGCTCGGCATGTTCCTCCTTGGTTTGCGAGTAAACCAGAATGTCATCTATGAATATGATGACGAACTGTTCCAAGAACTCTCGGAACAGCCTATTCATCAAGCCCATGAACACGGATGGGGAATTGGTTAGCCCGAAGGGCATAACCCTGAATTCATAGGAACCATATCTCATTAATAAAATAGTCTTCGACACGTCCTATT